>VXBJ01002453.1:46913-76563 GCA_013400055.1 Nycticryphes semicollaris
TTTTTTTTTGGAAAACACCATTTGAGGTGAGCAGTGCTGTAAAAACTCAGTGTTACAGCTGGATTTTCTCTCAGACTACACTTGTCGTGTAACGGAGAGAAAGTGAAAGTGAAAGTCCTCAATGCTGTACTGTGCCCAGTAAGAGCCTTAAAAACACTTGTATTATGAATGGAAATGTTAACAACGGGGGCTGGAGATGGGGATTGAAGGAGAATAATCCAGGAGGAGAGAGCCTGAAGAGTCTTGTTACAGTTAATGGGGCAAGATGAGGGAGAAGAATCTGTATGTGCTTGTAAGGCTCTGTTTGTCCCCTGTCTCCTTCTCTTCCCTCCTCCCAAAATAAAAATAAAGCCTCATTTGGAGCTGAAATCCTTATGTGACTTGGTGCAAGACTTTGTGTTGATTTTTGAAGTGTTACTTCCTGCAGGGTACTGTGAACCCTTGACTTCCAATTAATGTTGATGTAAAGCGCTCACAGGATTTATGAGCTAGAATTAAGAAAAATAACTGACGTGGACTGCTGCCCCAGGTTCTTAAGAGTCTCTTGTAGCCAGCTTTGCTGCCACTAGAATTGTTTCTAGCAAAGTACTGCAGCTTCCTCTCTTCCTTTTGCAGAATGGAAGGAAACATCTGATCACGCTGTGTGCATGTGTTTTCTTCAGCTTCTTACAAAGACACCTGGGACCGCTGTTGAAACGAAGAGTTCAGGGGGGGATAGTTCTAGTTGTGTTGCAACCTGTCAGGCAATAAGAGCAACCACAAAGCCCACTCCGTGGCCAGGGTCAGCTTATCTCACTTCTGGGAGAGTATCTCCAGCTGCCACACAGGTGAGTTATTAACTCTATTACTTTCTGCTGGGCCAGGTGGGACACGATGGGGTGCTTCAGCAGTGTTAATGCCTGAATAGCCCCCCCTTGGCTCCCACACACAGTTGCTGTTGAGCTAATTTCTGAACATTGGAGAAGATTGTGACCCATGTTTGCTCATTTCCTTACCTTTCCCAAACTGAATGCCTGCATTTGAGACAGCTCAGGATGGGGCTGAAGGTTTTAAAAAAGTATTTGTTCCTAGCAATTATTTGTCAGAATTCACCTTGTTCTTTAAAAATAAGAAAAAAAGGGAAAGGATTATTACCCACTGAGCATATAAAGCTGTGATTTAAATTACTCTGGAGATGGTATTTCTAAAATAAATATTAGTATTAGGTTTATATTAACTTGTCCTTTGCTCAGTTTTGCTCTGATAGAGCTACTGTGAACATATGGCAGGTGACTCAGAAAGCTGAGTTTTATTGTGTTACTACCCCTCCTTGTCTCATTATTCCTCATGAAGTTCCAGGCTGTGATCTATGAGTAAGTTGTAATTATATACAACTAGAGGGGTAATGCTGGTCTTGCAGATAAATCACAGGACTTGATGGCAGGAGATGTAGGTTCTTTCAGCTTCATTACCTTTGTGGCCTCTAGCAAGTCACTGGGTTTTGGTGTGTCCCTATCATCTGCTTAACTGGGCTCAGAAGCCACGTCAAGTACAACAGAGGCTCAACATGGGTACGCACATTACATTATACAACATTGCTCTCTGTAGTAATGATAACTGGGTTTATGATGGTCGGTATTATAGTGTAGCTTCAGAAGAGGATCTTAAGTTCTTCTGAAATTAATAGGCTATAATCTGAGTACCTTGACTAAGTACATAGTTGAGAAGAGATCTCTTCCAATAGCAAATTTTCTGGTGGAAAATTCTTGCCCTGGGATAATCCTGGGAAGACTGGTCTACAGCTTAATCCTGCACACACAATAGATTATTAAGAGATGTCCAGAAGCAACCTTATGGCTTTATCAAAAACAATATTCCTATTGATTAAGGATTTTTTTGGTTGGTTCATTCTGTTGTAGACTACAATAACTGCTGTGCACGGTGACACCTGGGAAATAGCTAAATAAATAAAGACTATTATAAAGCATAATCTATCATCTTTCCTTTTTTGTTTATGTTTTATCACGTTTGTGATAATGTAGCTTATGTTACATTGGCTGAAAAAGAAACAAAGGTGCACATACTTCTGTAAAATTTAGTTGTACTTTTATGGGTGTATTTTTCTGTGATAAAGAGAGAGAAAAAAAGTGATAAAGAGAGCCAGAAAGATCAGATGAAATATATTGATCTCAAACTGTATGCTGCAGTCAGAGGTCCATTTAACTGCAGTATGGAGAATTCTGATTCCTGAATACATTTCCTTTGGTATGATGATTTTTAAATAAGCCTTTAAAGTTTCTGTATTTTTAAGGATTTTGTAATTTTCTTAGAGGTGTATAGGTCTAATGGATTGACTTGTAGCATTGAAAAGACTGAGCAGATTTTTTTTCCTTAAGGTTATGCTTCTCATACTGTTGCATGTCTGTCCTTCTAGTTTGTCAAAATTTGTGTTGATAGCAGTTTTGAGAACACATACTATCCTTAGCATCCTTGACATATCACGCTCTACAAGGATTACTCCTTACTCCTGTTTTTTACAAGTGATCTAATTAATTTCAGTGGAACTTGTTACAAGACACAAGCTTTTTGATGGGTTTAGGGGCTTTTGGATTGATTCTAAAATAGTGCAATCCACTTAACTTCTCTATGCAGTTTGACATGAATACTGTTCTTAGCTGTGATGTAGAATAGCATAGCTGTTTGCTGTTAATCAGCTGCTGTGTCCCACTCCATGTGTTTACTTGTGATTCCTATGTTTCCTTTTAATTGCTTGATTAACTATTGGGAGGTGTTATTGGTGTTTGGCAAGTGCTTTGAAATCCACGTCTGATTTATGTCGGAAAAGTGAGAAGCTGTTCTTTGGCAATGCCAGGAAAAACTGGCATTGCTTTGAATGTGGCCCATGGAGTTATCCTCAGTCACTCCCTTTTCATTACTTGGCTTTATGAAAAATAAATAAAACAATGGGGTATGACTGGGATCATTAAAAGCATATTTCGTTACTAAGCATCCTGTAAAGAAGATTCTGTGATATCAATTACTGGCTTCAGCAGTTTTGGGGAATGGGAGCGTCAAAGTACATGAAAGCCAATATGCACCAATGGTATAGTCATTGATTTTCATAGGACTATGGGAGTCAAAAATGGAAATTGATATTGCAGTGATGTCCTGGGTAATTGAGCATTTAAGTGATTCGACAGTAGTCCTGTAGATAAGGGAAGAGGTGCCCTTCTTTGGTGCCTGTTACATATTAATGAGTTTCGTACTTACTCTTTTGTGCTTGTTTCATTTATAGTAGAGCTCTAAGTACCTGATCTTGACTTGAGAGTACTTAGCATCTTGCAGGATCAAGAACTGTGCCTGCTGAAGCTTGCTGCATTTAATTTAATTGTATCATTTTATTCACTGTTATCCCAAGAGGAGCATAGAGAAAGGGAAAGGGAAAGGAGAAGGATACTATAAGAATAAAAGGAACTAATTTTAAACTGGTTTGAGACATGGTTTCTGTGTGCAGTGTGGTCCTCCCAAGTGGCAAAGAGCTTAAGTGTTGAGAAAAAATGCAATAGACTTAAGTTTTATTTCAATGGCATAACATAGTGTATTGATAACACCTACTTACAAGCACTAAAAAACGTTTTCTAACTTAGGGAAATTGTCAAGTGGATAGGACCCAAAAAATCAGGAACTCTTATTATGATCATAATTTATAGCGAGGGTCTTTCAGAGGGTTAATAGAAGACTTATTATATATTTGAGTAAAAGGCAAATCGGCAATTACCGTCCACGAGGTTGCTTATGAACATTGCCTTTATTCATTAAACTTTCTGAGGATATTGTCAGCCGTAATATATAAATCTTCTAACTATACTGTCTTCATAACATGTTATAGTCATTTAACTTTTATAAAATATTTATAAACGGAACCTTATTATAAATGTAGCCCATATTTTTTGTGTTTGATTTTCACTCTGCAACATGCTGCTTATTTTGCAGATCAATATTGTCTTTTTGCTTCCTTGTATTCCCCCATCTGCCTGTATGTAAAAAAAAGAGGATTTTCTTCAGATTAGTGTCTGCATGCTACTGTGTTTAATTACCCACACACAAATGTTATGAATGGGTTCTGAAAGATCAGCGCAGCAAACGCCAGAATAAATATTACCTGTCCCAAGGCTCTCATCTCTCCACACATGAAATTGGGAGTTAAGCCTCTGTGTGACATTGTACATGAAGCGGTGTTCCTCCTCTTTCTTCTGTGCCCCTCAGCACCACGAAGTTTTCCAGTGTGAGTCAAATACACACCAAGAAAAGGCTCTTGGACACTTCGGAGCTTTTGCTGCACCCAGAAAGTGTTTCTAGTGCTATGTAAAGGCCAATATGGCAAGTAGGGCTTGATGTTTGCTGCTGCTTATCACCTTGAAATATGCTTCTTTTTTCTTTTTTGGGAAAACTCCTACCTCAATATTATTTACTTGCTTTATAAGCACTATCTTGTGTTGCAGTCTGTTTTGATGATCCTAGTTCTGAACAGAACCTTGGTTTGTTTTGCAGTATCTCTCTTTTTTTTCCCCATCTTATTACTTTGGCCTACTCTCTGCCATCTTTCCAGGTGGAAATGTCTTGTTGCTTCAGCCTTCCAGAGGATCCTACAAGGTACATGCTGTGGTCCCAGGAATATAATCATGTTTATTATCTTGTACTGCGAGAAAGCTGAAAAATTATCTGGTGGCAGAATAGCCCAGTGGCAGAGCAAAGAGCTTGCTAACCTCAGGATAGCTTCTAGGTGCAAGGGGGCTGGCACTCAGTGGTGTAAAAAGTGCTGGAAGATGAAGGTTCTTTTGACAACAATAATTACACTTTTGGGGAAACCCAGTGGGTGTACCCCTGCTAAAGAGATCTGAACAGCTTTTTGGGCAGAACATACCTCTGAGGGTCCTGGGATCATCATGCAGAGGTCCTAGGGGAGGATTCAGACTCTAATGTCACTCCAAGGGAAGCTGAATCCCACAAATGACTCCTGGCAACCTTGAGGGATATTTCTTTTTACCTGCTCTCTGCTGTGGCCAGTAGCAACAGTTCCCTGTGTCAGATTTACTGTTTGCATTTGAGATGAGCAAAGGTCTGCACAGCAACGCTAAGTACCCTACCTCCTCCCCATGAAAACAAGGGCAAACACAGGCTGGGTTTGTTTTAGGAATCAAACCAAGGGTTTATTTTGATCTGCTGTTACATTATAAAACTACACAATTTTCTATCTCCATTCATATTTTACCCTAAATTTCAACTTCATTCTAACACAGGCAGGCTGTGAGAACGGTAACAACCTTAATGTTAGTACATAAACTATGTGTGTATTTTAGGAGACTACCCATCATTAAGACTTGGCTTGTTGTCTTCCTCTTTCTTGGCCTCAGTTCTGATGAGTTATTTATCAAACCTGTTTGTAAAAATAAAGTAGAATAAAAAGCAGCTAATTTAAAATTATTTTAAAAATTGAAGTGACACATATTTTATTTTGAAAAGACATCTTTAACAAATGCCTTTTAAACATGAGTATATACTGAGCCCTGACTTTACTAAAAAATACTTGTAGTTATTTTTATGCATTAAGTTTATAATATTGTTGTCAATATTTTCACTAGGCAAACCTCTGCAGTCACTGAGTGTTTGAAACCGTAGATTACTGAGGCTATAATACACGATTAGGTTTTCCCAGCAGACACAAAAAAAAATGCTCCCTTATTTTGACCTTTTCAAATAGTTCAGTTCAATAATTATTGAACTCGAAGCTGAGAAACTGATCTGTGCTGAAAAAGCCAGATTTTCTCTCCCAAACAGTTGATAGGACAGAAGCATCAGATCTGCTAATTCAATGCTTGGAGACAACAGCTGTAAGAGACAGTCAGATTAGTTTACTAATTTGAGATTAGTAAAGCATTCTTAATCAATTACAAAGTTTGGAAAAGAAAATGTGAATAGATGAACATTTTTCTTCAGATATATAGCAGACAAGATTTTTTAACTTCTAAAATAGCTTCAAATGCTGTATTATGCATTTGGGATGAATTAGAATTTTTAATCTTAGTTCAGTTTGACAGAAGCCATGCAGAGGCAGCCATTTCATAAGAAGAGATGCTATTCACAAGAGTCTGACTCTAAGACCCTGAAGAGTGAAAATAATTGTGTATTGCTCAAATAAGGTCTTAATTTATTTTTGTCAGTCCAGTGAAAATAACAATGCCTGCCACCAATGACATAAGAATACAATTGCAAAACAAAAGGAATGATTATTTAAGGTTTTCTACTTGGTAATTCAAGTTATCATTACAATCTGTGACTATCAGCACAGTACAAATTATCAGTAATTCAAAGGCAGCAGCATAACTGTCTTTTCAGACGGTCTTAATATTCAAAGACAGAAATTTCTGTGGCAAGATAGGAAATAGAACAAAGATTCTGTTGAAGGAGACTGACAATTATGTATTCAGTAATTCGTGGTAAAATGCTTACTAAGCAGTGAAAGTGGAATTGAAGTGTTCTTACATGTGTTGAAATGCCAACTTAACTCTACAGGAAATCACGCTCACTGCAGCGTTCAGTAATGTGGTGGTTACTCAGTCTAACACTACGGATGGTCTTTGGCTTTTTTAGATTCTTCTTTCTTACTCCTGGTGAATACACTTGCTCTGTATTTTTAACTATAAGTGGATAAAAATAAACTGACCACCACAAGGAAATCGAGCCAACGAAAGCAGTTTACCTTTGGATATGAACCTAATGAGAAACAACAACAAACACCCTCAGAAGACCATTAATTTGGACCGAAAAGGCTGAGTGATATTTTTAATTGTAGCATTTTAAAATTCTGTGCCGTTACCTCAGGTTGTTTCTCAATGGATTTGAATAGTGTGTGATGAATAAAATATTGATTGGTGGTTTCGGATGACAGATGCTTCTAAATCTGAACAAACATAACTAATATGAAATTCAAATTCTGATCAAACAAAAAATTAATATGAATTTCATATTTTCTTGCTTTTAATAAGCACAGATGTCTTGCCAGTGGCTCAGGCTCTGTCAGGCATCGCTGCATCACTTTTTGTGGGCTCAGACATAAAGGTATAGAGTTCTTTCTATGTATGTGCCTTGCATGCAGAATCAATCTTGTTGACATTCAGGCATAACTGATGTTAATTTTCTTTGCTTTTTCCAGTACAATATGTATTTAGTCATTTTGGACCAGAAGGGTCCTAGCTCGTCAGTGTATCATGTTCCCTGGTTTTGCAGGCAATTTGATCATGTGATCCCTTTAACAGACTCCTGCAGCTTTGTGCCTCTTACTGCTTGACAATGGGTAAAGAAGATAAAATTGCTGATACTTCTTTTATCTTCTACCAGGTTGCTGAAGATAAATAAAGCCCTAGCCTAAATGAAGTATTAGTTTAGTAGATAGATTGTGCATGAACACAAGAATTGCCAGGTAGGTTAAAATATTGCACGTCTAGTCCAGTATCCCAGATTTGACAATGTCCTGTTCCAGAGTGAGGTTTAAGAAACTCTTTCTGAATCACTGCACCGTGACCTTCCGCTGGGGGAGGCATTTTTCTAATGGCTGTCAGTGAGAAATCCACCCAAATGTGAGGTTTAATTTTTTTTTCACTCCTGCTATGTAACTTCTGTGTTCATCCTGTTTTATATAAGCATTTAAGATTTGCTTTTAATGCCTTACAGTGGTGAGCATTTTACTTTTTAAATGTTTCTGCCTTTTACCTTCACTGAGTGAAGGTATTACCAAACCCTGACTGACTGTGGCATTGATTATTCCATGTAACTCCATCATATGCCTTCTTGTTGGCATCTTGCTAAAACACTTAGTTTCCTCCATTATGTTTGAAAATAAGATGCCCAGAACTATATGCACTATTTCAGCTGAAGGTATATTGATGACTAGAATAAAATGGCATGCTAACATTGTTTTTATTCTTTTCTGCATCATTCCATTACAGAAAACAAGGCTGAGAATCTCAAGAAATCTTTTCCTCTCCTTCTCCCATAATCCTAACACATTTTTGCCTCTTTATTTGCAGCTGTGTTTTGATCAGAAGCTTTTGCATTCAATCTGTTTACAGTAGTGCTCCTGTCTCCTTCCTGAAAGGTTCTAATTAATAAAGAATTTATCAGTGTCTAAGTAATACAGACAGGATTAATGTATAGTGAACTATGTCTGGATTAAAATCCTCATGTGTTGGATTGCTGGTGAAGGCAGGCCTAAGGCAGTCTGATATGGTAGTGACCAAAAACTTTCACCAAAGTGAATGGGGTTTGTGGAGTTTGTGGTAAAAACATCTTAGCACTTTTTTTCACAATTGCTAAGTTTTTAAGAAATCTTCACCAAGAGGTCAAGGTTGGCATGAAGTAGGCCTGGGCAGGGGTCTCAGAGGGGTGGGCCAGAGTGAAAAAGCTGACGCTGCTGCTCTCTCTGTATTATTAATTCTAAAAAGACCCTAGGGAAGGGCAGGGAAATACTTTTTTTTGTCTGTCGGGGACTTAAATGATATTTCTGCCTTCCCCGAAGTGATGTCCTGAGTGTCTTTTGCTCCTTAGGTCAATGAGTCAGACAACTGTGTTATATCATGCCTTTAATAACCCAACCAAACTCAGTCCAAACGTGGGCTGAGGACTGCGGCCATGGCCAAAGGATCCAGCAGTAATAATATGTTCTGATTAGGAGGCACCTATGTCTGAGGATTGTAGCTTCATTAGCTGCAATTAGCATGAATATGCAACAAGCTGAAATATGTCCAGGACTGCAGAATTAGAAGATCCTGAAGAAAATTACTATTTACATCCCTTTCCCTCAAAACACTTAAAATGGACAATAAATGTATGTCTGTATAGGAGCAATACAGTGTACAGCCTATTGCCTGCTTGAGTCCTGACATGCATATGGATATGGGAACCTCCTTTCCAGACAAGAATGCACACAGTGTATTCACAGAATGACACAGACACAACACACTGGGTGCATGAATTATCAATATATGAGTAGTTACCTATCATTTTAGATTGATACAGATGGTAGACATGTAGTAGATTGATGTGTCTAGTACATCTACACATATATTAGATGCAGGAAGAAAATAAGTATCTTCGCCTAGTATATGTTTGATGTCTTATCAATAGCACAAATTTTATCTAGACAGCATGATGTGTGATGGAAAAAGAGCTTATTCCTCCCAAAAGTTTCAAGTGCAAAGCAGTAAAAAATCTGGGGGTTTATGACATATTTTTTGTGATTCTAAAAGAATCTTCAGCTGTTGCATGGGTCAACCTGTCATGACAAGTCTTACCAGAAATCATCAACTATTACTTACAAATTCAGCATTACTTCCCAGTGTTCCTGCTTTATAGTAACAGTCCACGCAAGGCTCACTCCTAGACATATGGCATTAGAAGGACATTACTCCATCTCAGAACAGGAGTTGTTCAGAACTCTGCCACTGGTCACCATTAGCAGTAATATCTGCCTCATTTGGAGGACCTGAAGAGGACCAGGGCTTCTCTGTGTGTAATGTTGTGAAAGCAACTGGTTGCTATAGCCTAAGGTTGAAGTTGCACATAAATATCCAAAACAATTGACCATTGGACATGTAGAGCACGTGTATCAGGGCACACATTTTTGCTAGTTTAAGTAGTGAAACCAACCATTTAGTTTAGTTACATGTTGTCTCATTTCTTCTGGGCATCATGGCAGAAGTGGGTAATGATGAAAAAGGGAAGATCCAGGTGCTGCTGCTCTAAACTGGTGGGAGTTTAAATCTCTGCATCAGATAGACAAATTCTAGAATTGTAAAACACTCATATTGAAAGAGACCTCCAGAGGTTGTCACTGTCATTCCCTTGTCCCAGTCTGGGGTCTGAATCCACAGAGGGACCTGGCTATATTGATAGTCTTCATACAAATTGAGATTTGTTCTTTCGTTGCTCTTAACTTCATGTACTCTGTTAATCTTAATTATATGAGCGTAGGTGCCTGAACTGACAATTGTTCATGATGCTGAAAGATCGATTTAGCAAATGAGCAAATTGCAGCTCTTTTTCTCCATTTCTCCTGCTCCTTGCATTGTTTCTGTAGCTGGTGTGGATTCAGCCAGCTATTTTGGTTTTGTTTGTCTTGATTTTTGAGTTCATCTTAGGTTGGCTCACTGCACAGCCAAAGCTGTAGCCACAGCTTCTACTGGTACATTTGAAAGCTCTAATTCAGTCTTGCTACTGCTCAATATGTCTGCAAACTGTCAAATTGATCACAGCATTCTCATCACTCAGCAGTCTTCTGCGGAAGGCCAACACGTTGCAGCACTTGAGCAGCTTTCATCTTTTCAAACTACTTGTTTCTGCTTATATACATTCTGCATGGAACTGAGAATTTATCACTGTTTTTATAGGAAGGAAATAAAATCTCAGGAGAAATTTATTTTTATTTCTATTTTGTTTATTATATTCTCTGTTGTCATTATAAAATATGGAGTCTAGTATTCTTTATATTGATTTTAAAATAATATTCATTTGAAGCATATAGGAGAAGTTTTTGAGGCTTTTTCCATTTTAAACACACTTTCAGTTTTTTGGTTTGATTAGAGTTATTTATTACATTCCTCTTTTCCTTAACAGGGAGTGTGAGGTTCTCAAGGTGTTAGGGAACTGCATTTCCACTTTTTTCCCTGCATGGACCTAGTGTACCTCCAATAAAGTTGCTTTTGATATCAGTAGGTACCATTGAGATGAGGATTGTTTCTCTGATTTTGAAACTCCTGAAAATAATTTGCTTTTATTCAGAGATTCAAAAGGACAGTAGAATTCTATAAATAGACCTAAGGAGAAAGCCAATACCAGATACAACCATGTTGTGAAAGAAGGGACGTTGCTGGGTGACTGCTTTTGTATCATCTGACTAATGTCACGTGCTCCTCTTGGTCCACTGCTTTGCCCAAGTCCACCATAGTGGATCCACCTTTGTGAAGGGTAGGGAGAGAGAAAGAGGGAAATGCCCTGATTTTCCTGCACAACCCGTCTCACAGTGACAAGAAGCTCCTTGTTTTAGCGTCAGATGCTGAGCTATAAGGAATATTCTGTGCCCACTCTCCCTCACCCCCAGCTCCACCACCCCTCCCCCCCTTTTTTTTTGTTCTGCATCTCTCTCTATTCTATTTTTCTAAACAATGATGTGTTCTTGCAGATGGATGTGCCACTTGTGGTTTAAGCTTCCTTCGACCTCAGAGCAGCATCAAGAAATTTGTTGGAGTCATTTAGTGACAATAAATAAGAACAGGCTGCTTTTCTAGGGGAGTAACACAGCCAGGTCTGGTTTCACCAACCATAGTGTTTAAATAACCTGAATTTGAAAGGAAATAGAGCCATTAGAAATATTACATCCCTGCATGTCTGTGAGGACAAGTTGGCTGGTGAAGGAGGTATAGCCTCTTAGTGTTGGAATACCTTTGATTCAAATGTGTTCGGGCATCAGCATCAATCCATCTTGATATAGTATTTTCTTAATGGTAGTAATTGTAGAAGTACATACCTTAAAACAGGGGGACTCACTAAAGCGTTGTTGATTTTGATTGTAATTTATCACTGGAAGGCTGTGGCTGGGAATAACTGGATTCTCTGTCACTTCTCCCTCAATTACTTCTTTTTAAATTGAATAGCTTTTTGAAATAAGCTTCTAAATATGACACAAGAAATAATTGGTGAAATAGTAAAGGACCTTTAGGCCTTAAAAACTAGTGAAAATTATAATTCTAATTTACTTATTTGTAAATAAGAGTTTCTATTGCAGGAGATGAAGGCAGCTATCTCAGGCTCCCTAAGAATCCTATGCTTATCACCTCTCGTACATTAAGAGCAGATATAGCACT
This sequence comes from Nycticryphes semicollaris, assembly GCA_013400055.1. Taxonomy (NCBI): domain Eukaryota; kingdom Metazoa; phylum Chordata; class Aves; order Charadriiformes; family Rostratulidae; genus Nycticryphes; species Nycticryphes semicollaris. Next base: position 58,811 of record VXBJ01002453.1, read on the forward strand.
TGGATCCTTACGTTTGATCCCTTTTTCAAACTCACAGAAATCAGGTACATCATGATGTTTCCAGAATGTAAGTATTTAATACAGGCTTCTTCCAGGAGGTGGAACCGTATTGATCCTGCGTTCTTAATCTTTACAACTTTATCATTTGTCTGACTGAAATTTGAAAGCTATCCTTTTTGGTTTTTTACAGTTCTCTTTCCATTTGTGCTAAACCACTTGACTAAACTCCAAGTCACCAGGAGTGTAATTTACGTAATCAGTTTTTCAGCCCATTTCTATCTCTCCTCATTGAAACACTGTGTGGTTGGTTTCATTATTGAAGTAGACTGCACTCCACAAACTACTCTTCAGTCTTTCCACAGGTAAGCTAAGGCTCTGAGTGTGAATGAAGGGAAAAATCATGAACTTCATATAGAGAAGCTGTAATTCAAACAACAAAGCAGATATTTTTCAGAAGGAATAGTCACTAAATAGAGTCAAATCAAAGCTTCCAAAACTTCTGTCTTGAGATTGAAAGTTAGGATAAGAAAAGCTTAAGTAATGAGGATCAATTAAATGAAATCACATGCAGACCATAAGTAACACATCATTCACCACCACTCTAATGAGAGAGCATTTGATTTTAGTAGAATATGCTTTCTTTCCATGAAATTAATTATAAACATTTCTCATGTTTTAGATCTAGGATTTTTAATAAGTACCAACTACACCTTACTTCTATTCAGACAGGTATTAATTATGTGGTAGACACCACCTTTTCTGCTATTATCAGTTGGTGATAAGACTTCACCCAAATCAATCTGGAACAGACTTAGCACCTTACTAACGAGCAAAAGAGCTGGTAGGGGTCATGTGATGGTTCAGAACAGTCAGCAACATGGAGAAGATTGGTGTGTAGCAAAAACTCTAAAACTAAAATTGTCACCCTGCATGGGGCTAGAAGTGATTATTCAAAAGCTAATGGTTTGCAGGTCCTTTACCCCAGTGAGCATTTCTAAAAGTTTACCATTGCTATGCACTAGGAAGAGTACAATACATTTTAACCAAAAATTGTTGCTAAAATGACCAAAAACTAACAATAATCTATCCAACAGATGCAGGCTTTCTTTCTGCAGTTCTGTTGTTCTGTTTTTGCTATTATATCTTTAATCCTATTTGTCCAGGACACATACTCCAGGCCACCCTCACAATTTCTGAGACACTGAATCATTTAGTTTCTCTAAATCCCGCTGTGACTAGATGATGAATTCTTGCAGCTCAGTAATCTTGCACCATTTCCTGCACTGAAGTAACAGTTTAGTTACTTGCTGGGACTGTTTAGTTTGAGGAAAAGGAGGCTGAGGGGAGACCTCATCGCTCTCTACAACTACTTGAAAGAGCATTGTAGAGAGGTTGGTGCTGGTCTCTTCTCACAGGTGATTAGTGTTAGGGAGGGAATGGCCTCAAGCTGCAACAGGGTAGGTTTAGGCTGATCCTTTAGGGCAAGGATACAGGGGCTTGTTGCACCCCAGGGATGGGCAGGGATGCTGGGGCTCCCCAAACCCCAGGGTTTGGCAGGGATGCTGGGGCTCCTCACACCCCAAAGATGGGCAGGGGTGCTGGGGCTCCTTGTGCCCCAGGGACAGGCAGGGGTGCTGGGGCTCCCCAGACCCTGAGGACAAGCCTGTTACAAAGACTGCCCCAATGCCTTGCCAGGTCTGTTTAGGTCCTGTATTGACTGTCTTTGCCTCTTGACCCTCCTTTTGCCACTTACTGCTATCCTGAAGCCAAGCTGAGGACTAATCCTTAGGACTAAACTTTAGGAAAGAATTTTTCCCAGAAAGGGTGGTCAGACCCTGGAATAGGCTGCCCAGGGAGGTGGTTGAGTCCCCATCCCTGAATGTATTTAAGAGTCATTTAGATGTGGTGTTGGGAGATTTGGTGTAGGGGAGGAATTTGTAGAGTAGGGCTGATGGTTGGACTCGATGATCCCAAGGGTCTCTTTCAACCTGAATGATTCTATGATTCTATTCAAGAAGAGGGAGATTTGGTTCTTTTGCACGGGAATAACTGTGACCCAGTTGTACCTGTGGCTTGGCTTGGTTAATGTCTTGCAAAAGTGAATTTTGTTTCATGGAAGCAATAGGACATAATCCTGTAATTCTGGTAGTTGTCTGGCTAGTTTGATAACGTCATCTGGAAGTAGTGGAAAATGACATGTAAATAATTGAATTGTATATGTCTGTGTTGTTACTTTGTTGTTGTTGCTCTGTATGGGAGTGTAGCTTCATAGGGATAGAAAGGTGTTTTTGCTGCTGCTCTCTCCTTTTCTAGTTAAGCTACTTTGCATTTAAAAAGTTAAAATGGTGATACAAACAGAGCAAAGAGATATAAATAGAACACTGTTTCACAATATCCAGTAACAGATGTTTGGGGAAAAATAAAAGAAACAGGGCAAATACTGAATAATCTTTCCCTGGTGCCATCCAACCTTTCTGTAAATGACAACTCAGGGACTTTCAGACCTGGATGTTTCAACTGTACCATGATGCTCAAAAGCCTTGATGTGCCATTACCTCTCTCTAATGCCTCTTTTACTTCTGGCTTCCACAACATCTCATGTGGAATTTAATTACATTAAGAAGTGTTTCATTTTGTGTGTTTTAGAACTGCTGCATGCTCAATTCATGAGCTACTTTTTCCCTGCCAGTTATTTCATAGAACTATACTGTGCTCCTCTTCAGTCATCATTCATCCAAGTTCAAGAGTCTGACAAGCCTCTTCTCATACAGATGCTGCTCCAATCACTGTTGCACATTTCCTCCTTTGGTTCTGTGGCATCCTTTCTGAGACAGGAAGAGCAGCACTCCACGCAGTATGTGAAGTGTAGGCCACCACATAAATGTACAACAGTGAAAACTGTCTCTGCACCTGTTCTCAATTTCTTTTCTAAAAACGGGGCCATCCTGGGAGAAAAGAATGTTTGAGTACCTTGTCATGCCATTTACAAGGTTACAGAGCATATACATCACGATCAGCTGTGCAGTTCATCCAGGAAGACCTTACCCCTTCCATCTCTTCTAATGCACCGTTTCCTGGTCTTAAAGGGTTTCAGAGCTCTCAAGTGGCCATGTTCTCTTCACTGGATATGGCTGGATCTGGAGCAGATAGTTCTTTGTAGTATTTCCTTTAGCTCTTTCACTTCTGAGGCTCACAAACAGCTACTGCTGGCTGCTTGCTTGGTGTAACTATTGGTTCCCATGTTAGATATGCAGAGGTTTTCCAGCTTCTACAGGCCAGCAGTCTCTCCTTCTCCATAGCTTTGTTTATCTGCCTTCCCCTACTACTGCTTTCAGATGCATGGAGGGCCATATTGTTCCTTCACTATCTGCTCCCTTTTCACGGTCTTCCACTTCTACATTATTTTGCTTGTATTATTTTCCCTTTCTTATCTTTTTTAGAGATCAATGCTGAAGCATTTAACACGATGAAATATTGAAGGTCTGTGGTCTATTTTGCCAAAACTTGATAGAAAAGGTAGTCTCGGTTCATAAGAGCGTACTATAGAAGTTAAAGGTAATTAGGGGGCTATGACAAGGGAAATGGAGCAGAGCAGTGCACTGTAAAAACCAGATGTAGTCACAATGACACTAAAAGTAGACATAGGTCCAAGTCTAACTTGGTGGCCTACAGTACTGAAATGTGGTGTGGAAAGAATAGTCCTTGTGTTTACAATACGAAGAATCAAACCTTTGATTCACATACTGCTATGCATCAAGGTAAGAGAGTGTTAAAACTGAGACAATATTTTCTTGTGCCTCAGACCCATGTTCAAGTGAAGATGAAAAAGTCTCTGCAGCTACAGCGGTAAAAATGCTAAATAAACACACTAAATAAAACCACTAAATACACTGTAAGGTTAATAACAAGCCCTATCATAGTGTTGTGAGCATGGTTTTATGCACAGGAAGTTTTTTGCATCCAGGACACGATAAAAAGTTATTATTGGCAGATGCATAGCCTGCTTAAGAAAAGCTACAAAATATTCCATTCCTAACAACTTTTATCTGAGATACATTTTACTTCTCATAATTGTTTATAGTGTCTTAATGTAAGGTCTTATCTTAGACCTGCATGTACAACATGTAAGGGGTTTTGAGAATAATAAATGAAAGTTGCTATAGAAATAATACAAGAGTGCTTAAAAATGACTTTTAAATGGTTTGGTGAAGTAGATACTGGAACAGCAATCTAAATTCTATCAGGCAAGGTAATGGAGGGTAAAGAAACTGGCAAGCAGAATGACTGGAAAACGAAATGATAATATAAACCTAAAGCATAGAAGAGCTTTGAAAAACTCTATGCAAATAGGCCAGGAAACTAATGAATACATGAAGGACTGTAGCTTGAAAGGAGCAAAAGTAATACCTGGTTGAAAAGGGGTTAAGGAAGAGCTGAGCCAAAGGTGTTACTGAGTGCTTTTGCTCTGGATACTTGGTCTCCAGAGGCAGCTGAGGACTGAATTCCCATTTGTGGTGTTTTGATTTAAACTAAGGCCTATACAGATACCAATTGTGGCTGATAATGGTCATCTGGTGAACCTCTTGGCTCCTAACCAGGATCAGCTGTACCTCAGCCATTCTTACAAAGCCTTGTTTTACATGGTCCTTAAAAAATCTGCATGAAGATCTGCAGTCACCAAAGGCATTCTCTTCTAGGTGCTGGTGATTGACCTTAGGGAACTTTTCCTGATACCTCACCTTAATATTTCTTTCTGCACTTTGGACCCTTTACTTATAGCCATGTCCTCAGCTGATAAAAAATGGGATCTTGCTGCTGTACTAGCTTGAATCTCAGCCTTCTCTGCTCTCACAATCGTCCCTAACGTCTGTATGATACCTTTGGGCTCTAGTCTGAAGTGACCCGCTCACCTCAGGGTGGTACAGGTGCCATATTTCTGTCTGAGGTATTTTACATGCAAATATTTGCACATAGGCCTGATAATTACTATTTTGGCTGATATGCTGGATATCTAGCAGCCAGTCACAAATGTATGAAGCCTCCATGTTAAGCCTGGAAGAAAATCCTGGCTTGAAAAGGAGATGCCTCTTGGAGATATCCAGGGGGATACAGCCTGGGGGGGAAATGTTTGTAGCTGGTGAATTCTAGTTTGAATGTGTTTATTCAAAAACCTATGGACAATGGAGTGATTACTGAGAGTTATTTGAGAAATACATAACAAAAATAACAGAGACTGTTTCAGGTCTCATATGGAACAATCACTGAGAAAATTATTCCCACAGCTTTTTTAGAAATAGACAAGTTTCTTCAGTGATAATAAGTCTTATAACCATAGTCCAGCCACATGACAAAGCATCCTGAGTGAATCAGTAAATCATGTGTGTATCACAGGGGAATCCTGTGGGGCTTTTTCAGATTTGGGGTGCATTGCTGATCAGGCTGCTGTTGAATACAGTAAAACAGCAGATGCTATGGTGAAATTTTGATTGAGGAGGAGGTTGTTTTTAGGTATCTCAGCCAATGTGGTTCCTTGAGGATTTGGAAGGAAGGATGTTCAGACAACACAGGTGAATGTCTTTTCTTTACTGGTCTATAACGAAGCCTAAGCTTCTCAGCACATGTGGTGTTTGGAACAATTAACTGTGTTGACTTAAAAAGGAATAATAACTTAATGTAATTTGCTCTATTTTTCGGCAGTTGGATAGTGCCACACATTATTTAACTTTGATTACCTTAGTCAATGCACAGGACTAGTGAATGTTAAACATTAATATTAATCATACCACAGTGCCACTTACAGGCTCTCAGCATTCTGATCTTTAGCCAAAAGTGCAGGTGTGCAAATGAGGAATATTTTGGCTTTAAAAGCCAAACCTTTCTGCCTCTCACACCTGCACCTGTTTGGAAAATAAATATAGCCAACAAAAGCTCTTCTAAAATATTATTGTCCAAGGATTCCCTACCCAAACACTTGTGAAGCACGCACACATACATAAAAGAAGCAGATGCTATTCTGAGAAGTGTAAAGCATGCTTATTGCAGTTGATGTGGTCTAGTCATGCTCATCAGAGCAGCAGCTTGTAGGAGGTATTTGATTACCTGCAGAGTCTGTCCCTGGCTCAGTAGGCTGGTATATGATTATCTAAAAAGCCTCATCTCGCTCCCTCTGAAGCCAATGACAGTGTTCTCATCTTGTCATTAGTGGGTCATGTCTTGGGAATATTTCATTAGATTGTGGTCCACATACATAAGCTTCCCAATAAAATCTTTGCAAATATTGCCTTTCTTGTTTGTTAGTTTTAAGGGACATGCCTAAACATTTCCACCTGCTTTCTGCATTTCTTTTTTGGTTATCTTATTTATTTATCAAACACTCAAAAATTACAAGGTCAAAGTAACCACAGGAGTAAGCGGTATGTTACTCTACTGATTTCAGTGAAGTTATAAATGCATAGTTTACAAACTGCATGGCAAAATCCAGCAAAATGCAAAATCTGGTATTAATAATCTCAGTTTTTGTGAGAAAACCTACTTTGAACAGCGCTTGTTGCACTGTATTTTTGAAGATGTTAGTTGAGAATGAAATTGAAAATGGGTAAAGCGTATGTGTGAAGGGTCGATCACACAGGGCATAATACTGCCTGAAAGTCACACGGACCTTCTTGAAAGCTCTGCTGCTGAAAAGCAAGATCCTCTTGTAGTGCAGGACACACAGATGCCTAAATGTATCTTCTGGAGGTCAAGGAGGAGATAAGAAGATCAAAAGTGGTACAAAACATTCATAATCAGTAAACCTTTTATGAAGAGAAGCTGGATCCTGACTTGCCCCTCCAGGAAAGCAAGTATGGGTGTGAATCTCTTCCTCGTGTCCAGTGAGACAAGTGATTCAGGAAGGAGTTAGTGCAGTTACTGGTTAAGTTTCAGCTGTGTCACTTAGCATAAGCGTAGCATCTTAGTAACAGCTGGGGAAGGCACGACTGATTGTGTTTAGAACTAGTTTGATTAACTCTTTAATAGTAAACTTGAAACTGGCTTGATGTGTAAAACCTGAGGAAACCATGGTTACAAGATGATGATAGGGAATACTGGCAGAACTATTTAAAGTGAGTAAACATCGTGAAGGAAAAGTATTAAACTTTTTGTAGAGATTGAAAGGATATCTAACTAACTGGAAATAATGGAACTGAGTCAAAGCAAAACTATTAGGGAACATATCTCATTTGCATTGTGGCTCTAATGGAGTCACATTTTCTTACAGTTGAGCTCATTTAAGGCATACATCCACCTAAAAAGATCACTGTAGGCTTGGTTTGCACGGTAGTAACTCTATTGAAAGTTCAGAAACAATACTTATAATAGGAGAAGACATAAGTGAATGGCAGTAGCTGTTAAGACGTGATTAAATTTGATATATATGTCAGAGGGGGTTAACTTCTGAATGGCTAGAGGCTACTTTTATTCTCTGGTAGGTGTTTAGTGACCAGAACTAGCAGCTGTATTTCTGTGACATTGCATGACCTGTCCTAGATTAACACCCCCCCCACAGAAATGCCCTTTAATTTGACTGGTCTGTGGACCTGATGGCATTCCTGGAATCCTGGTATCTCTAAGGTTTTAGCCCTGCAAGACGTACAAACCTCAGATTACTAAATGGCCACTCCTTTTAGTGGTGCTGCAAATGGGTTTCCAACCTAGGTTTGGGGTCACAGCATGGATAAGACTTTAGGGTAAACTGGAAATAAAAAGTCTAGATAAAAAATATGGTAACTTACATTGGGGCATCATTAGTATGGGAAATACTATTATGAAATCAGTCCTCCTTTGAAATGCTAAAGCTTAGTGAATGCAATGGACATCAAACTGAGATTTTCTACATATTTAGCTTTTTAAAAATGAACAAAAATGTTTCAAGGGTTGAAAAGGAAGATTCATGGTGAAATCAGTGGATCCACTTGTATGACTGAAGTTAAATGTGTGCTCATGGTGTCTGCTGATTTGTGAGCCTTGGCATAGGACCTTCCTTTATTGGTCTTTTTTGCCATTACAAAGTCAGTAATGTATTCAAACAGATTGTCCATAATTTATAACCTGACAGTGACAAGCACTGTATTAAATGCTGCTGTAGTGACTGATAGAACTAATGAAGTTCAGGGGCCACGTGCAATACTCCACAGAATTAGACTGGTTTTGGAGATGGAGGGAGGCTCAGCCAATATGAAAAATCAAGTATGCACCCTATTCACAGTACTATTCCTGTCTGTAGGGATAACTACTAATACAGCTAAGGTGGAAAACCTAGAAAATGAAGGAGCTTTGAAAATAGAATGGTAGAAATAAACTGAGAATGAGAAAAATTCTACATCAAGCCAGTTACATCTGAATATTTTCACTAATATTTTTTTCTGCTGACACCAGAGACCCCATGAAAAGTCATCTTTTTTTTTTTTTTTCTTCCTAAACCAGAAGATTTGTGTCCTGTGATGCAGTTCTATGGAAGCTAAAACTACAAGAGCACTGCTGGAAAATTGCAGGAACAATGATTTATTCCTGGGTTGAAAGCTGAACAAGGGAAAACACATAAACACTGCACTATAGGCACAAAAGGTGATTATTTTTGCCATATAAAACAGTTTTAAAATTCACGGGGAAATGTAATTTTTAACAGTATGCTGTAGGAGGTTGAGGTCTTACAAAAATAGCTACGGGCAGAACGCTTGTTTTTCAGGCTGCTCTCTTTGCACTACCATTCAGGTATTTTTAATGGCTTTTCTTGAATAAGACTTAGAGTAGTTATGTTTATTGATGGATGGATTTGTATGATTACAGCAGACTAAAACTGCAGAATCTTTAGAATAGCAGAAACAAATCTGCAGCTTTACTGTATTTTTCTTGAGCAAGTCATCTTGGGAGAAAAGATCTAATCATTCTGTTGGATTGATTCCCACCCCCCTCCCCTCCAGCTGTAATTATTTTAAGTATTTTGGTGGGTAAATGTGCCACTTTTCTGGGTGCTACACTCCGTATCATATAGGAAATTGAAGGGAAGTATGGGAATTCAGCAATAGGTTTGTCACTAAATATATATATAAAAGTCATTCTGTTTCTCTGTCAGTGTTTACAGTTTAGGTGATGCAAATTCAGATTTCATATGCTCTTTCATAAGCCCTAAGTAGATTTGGCTTTTTAGGTGTTTCTAACATCCATCTTTCTCAGATTTCTGGTTCCATCTTCTGTAGATCAAGGATACAGAATTACCAACTAAAGATGGAAAAAAAATAAAAAGTCCTAGTGTCTTGGTTTAAGGTCCTTTTTTTCTTTAAAAAATATATCCCAAGTATCATTTCAAAAGCAGAAGAAATCAGCTCAGGTCCTGTAATGTAATAACCTCTAAAAGCTTTTGCAAGTTTAGTCAGGCAGGAGAAGATGGTGAGAAAATCATGCTAGACCTTTCTGCCACAGCACTGCAAAAGAAAACCTCAAATGTTGAAAAATCATGAGAATGTCTTAAAGAATGTGACATTAAAATGAAATTATTGACTCGCTTCTCTTTGTCTTCCAATATCCTGAGTCTAGAAGATTAACTTATTATCTGGTTTTGCTTTTTGAAAATGTGAGGACTATCATACTCCCTAAATGCCAACACTGATGCAGTCTCCCGATTCCATCAGCTGGAGCTCTAAGGAAAATATTGTGAATCTATACGCTTTATATATTGTTTCCTACAGATACACATTTGTCTTATTTACCTCTAACACATTACTTATTCCCAGTTTCCAAGTGAACGATATAGCAGACATATAGAAAAACACGTTTCCCAGACTTCCCTGCTTTTTGATAATCCCAAAGAAAATTGAAACAGCCACTCACGCCAGATTTCTAAAGGCAAATTCATTTTCTAAAGTATTTGGGCTCTTAGCTCCCGTTGATCTTTGTAGAAGTTCAGAGCCAAGAGCATTGAAAATGCCTACCTGTGCCTTTACAGATTTAGGCTCTTTCAAGGTTCTGGATCAAAAGCGAACCTCAAGGTAGGCTGCAATTGTTTGGGACTGGGGAAAAAATACTGCATAGGAGAGAAAAAAGTGAAATGCTTTTCTTGTGGGAATTTTTTCATCTTGTGTGTTTATAAGAGTGACTGGAATTTATAGAGGGCTGTTTGAAACAGTTTGATATATCTGCACCAGTTTGTTTTTTTAAGTTAGTTATGTCATCCTATATTCATAGGACACTAATACTGTTTCTTTGGGAAAAGTAGTATATTGTCTTGATGTAAGTGGGCTGGCTTGGTGCATAAAACAAGATTTAAGATACGGGGTTTTGTTTGTTTATTTGTTTTACTAGCTCAAATGCAGAGCAAGAATGATTTAAAATAAATTAATGTTTAAATGTAGAAATAGAATTGATAAGGGGAGCCTTGGAAATTGTGAAATCCTTTATATTTTTCCACCTTGTGATTCCAACACCCTCCAGTCTTCTACATACACAAAACATCTGCCTTCAGCTGTTCCAGTTTTCAGGAACAATAGCTTGTAACAGAGGAACTGGTGCCAGTTGTCTTTTATGTTTCTATTACTTTAATTTTCACTATTACACATACAGCTTTTATTGAAAATGGTCTTCTCTAAAACGTGTGATAGTCAGGTTCCCTGGCATCAGATAATACACATTTTTCACAGTGCTACATTACTTTCAGTAACTTGCTTTTTTTGGGTAAAGGAGAGGAAGACTTATCTTTATCCACTTATCTAGATCATGCAAGTCTATACTGCAAACAAAACCCACATTAAAACAAAACAAAATAAAATACATGAAAAAGAATAAGCCAACTCAGAAAAAAATACTGCCTAAACAAAATTAATGTGCTGTTCTGTTAGTTATTTAAAGCATCTGTTCCTCAAGCTTGTAACTTTAAGTAAATCTATTTAACATATTGAAAATACTGTGGTCTTCTATGATGTTTTAATTGAATATGTCTTCTACAGACAAAACTCTCATTTTTGTTGGTTTGGCTTTGAACCAGCCACTGCTATATCTGCAGATCTCAGCCATGAGACAAAATTTAGCAAACCCATTGGAAAACTTTCAGCAAAATCCTTTCCTACCCTTTCAAACAGGCAAGCAAGACCATACAGTACCCAGTCCCACACCAGCTTAAGCTTTTACGCTTGCAATAGAAAGGGCTTGCTCTGTTGGTCAAAACGTATTCACCATAAATTGGAGCCCACTCACATCTGCATTCCTCACTAAGCTTTTTCCATGAAGAGTTGGAGAGGATCAAGGTAGCTGCAAACACCCCGTACTGACTTCCCCCTGAACGTTTACCAGACGGGAAGATCTCCTATTAGGAAAAATTGTACCTTCAGGGATCCTTTGCAAAAGACCAAAAGACTGATTTAGGCTGGATTGGGTTTAGTTGAGCTTAACATTTAATTATTTTTCTGATACCATTTCCCCAGAAATATTAGCGAATTGATTAATAAAATGACATGGGTAAAAATACTGGTGAGATTAGATCGGAATGTAAGTGGTTGGTAAGACATTAACAGTATTTTTAAAACAAAAGGAACTGCGTATCTGTACCTATAGGAAGCTGAATGTAAACCTGACAGTTACATCCTTCACACCACATTTTACTTCCCTAGATATCCAAATCATTCCCAGCGATTCATATTTTCTCAAATTAGCTTCGGGAAATTTTAGGACAGAGAAAGCACGAGTGCAAAGCTATTCTGTGAAAAACAAACTCCCACAGTCTAGCCAGCTACATAAAAGAAAAAGCTCTTCTTGTTCTGTTGTGAGCTCTTAAGATGTAGACAATCCATCTCTCTCGTGTTTTCAGAACTCTCCCTGTTAATTGTTGGTAAGAAATTATGAGGCTGAAGACAGATAATCTTCTAATAGCCACCACAACAATTTCCTTCACCATGTGCTTTCTATTTCAGACTAGGCCACTGTTTTAAGCTCTGTGGTGTAACAAATTTGTACAGGTTAGCTGTATTACTGGGGTTTTTTTTGATTGAAAGAAGATAAAACTTTAGGGGATCAAGGCAGCTTATATTTCTTGTCAGCCTGTTTCATAAGTGACAGTAAATGTACAACTTTTTTCCTCTTTCATTTTATGAGCTAGAACAAGAGAAAATTATAATGCATATTTACCTACTTTCTAGTAAAAATCCTGCAAAGTGCTGAGCTTTGCAGTTACTTTCATTGAATTAGCTGAGAGCTGAAGATGCTCAAAGGATGAGGTTTCTAGATGCCCTCAGTGACTTGTTTATTGGCTGCTGGCCTATATAAAGGTAGGTGGTTGTGCCAGTTTTCTCAGCATACATGCTGTTTGCTAACTTGACACTGATAAAATTAGAAGCTTTTGTAGCTTTCTCTCAAATAATTTTGCAGCTCTTCCAAATTTTTTCTCATATGTGCATATCAGTTGGTGTACTCATACCTGAACACAGCTCTCCATAATAATCAGAGATAATACACTATACTGAAATCCACTCTCCTTTATGTTGTTCAAATTTGAACAGGATAATTGAACGTGTACTTTGTAGCTTACTCAGTCCTTCGTAGACCAGAGGAAGCTGCTCGCTTTTCTGACTTCAGAACTGCCCACAGAAGTAGAGTTTTGTTTTTCTACTGACAAGTATTGCCTCCTATTAATTAGGCTTTCTTCTGTGGGCATCTGGGCTAGCTGCTGACAGCAATGTATCCGTGAATTAATGTGAGCAAAACAACCTGACATCTGCTTGATTGTTTATTCTCTCAAATGGAACAACTATTGAGAAAAGTGTTAAGACACCCAGGTTTGTTGACTAGAGAAAGATTTCTGTTTCGTAATTGTAGTAATACAAATAGAAATTATTTTGCATCCCGAGAGGCCTAGCTAAATAAAAACTCTGCTGTTTGGCGTAAGGGAAATCAGGGTATGGCATTGTGTATAATAATTTGCATTTAACATAGAGGAAAGCATTTGTTTTTTTGTTAATTGGGTAACAAGGCAATAAAGCTCTGCCATTTATTAATTTGTTAGCTTAGAATGTGGTTAGAGTGAGTAATAAGGCTATTTTGGAGTCAAGCATTTTGATAAGACACGGGTGAGATTAAGTTGTTTTCATGCATGAGCATTTTGTCTAAACCCCTGCAGGTCACTGTGCTCTTAATGATGTTGTTAACATAAACACAATGGAAATGGCAATTGGTTTGCATCTAATGAATAGAATAAGGTATCCTAAATGCATCTTGATGCATTAATTTAAATCAACCTTTAAAAGAAGAGCCTATAAGGAGCATGCTTAAATGGGTAATTCTGTTGTGCATCTCCGGTCATCTCGTTTTACCAGCTTTAGAAGGCTGTGAGGATGAACCGTGTACAAATAGTTATCAGTATTTTTATTTGCAAGAGTACTTCTTACATCCAGTAGCAAAAGGGATATTAGCATTGCATCTGCTCAAGCAGAATGGGGGGCTTTCTGTAATACTTTCAGTGTTTGACCAGAAATGAACCCGGTAAAAATAAAGTGGGTTAATCAAAGCCTTTTAAATCTTAATCTAATCTGACAGTCAATAAAAATGTGAGTAGACTTTATTAGCGTAGCACTAATAATTCCGCCATTAATTGGAAGAAACTTGCCTTGTATTTACAACCCACTAATTGTTTCTCAAGCTTTGTCTATTTCTGGTTTGGGACCTGAGGAGCTCAGAAGTGTCTGACACCAGGTTATTTGTCTTTTTGTCTGCCTGTGTATATTTGCTGAGCCAGAGTTTATAGGAGACTTAAAAGGTGACAGAAATTTAGGGAAACCTCTTTGTTTTATGAATCCGTAAACTCAGTCTAAACTAGCTTTTTGGTAACCCTTAAGAAATTCCAGTTAAACAAGCTTTGAAACTGGGAAAGCTCTTCACTCCTCAGAGTTGGTCTGTTACATTGCTTAGCCTCCTTGAGCTTTCTAGACAAAATCATACTTACTGGCCTGTAAATTAGCTTCCTTCATTAACATACTTGATGTTAACAAACCTAGAAAAATCGGTAGCAATTCTGTCCCGTTCTGTTTGCATTTTAGCTGGAATAATCATAACAGAATAAGAAGGAATTAAATATTCTGACCATGCTTTGGACTAGAAACATGCTATTGTGATTGTCCTTCACATAACCAAACATTTCTATGAAGCTGGATCAACCTTTGTTTTCTCTTTCCGTACAGTACCTCCTAAACACAACCGGGCCCTGGTCTGTGATGTGGTGCCCTGACTTTGGACAAAACACATATGTGGTTTTACCTCTTAGGTGATTTAGCCACAGGACTTTGAATGACATTAATGGGACTTACATAAAGAAACTTCCTTTCCAGTCTCATCCAATCTGATTGATATTCATAATTTGAAACTATACTGTCATTAAATATATGCACTACTGATATAATGCCATACAGGTATCATTGTTACCATATCCCTAGCTTAAAGTTATAACATTTTTTTTATTGTGAATTACTGATACACATTATTTATTAGATTGCAAGGTTCAGAAAGTACGTATTAATCTGGTTGATGTGAAAAGAGCTTCAACAGCCATTGAAAACATGGCCAGGTAAAAGCCTTTCAATTAGGGGCAGAAGTTCTCTGTATTTATCCTGAGAATGTCTGTTGCAGAGACAAGAGATGGTGCAAATGTCTTCCTAGTGTTGTCTAACATCTGTCTTAATCTCTACAGGAGATAATTTACTTTTGTTTCCATTTAATCCTTGACCTCTTAGGAGCCTGATACTGAGGGATTCAATTAGTGATGAGCAGTGACAGGCTGAGTGATTCATCCCCATGTACTCAAATCTCACAATTCATAAAGAGACATAAGAATTACATCTGTTTCTTTCTGCTTTAGCATCCTTCAGGTGAGATTTTTTTTTTTAATTGACTTGCCTACAAATAAAAGGCCCATGGAATTATTCTTTGTCAGCGACTTAGCAGTTGGGCTGTGTGTCTGTCCATCCATCTTGGTCAACATCTTCTGAACCCACAGGACAATTTCAACTAAATTGGCAAATAGGGGGAGGTCAGAAAAATAAATGGCAAGTTTTGGGACTGGGCAGACAAGGAGGACTTTATTAGTGGATTTGTTAGGTTCCTGTGAAGATACTCGGGAAAGAATTGTGACAGCGGGAAAAGATTCAAGCAGACCTTGCAGCCGACCATAAGATGCCAGGCTGGAGGAAACCAGACTTCATTCCTTCTAGAACTACTGCTTGGTTTTCTTTTTCTTTTCAGGTCTCATTGTGGGAAATGTCAGTTACTGACGGATATAAAGAGCCTGACTCTTAGGAATGTGGATGTTATCATCTCTTCTCTTATCTGCTGCTCACTGGGAGCCCTACCTGTCGAACACAGTGGTGAATACATAATGGATAAGCATGACAAAGTCCAACGGTGTTCATTCAGATGAAGTATTAGGTTTTCTATGCCAGTTTTAACTTGTAGAGACTCGGGCACTTCCGTCTATTCTGAGTGCTTTTAGGTCATTCTACAAATGTTAAGAAATCACCGCTATTTCAAAGGAGATAGGCCACGATGTCAGAATCAAAATTATTGAATTCTTAACAATAGAGAAATCACCCCTTTGTGGTGGTTGGTGGGAT
This sequence comes from Nycticryphes semicollaris, assembly GCA_013400055.1. NCBI lineage: Eukaryota > Metazoa > Chordata > Aves > Charadriiformes > Rostratulidae > Nycticryphes > Nycticryphes semicollaris. Next base: position 74,434 of record VXBJ01002453.1, read on the forward strand.
TGTGGTCGGTCAGTGTTTTCTTAACAATTTAGCATTGCATTTTTTTCCCTCATTCTTTTTCTGCAGAGGTGCAAAAGATGGAAGGTGACACACCCAATATGCAAGTGTCACCCGAGCAGGAATGACTTTCTACTCACCTGTTTTCTGTGAGCAGCTGAATCACTGCCTAATTTTTGTGCCCCTAAGCCCAAACAGCAATGATTCAAACAAACTTTTGACCACCAGCTGTCACTGAGACTGGTTTGCAAGAGTCAAGGGGATTTTATCTGGAAAATTAACTTTCTGCCCAATTAAAACCAGGTGTTTTTCCCCTTACAAGGGTAGTGTTTCAGAAGAATAAGTCACTGTGAGGAAACTAACTGCATGCGAAGATGACTCTCATCTCACGCTCATCTTTGACTTCTTCAGACAACTCCCTATAATTCTCTCAGGCCTTCTGAGCTTTCAGTATTGTCTCCAGAAATCAAGATGGGAAAAAAATAAAATCTACTTGCTTTTTCACACGAGATATAGACTGCTTCAGGAATGAATTTAATATACAGCCCCTTCAAGAGTCCTGGGGGCAGCTTCTGGTGACCTGGGCCAGGTAGTGCTGCCTGCCTGAGTTCCTGCTGGCTGCCCGAGCTCCTGCTGGCAGGGTGTTCGGGGCAGAATCTCCCAAACGAGCAGCCTGGAGATTCCCAGAGGAGGGGCAATTTCTTCATTAATTCAGACACCGAGCTGGAGGAACAAGAGAAGGCTGCGCAGAGGCTTTTTTTCAGGCTGTGGGGCTGGACTGAGGACTTCATTGGGAGCTGCAAAAAAAAGCACATGGGATTAATTTAGTTATTTTTATTTTAAATCTTTATTCCTTTTGAAATGTGAGAGTCCTCTTGAATTTGAAGCTGCCACTACAGGGCAAGTTACCATAGATCTCCTAACAGTGAAGGTGTACAGCTAATATGTAATTGCAGCTTGCTGAAAGTAATTTTTACATGAATTTGGGATGACCAGGTTATTTTAGGTCATTACAGTAGTCATTCCAGGCCTGCAAACAGTTTAGTTAAACCAACGGATACTATTTTTTCTATTAATCTTCCTAGGAAAGCCTTTGTAATCCTAATTTTCTAGGCCATTAGGGTAAAGGCAGATTATAACTAAAGCTGGTTTACTAACTTTACTCACCTTGGCTTTGCCCAGCCCAAATCTCTCCTATTAGGTGTGATCTAACGGGGCTGACTCTTGGTGGTCTTTCAAGTGTGTTTTCTGACATTCAGGCCTGCGCTTTCTATCTTACTGTAAAGTTACATTCAGCTTCAGAGTTGCCCCTGAACTGGGCAGCAGGTTGGACCAGGAATCCTCTGGAGGTCCCCGCTGACCTCCGTTACCCCGTGAGTCTAACCTGCTCCCTCTCACGGCATCAAACTGCTTCACAAGCACTGATTTATTCACAGTTACACAGCACTGCAGCGGAGCAGGAAGAGCACCCAGGCTGTGATGCTTAAACCTTCTCCCACCCCTTTATCTGTCTGTTTTGAGTTACACCACATGGCACAGACCCCATCATCGCTCCTCCCGGCCAGGAGAACACTGTTCCAAGCATTTCCTGATGCTGCCATGGATCAGTCACAAGTTACAAATCCCCACAGTGAGCAATACTGGATTAGCAATCGGCTCTGGACAACGCAGGTGGCAGCCGGGTGCCCTCTGAGGAGCAGAGAGGCTGAAGAAAGGGAAGGGCTCCCATTCTCCACGGAAGCACTTCTCGCCTTGATCACAAGAATCCTATTTTTGCACCTGCTCCATATGCTCCTCTGCTTCCAGCTGCTGACAAACAGACCCCTTCTGACTTTTCCCCTGCAGCCTCCCGGGACGCGCGGCCAAACCAGGGCCATCCCCCCTGTGCCTGCAGAGGGCAAAGCTGGAGCGCTCGACCCCAGCGACCCTCGGCCCCGAGAGGCTGTTTGACTTTTGCTCGGAGCGCTCTCCAAACACCTCTCCCCGGAGCTCAGCGGGAAACTTCACACGCGGCGGGATCGGCTCCTTCCCGTCCCCGCCGGGAGGGACCTGACCCCCGCCGCTGCCCACCCGGGGCGCGGGCGGCTGTGCCCGTCACCGCGCGTCTGTCCGTCCGTCTGCGCCGAGTCCTAC
>VXBJ01002453.1:76847-103984 GCA_013400055.1 Nycticryphes semicollaris
CAGCGTGCCGGAGCCGCGGAGCGGCGGCGAGGCGGCGGCGGGGGGCAGCCGCTCCGGGAGAGCATCCTCGGCGGCGGGCCGGGAGCAGGTCTCCCTCATCAGCACCTCCTTCGTGCTCAAAGGGGACGCGTCTCACAACCAGGCGATGGTGCACTGGACGGGCGAGAACAGCAGCGTGAGTGCCAGGGGCGGTGCGGGCGGGGTGGGGGGGTCTCTGCCGTTACTCCTGCCCTTACCATCGCTTTGCTCCCGCAACTTGCGGGGCGCAGCCTGCCGTGCCCTCTGCGCTCCGCCGGGCTCGGGGCGACCGGAGCGCGCTGCTCCCGCCGCCCGCTGCCCAGTCGGGGCGCAGGGGTCCCCGTGTGCCCCGCTCTGGGCGAGCAGCACCCCCACAGCCGGTAAGGTGCCACCGGGAGTCGAAGCGCCGCCGGGATCGGGCCAGCCCCGCGCAGCCTCCGCCACTTCCCCAGAAGTTTGGAAAGTTTGCGAGCGCGCATCTTGCAGAGGGGCCGGCTGCGCGGTGTGCGCCGCGCTGCGAGGAGGAGGAGGAGAAAAGGGGGAGAAGGGCAAGGGCTTGGCCGTGGGACGGCGAGGCGGTGTCCGTGTGCGATAGATATGCCCCTGGGGCTGTGCGAGGGTCTCCGGGTAAAGGAGAGGCAGCGGGGGGAGCTGCGGCGCGGGGATTATCTTCTCCGCATGAAGTCCCAGATTAAATTGTCGAGGCTTAATCGATTCACCCTGACTCAGTCATCCCCGGGTACTCTTCCCCGCGCCGCGCTCTGCCTCCTCAGGCGCCGGGGAAGGAAAATCCCCAAACAAAACCAAAATCAAATAAAAGCCAGCCCCGGCTTTGAGGTGGATATGAGCGGCAGAAGCGGGTGAGCGGGGCGGCCCCGCGGGGAATCCGCCCGGCGGGAGCGGAGCCTCCGCCACGGCGCGGGTGGGGGTGCGGAGAGGGCCGAGAGCGGGGCCGGTTCCCTCCCCGCACAGCCCGGGGCTTCAATCCGCCGGGGGTGGGGGGAATCTCTCAAAGGGGGAGCAGCAGCTCTCCGAAGATTTTTACAGCCTCATCCACGGGTAAAAATCGCGCGCTGGGAGCAGTGGTGCTGCGTTAGAGCATCAGTGTTCACAACTTTTCACCGTTAAAGGAGTGTGCCTTGCCTTTGTTATTTAATGACATACTTTAGACAGCAACTCCTACGGTGAGCTCCCCTAGTCTATGTTAAACTCATCTTCAATTTCGGCTAGTATTTATTTCTTTATCTATCGAGCATTTATGGATGGTTTCGTATTTGCACAGCTGATTTCAGGGAGTTGCAGCTTCTAATTTATGCGTCACTGAAACATTGGATCATAACAGTGGGCGTCATAGGTAAATATTACATAGCACCTTGCACTGTCTGTGTAACTTCAGAGACAGGAAAATATTGTTATGAAAGCTCAAGATCAACTTTCTCCTGGAGGATTTTAGTGTTTCTGGAAAACTCTTGAGTGTTTTTACAACAGTTCAGCTAAGCTCTGACTCTGCTTGAACTCTGTGAGTTTAGCATAAAGTTTACTTAAACTTGGCTCAGTTCAGGGAGCTTGTGTTGTACTTCTCGTAAGTATGTGAGCTATCATCCTTTCTCTAGGATCTGAAGTCCTGCTTTTTGCCTGTTTTGCTAGGGAAAGTCACTCAGGATGTGGAGCTGCTAAGGCTCCAGCGGTGAGGATGCAGTGATTCCCTTGAGCAGGCTGAGCACCTGTGTTAATGCTCTTGTATAAGCAGGTGTCAGAGTTGGAGTCAGCAGCATAAAGCTTGACACTTTCATAGGCAGCTTTTGATTTGCTCAGGAAGGAAGCAGAAGATGATGGCCATTTTCTGTGAAAAGAAAATGTTGCAAATAAGCAGCATCAGCTATTCTGATTCTGTCCTTCCTCTCTTTCTCTGCTGTTAGACTGCCGCTGTTTTTTGTGAACAGTGCTTGCAGCCTACTTGGACTGCTTCCTCGAAGAATTCAGTATTAAAAAGTTGGCATAAGTTCATTTTTTGACATAAAAGGCAAGTAACAGCTTTCATGCAAAGCACTCTGCACCCTTAAACGAATATAGTAGAACCTTGCTAATCCACATTTATGACTAGTGGTCTCTCCTCGCCTCTCTGCGAAGATTTAATAACAGATGCTGCAGTGAGGGCTTGTATTGCTAAAATGTTATTATTTTTTCACAGTATGCTACAGTTCACTTACTCGAATACCACCAAGTACTCTCTTCAAAAGCAAAGATAAGTGGCAGCTGTCAGAATAAAAGAAAGTGGTTACAGTCTTTGCTGCAACTTCTTAGTTCTTTTTTTGTTCGCTGAGTTCCTATCTACTAATTTGGTACTGCAGGATGATACTCTCCTCCTGAATGCCTGCAGACGTTCCTTACAGTATTTACACATTCAATAAAATCTACTTTTGCAGAGTTACTTAAAAATGATGTTGCTTCCTCTGCCTGCCATCAGGTGATTACCGTCAAGCAAGACTGGATTTGAACGAATGACCTGGTAATGAAACACTCTTTGCTGCCTTAACCCAACTGAGAGCAGACGGTCTTTTTTGCACGGCATGTTTTCCAGTATGACTGTCAGCATTTTTTTTGCACCTTCTTTTCTTGTAAGCTTCATTTTATTGCATGCTTCCAGTAGCAGAGCTGATTTCAACAAAGGCTTCCAGAGGAAAATGAACCCTTTCTTTTTCTTTTTTTTTTTCTTTTTTTTTTTTTTTTTTTTCTTTTTTTTTTTTTTTATAGAGCAGAAGAAATACACTAAGCCCAATGGAAGCAGGATGGACTTAAAGGATTTGGAGAGAATTTTGATGCTTGTATGTGTGAGAGTAAAACAATTGAAAATGAGTACCGCATCCAAAACACATTTAAAGTAGTTTTGAATGTTTGTTTGTTTATATAGATATGTATGTATGTAGGTATTTATTTATTTATTTATGACTCTCTGGGATAAGTGTTTGGAGGAGCACTAAGATCTAGTGCTTCTCAAACCTTACCCTGCATTCTTAAATCTATGGCAAGTCTTGCTTTGCCTCAGAAGCACAGGCTTGAGGCACAAAAGTCTGCTCCGTCCCAAGCACACTGCAGTTCAAGGGGAGGACTGTCATTCATAACAGTGGGGTTTTGGATCAGGCCCCGCGAACCTCAGGAAGCGCTAAGCAATCTTAAAGTGTCACCACGCACGTTTGGCACCTCATTGGAGGTACTCAGCACTTTGTAAACCAAGGAGCTGAACTGGTTCCTTTAACATGTACAGCTGCGTGGCTGAAAATTTGACAGTGATGAGCTCCAGATGACCATATATCCTCTTAAACACCTCACCTAGTAAAATAAATGAAGAAGAAATATGCAGTAGGATTATTCCATTGAGCGCTGTGATGGAGAGACAAATGATCATAAAAGCAGAGGGGGCAGCTGCTTCTCTGAGGAATGTTCACCTGCATGAATAGTCCCTTGAAAGTGCTACCATGGAGTATTCGTGTGTGTGGATCAAGGACAAATAAATACATTTGAAAGGGGCAGAGGTTAGGTTGATGTGCACATGGAGCTTTAAAAAAGTTATTTGCATCTTTTAAATCCTCCTGTGCTGCAATAATAGAAGCATGTGATTTTTTGGTTGCGTGAGATGTCTTGAAAGAAACTAAGGAGACTATAAATTAAATTGTTCTTCTCTCCTCCCCCTTCTTTTCTGTACTGAGGATTCTGATGTGTACTTTCTTATCCTTTTGTAACGCCGTTAAGTTTTGTGAATTAGGGAAATGGTGGATTTGATAGCACAGCAGAGTATATGGTTGCACTGATTGTAAAGTGAGCTTGAATAACTGGGAGGAGTGCTGTACGCTTCCTTGCTTTGTCAAGAGAGAACTCTGCAGGGAGGTATGCAAATTTCTTCCTGTTTCGTGTCCTCATTACTTTTATTTTGCACTCCAATAATTAATTATTTATAAATTACACCAACCATAACCCTGCCCCCAACCTTTCTTGACCGCGGGATGGATAGTTAAAATCATCACTAGTGGTACAAGTCTTGCAAAGCTACTCCTTGTGACGTCAAGGTTAGTGAATTCCTACAATTAGTATTTCTGCTCTGTGTCCTCTATGCCCACTGAAATCTGTTGTGCACTATTACTTTCAAACAAAGGCTCATGCAAGTGGAACTAATTTCCTTTCCAATCTTAAAATATCATAAACTGAAGACATGACAGGTGGGTGGAGCGGCGCAACATTTGCGGCGGTAAGGGTTAGTGATTGACATTTGTGTAACTGATAAATAACACGGAGTTGAGCACCAGAATATACACAGATAGGTAGCGTGCTTACAGAATAGCCTCTTGCTGTGTTAAGATTAATATGTATGTTTGCAGAGTTGCTAAAAATACACTACCCTTTCTGATTTGGGGAAAAATAGTCAACCAATGACAGCTTTTAAAAAACCTACTTTTCCTTAGAAGAGACTTTATAGTCATCCCAGGAGATTTTTTTTGTGCTAGGTAAACAACTTTCTTTGCAAAACTCTATTCTTTTTGACCCTCCTAGAGAATTCCCATTGTGCATCAGTATTAGCTGAGTTGAAAAAAAAAATAAATATCAAAGCCAAAGCAGAAATGCAGGGAGAATGAGACTCGTAGTTGTGATTTATTTTGATTCTTGAGCTGCTCTTCATGCTGTGTGCAGACTGCTAAAGTGTTCTGAACAGGACTTCGGCCAACTAGTTCTATGGCTGCAGTTGCATGGTTCCAGTGTTTCCTTTTTTTATTGTAACAGTATTAAGTCCGTGCAGGCACTTATCTGTCCAGTAAGTTGATGTCATGATCCCTCATAAACATGTAGCTCTTTGTTATGGAAAATAAACATAAATACACATACTATTTTCCCCAGACTTAATATTTAGCAGCCTCTTATCAGAAAGGAAGGTTTATTGCACATCTACAGAAATTACTACACACAAAAACTTTAGCTGATCCAAACTTCTGTATTTTATATAAAGGGACTTTGTTTACTTTAAAAAATATTACTCTTTGTGATACAGTCTCACCATATATGATTTATATAGCCCTGTGATCACTAAATGTATTCTTCTGGCAGATACTTTATTTAATTGGTTTTCTGTTTTGTTTAGTTGGCAATAAATTTTGCTGAGGGGATCTATAAAAGGCATTGACTTCAATCTGTAGCAGTATCTCTAACGGTAAATGTAATTATCTATCCAAACTGGGCAAAAGTCCATTTGTGGTAAGGTTTTGGTGCTGTTTCTACAGAGTGGCCAGACTACTTTTTATGAAACTAAAGGGAACACGAGGTCAAAAATCCTGATGGTCAGACTTTTGATAAATGGCAGATCCATTGCAAAGTGAAAGGCAGATTTCCCATAGGGAGTTGTTTTGGGGTTTGTTTTTTTAATTCCTTAAGATGATAATATGATAAAAACCAAACAGAAACCAAACCCAATAATCATATTTGAATGGAGCAGCAGAATCCCACATGGAAAGCAGAATGATTTTAATCTGATTGAAGCAACTCAGGAGTTTAACACCTTTTTTCCTTTGTTTTTTTTCCCTTCCTCCCCAGTATAAAATTTATGGCTTACTTCATTTATTTACTTCTACCAGCCTCTCTTGTCCCTCTTTTCCAGCCCTACAGCTTGCTAGTCATGTTGCTGCCTGCTGAGCTCTCTCCACATTTTAGCATATTCCAGCTGCTAAAGAAAAGAGAGTGCACCTCTTCTTATCCCCTGAGTAGACACTTAAAATCGATATGTAATTTAATTAGTAAGTGTGTGTTTCAAACATGCTTGAAAGTCCTCTTCCATGTGCAGCCCTCCACACCTGCAGTCATACCTGGTTTTACCTGGTGTGCTGGTTTAACTGGTGTTACCTGGTTTGCTTGAGAGCAAGCTACCAGCAGCCTTAGCCTGAGAAGGTGCTACTGTGCCGACATAGGGATGTGCTCAGAGGGAGGGAAATTCAGCAATGAACACTAAAGACAGACACCAGCTTGAAATCCTATCTCTGGTACTGCTGATGTACTACATGTGAATGATAAACCAAACCTGGCTTAATAACAGTCATTAGATATGTGTTTAGACTGTTGATAGCAGGTTCAGATATCACAGTGGGAACATAATGCTTTCTTCCCAAGCTTGACAGTGTTAGGAATCTACTGATACAGATCTTTGGAGAAAGAAAGGAGGGCATCCTTTTGATTTTATTAAAATTCAATAGACTAGTAGTTCTTTTTGAAAGAACAGAAGGGGAAATTATGATCTTTTCAGAAAAAAAAGCTAAATGTTCTGCTACAATGAAAAGTTCTGTGAGGTGTGTACTGATTTATGAATTTCAAACATGAAACTGCCCAGATTACGGAAGTTTTCCTGCCAAGCCCCTTGTGTGTCCACATAAAATATTTTATGGTTTGTCAATTAAGACCAAAGGATGTTAGCATAAGGAAAGAGAATCTGCAGTGCAATGCTAGCGAGATCCTTCTAGTTCCTGAAAGCACAAATTTATTTAAGCAGCAGCTGAAAGTGTAGGTGGAAAGTAGTCTGCAGTATGTGACTGCTCACCATAGCTCAGGATGAAACCTGATGATCTGCAACATTCCTTCGACACTTTTATTCCCATAGTCTCACATTCTTTACCAAACATTCCCATCTCCAACCCCTTGCCCTAGTAATAATAATTTAAAACACTAACAAATCACCAATGACAAACCCTCTTTTGAAAGAAATAATGGGTGGGATCCCTTTTCGTGTCTAACTTCAGCCTTCAAGTCTAAGCTTGGACTTCTGCAGTTGAAGGAGGTGGAGATCGTCCCTGGATTGATCCCTCTCCTGACAAAGTTAACATCTGTGCGTCGAGAAAGCTTGGATGAGTTGACTTCTGAAAGCATGTGTCTCTCTCTGCTTATTGTAGACAAACTAGCTGTAGGCTCTTTGCCTACATGACAAACTTTGATGAAACACAGAATTTATTTAAAGTTATCCCTAACCCAGATACCTGGAGTTTATTGCTGCTGCAGTTATTTCCTTCCTTCTTGTTGTAGCACGGCTGTTGGAGTTTCAGTTATGGATTAAGACTCTGTTGTGGTGGGTATTGCACAACCCCAATGCAAAAACACAGGTGCAGCTCTAAAGATTTTATAATGCTTCTCCCTGAGAAGCAAAATTATATGCTTATAGGTTGTACATTGACAGAGATTACACAAAGGTATAAGTTTCAGTCCAAAGACTGCTCCAACAGCTGTTTTTTTTTTCTAATGACTTGGAATATTCATGCATAAGCAGTCTTTGGGGCAAAGCCTAAAATTTCCTCTCTGAGTTGAGAGTTAATCAGGAGTTTAGAAATGTGCTCTCCCTGTTTGTACGTATGTAGGTGGTTTTTTCTGTCTCTTTTGTCCAGTAGATCTGCAACCTGCCAAGTGAAAGTGGAACAGTTTTAGCAGTGAGGGTCGTGAGTCGCTTCTGGCAGAAGTGTGTCTCAACTCTTCTGCCTTCAAGTCTAAGCTTGGACTTCTGCACTTGAAGGAGGTGGAGATGGTCCCTGGGTTGATCCCTCCCCTGACTCGATTCCCCTCTGCAGGAGGGGGAATTAGACTCTTGTGCTGTTGTGCAAGGGTGAGGAGGGCAGTGTCGCCTCCCGTGAGAAGCCGCGTTCCAAAGGGAGTTGCCACTGTGCGCTGGGAAACACTCGGTGTCGTAGGTGTGCGCTGGCACATCAGCTGCACTCACTGGCTTTGGCAGGATGAGTGGAGAAGTGCCATGCTTGCAGATCCTGTTGGATTTTTTCAGCCCTGGATGAGGCTGCAGATGCTGAGGTGGTGCTGTCTCGGGGGGCTGAGAGTGTGCGTGCTGCCCTTGGCGGAGCCCACGATGCTCCGCACAGCCCCATCACCGTGTCTGCGAGCTCTCAAGCAGTGCTGCAGTATTCACAGTGGTGCCATGGGGAAATCTGAGGCTTGGCCAGAGGTTTAGTGTGCGGCTCCAAATGAATGATTGGCTTAAATTGAAGCTGAATGGGAGCAGTGAGGAGCTTTGCCAGTTACTTCACCAATATCCTCTCAAATAGCACTTGGCGTTACACAGAAGATTTTGTGCCTCAGTTTCCTACCTGTAATGCAAGAGTAATGGTACTTCCCTTTCTCTTAGCATTGCTGTTGCTCTAAATAAGCTGTGCACTTTGATATTAAAGGTTTGGTTATCACCACAACACTGAAAAGAGGCAATCTCATAGGAAATCACCTCTATGGTTTCTTTGTTCCTTTGACAGTTTCACAGTGCAGTCTGGGAATCGGAGAAGAACAGGCTCTCACAAGTCATGCAAACTTCTCTGCTAGTTCTCTTGTTTGTTTTGATCAGGGCTCCTTTTAATGTGTAGTCCAGTTTAATTTAAGTGCCTAGACTCTGGCACTTCAAGATCATCGAACAGGCTTAAGATTATGTGATTTAAACCATTTTTGGTAAAATTTAACCTGTATTTAATTTTTTTTTTCTGCCCTCATTTGCTGGTATACTGAAATAACTGCCCTTCTTTCTTAGTATTTGTGGCTTTCCTACTCTTGTAGGCTAGTAATTATTTCTCTGAATAACATTTATTTTGGCCTTTAAAATTTTCTTTTACAACTCACTTTTGTTAGCTCTTCAGTTGCACCATCTGGACAGGACAATACCTACATATATTAGTACCTACCTACTGCGTATTTGACTGGCGTATTTTTAGAAATTTACATACACACAGAGATTATTGTTCATTTCTGGCTTCCCTCTAATCTCTCTAATGTCCTTGTGATTATCTGTGTTTTCCAAAGAGAAAACCACAGAACAGTAAGTAGGTTGGTTTTATTTATTTTTTTTTTTTAAAGGAAGTTGTAAAAACACTTAAATAATTTGGTCATTAGCAGAAAAGCTCATTTCTGTGATCTCTCTGCTGTAACATTGTTAAAAGTTTGTTCTAGTAGGTAAAGTGGATATATTTCATGTTTATTTTTTTTCCCCATCCACTTTATGGAATCTGTTTCTTCCATGGTCTTTGGAAGCTCATCAGAGCTGTGGTAAAACTGCGTGAAGTGTCGTAGAAGCGTTATTTGCAGGCACCAACTACTGTGTTGTGCCCTTATTCCTACGGAGCACTAGGCCCGTGTTTACTGGCCAGTGTGCTCAGCTTTAGCAGATGGCAAGCTGCACTCTGTGAAAACACATTTTTTTTATCACTGTTACTGTCTCTTTTCTGCTCCCGAGACTGAAGGTGCCACAGGGAAAGAGCAGTCTTTCCCTCGCCCGTGTATGAGCAAGATGAGGGGCTCTGCTGAGTTGGTGGCATTTAGGGGATTCTCTAATGCCAACAAATAATAATGATGATGTTTGAGGATTGCGCTGTTCTACCTGTAAATTCTAGCAGTGTGTAGCCTGGCCTCCCTAACTGAGCGACTGTAGAGAAAAGTTGCTTTTCTCAGGTGTTGCAGAGCAGCCTGTTAATACGTTCTCATGCTTGCCTCCACCAGCAATTGTCACTGCAAGACAGACACCCAAAGCTGGAAGGTGAGAGGAATATCTTGGAATCCCTCTTTGAGCTCTGGGCAGTGTTTCAGAGTGTTAAATGTGCTTGATTTTAAAGAAATAGTTGTTTCTTCATTGAAAACACAATTGTATCAGGGGATGTTAGGTTGCCATAAAATCCTCCTGGGTCTGAGTTCAATAAGATGTTTTTCCTGTGTTTGCTAGCAGAGAAATACCTTATAACTTGCTCTTTTCAGAGGATTGGAACTGCCTGTGAGTATAAGGCATCTAAATCTGCAGCAATACTTGTTAAAGCTTGCCACTCATGGAAAGCAGAATATTCTTTTCGTGGTTCTTCTTTTATGCTCCTGTGTATTGTGTTGGGTGTTCAGCATAAGTAGGCATTGGTGTTAGTATAGGTATAAGAATATAACCCTGAGGGAACTCATGAATCCCTTTTGTATAGAGAGCTCTTTTTTTATGCATGATTTTTGAGGAGCTCCGTGGATGAGGCATAAAAATAGGAATAAACCAAAGAAAAGCAACACATGCCAGTGACAGGTGGATTACTTTCTGGGTGCATAGAGATCTTTGCCAGTCAATTACCACCACGATGCAATGGGGACCCATGAGGATATTGTGCACTTACACAGTGCTCTGACATTTAGCCTGTTACAGAGATCATGAAGTGAACTCTGAGGACATCTGTAGCAGCAAATGCCTGGAGTTGCTCAAAGACCTGGCTGGTGGTGCTGGAGATGTGTAACCACATGCACTTGGGTGGCACAGAAACACTTGTGCCAAACTCGCCTCAACTGGCAAAGTTCTCCCCAGTGAGAAAGGAAGTCAAAATCGAGTGATTGGGATCTGCTGTGTGTTTGTGTGTTTATACTTACAGGCTCTAATCTCGATGATTCTTAACTAAATAAACCCCAGTATCCTACTCCATGACAGGTTGGTATCAACATGCCTCTACATGTAAGTTCCCATCGGATTTGAGGATGATCCCACTGTGCTCTTTCTAAGCATTTTATAGGACCCTGTTGAGACTAGTAAGGATTTACATTAGATTTGGCTGCTACATACTGGTCTGTGGATATGCTGTGTGAGCATCATTCCTTCTGGGCTCTGTCATTTTAGACTTGTAAACCACACAAGTTTAATTTATGTGGATAGGACTTTGGAGTCTTGGGTATTGTAGTATTTCATGTGGTTACAGTGTAGAAGCAAGCAGGCATCTGACCTAAAAAGCTTTCCTCTGCCAGACTCAGATGCAACCCCTCAGGCACTAGGATTTTGTCAGAATTGCTGCTTTTGATTTAGAGGGCCATTTCTTATTTTGCTAATTTGCTTGGCTTTTAATCAGTGGTTTCCTATGTTTCCCTGCCTGTTACCCGACCACATAATGGCAGTCATGTCAAAAGGTCTCAGCTGCCTTGAAAGCGATCTTCAAACATGTTCTTTGCCCTGAGTGAGAAGTACAGACTGAACAGAATCTGTGCAAAATGTCTGTGTTGGGAGTATGGTGGCTTTGGAGTGGGAACTGTGTCCTAAGCACCAGTCGCAGACTATAGAGGACGAACAGCTCTGGTTGTCCTTGGCTGTGCTGGTGCTGGGGGTAGAGAACAGGGAAGCTGTTACTATTGTTGATTTTGAGCTTTTTGCTCCCCTGAACGAGGGAGGCCAGTATTGGTGGAGTCAGCCGAGACCTGATCCTGTTCATTTTGAGGTTCCCCACCCTAATAGGAAAAACAAATATGAAAGAATCCAGACTTATTTTTTCCACTCTTGTATGTGACATCCACTGAGGTGCTGCTGAGCACATGCAGGAAGGAGGAGGATGTGTGGATGGAGCAAAAATGCCCGTATTTTTGGAGCAAGCAACCCACTATCAATGTGTTTAATTTCTTCTGGGTCACAGATATTAGTATTAAACTGTTTAAAACCCCTCTAAAGAAGAGAAGCAAGAAAATATGTTGCACATTGGCTGAACAGCATTTTTGTAGCTCTGTGAAACCCACTTTGTGACTCACTGATTAAGCTGTTGGCTCCCACCAGCTTCTGCAAAGGAGGACGCAGAAGGAAAGCATTCCCTTGCATACAGACTGCATCGGGCACCTCTGCTTAAAAATTGTGAGATGTAGCTCAGTGAACATGTTTTCAGTTCATAATGAAATACATATGTTCATCTTCATGCAGCATCTCTCAAGGGCTACTGTGTGGAGCACTGAGGGCCACTAACAAGATCACCTTTTCCTTCCTTCTCTTCCAACTGCTTTAAAACAGATGTTTTTTTATAAAGTGTGCTACATTTAGCAGACGTGGAACCTTGGTATTCCTTTTAATAATTTCATCGCTCCTGGAGAACTCAAAGAGACAGCATTTTTAAAATTCATTGTATAAGCACCCTGTGTTCCATTTCTGTATTTAAAAAATCTTTGGGGGAGAGGAGGGAGATGACTGATGCCAGGCTACCATATATAATCAGTGTGAGAGCTGGGTTGTTAGTAGTAAAATATCAACAGATTTTTCTTTTTTTTTTTTTAGTTTATCTAACGGCACAAAAGCCACTTTTTAAACTGTCACAAGTTAAGAACTGAATGAAATACAAGCTTCTTCGTCAGCGGTTGGTCTTGGGTCAGCTTGGTGGGTCTGCAAGCACGCAGGAAATTTTGAGCTGCTTTTGTGTGTGCTACTGAGGTGAGAGATGTTTTATGAACGTTGAAAAGAAGACCTTCCACTTCCTGCTTGAATCGGTGTCCATATTATTGTGAGGGGTTGCATCTTGGCTCTAACGTTCTTGACAGCAAAGAGACTGTTCCTGAAGATGGGAATGGGAGGCTAGAGAAGGATATAATCTTTATCTTGTTCGCAGAAACTGCCAGCAAGTCTGGTTATTGCATTGCTGTATGTTGTGAAGTACATTGAGGCTCCCTGAGGGAGCAGGACTCAGTCCAGCGTGATGTTTCACAGGGGTCGGTAGCTCAGAAGTCAAGCCCGTTGAGATGAGAGCACTGAAGTTCACATTTAAGCATAGACTGTGTGCCAGGAAATAATATAAAGATTTCATAGTCTTTGGTCCACAGTCTGATGTATGTGGATGGTTTGCACAAAATATGCAAGTTTTTTTATTTTTTGTAGCAACTAAATAGACTTGTATTTATTAACCGAACCTGATTGTCACAGTCACTGTCACTCAGTGAGAAACGCTTCCCTTTAGGCAACTTCTGCATCTGTCCTTTGTTTCTGTTACTTTTCTGTCTGCCTTTCTGTATGTCTCTCATTCCCCTGTCTTTTATCTTTCTCTGTGTGTCTCCTTTGTTATTCTCCCTTCATTTCCTTCTCAGTATTAAATCACCTTTCTCACCCCTGAGGGCTTATATATAGCATCATCTTCCCTGTTCCATCTGGAAAAAAAGAGATCTTCAAAGACATGGTTAGTAATGATACAGACATGTCAGCAGTTCAGGAGTTGCCATTCCAGTGAATATAGATATTCACACCTGGTGACATGTTGTCTGCAGGCTTGGACAGACGGCACGGCATTGCTGCTTGTGGTCATGGCAGTATCTGTAGATCTAGAGGACAGCAACAGCAGATGTTAAAAAAAAAATATTGTCCCCAAAATACATCATCTGAATTGATACTGGCTCAGGAGCAGTGTTATTTCACCCTATACCCTGTCATCGTTTAATCTCAGCCAGCAACCAGGGCCATGCAGCTGCTCGCCTACTCCTTCCAGTTTGGATGGGGGAGAGAATTGGAAGAGTAAAAGTGACAGAACTTGTGGGTAAAGACAATTTAATAATTAAAGCAAAAGCTGCACAAGCAAGCAAAGCCAAACAAGGAATGAATTCACTGCTTCCCATGGACAGACAGGAATCTCCAGGACAGCAGGGCTCCATCATGTGTAATACTTACTTGGGAGGACCAATGCCATCATTCTGAATTTCCCCCTTTCCTTCTTCATCCTCCAGCTTTATACACTGAGCATGATGTCACATGCCATGGAACAGCTCTTTGGTCAGTTGGGGTCAGCTGCCCCCTCCCAACTTCTTGTGCATACCCCAGCCTGCCTTTTGGCAGGGTGATGCAAGACACAGAAAAGGCCTTGACTGTAAGTTAAGCACAGCTCAGAAGTAACTAAAACATCCTTGCACAAATCCAAAACACAGCTCCATACCAGCTATTGTGAAGAAATTTAACTCTGCCCCAGCCAAACCCAACACATGTGCCCAGCCTAAATCTGTGAAGTGACCTCTTAATCTCACCTAGGGTTAGTTTTGCATTGTGGACACGAAGTGAAAATACATTGCTTCTGTGTAAAGCTTCTGGGTGAGTTTAAATGGTCATAATTGGGAATGGAAGACTCAAGATCCCATTTCCAGTCATCTAGTTTTGTAATATGCACGTGACATCTAATAGGAATTTATATACTACCCGTCACTGGAATGACTCTGCTGCTTATCCAGGTTTAATTGAAAAATAATGATAAACTATTCAGTGTTGGATTTAATGCATAAATTAGGTATTGTAAGCAAATCACAGCTTCTGAAATGTCTACTACCATGGATTTTATTTTCTGGATTAAGTTCAGATACCAGTGCATATCAATCTGATACTTGGGTGATGTCACTCTGGTATGTGGCTTTGCCAAGTATGCCTCATTACTACTTTTTGTAACCTATAGGCAATGAATTCTTTTTCCCTTAAATGAAATGAAATATTTACAAGCTGTTACTTATTGCAAGAATTTAAATGAATGAAGTTTCTTTTGAAAACAAAGGCAAGCTGAGGAAAGCAAAGACGGTGAGGCTCTCGTAGGAGGGAAACTGCAGCTCATCTGTGTAAGCTGTGTGGCTTTAGCTGAGCCTTCAAAACACGGGAGTCAAAAGCAGGAAAGTGCTAAGGTCTTGGTTTCTGGCATAGCTTGTTTCCCTGATGCAAGTGCACTTGCCGTGCAGTCACTGCAGTTCATGGACTGAAAGAAGATGAACAGATTTAGAGTGCTTTTATCTAGCATGAAATTGATACTGTCTTATGGGAATGACTTCTAAGAAGAACATAAGAAGGTCTGTGCTGGGCTAGACCTGTGGATATCTAGGGAAGAGCTTCAGACTTAGATGAATTTTGTGATCCTTCACCAGACAGCTTTTCTGGCCAACAGCAATTTGTGGCTCAGGGGTAACTGTAAAAGCTTCTCAGGTGCAAAAATAATGCCTTGCTTATAAAAATGAAAATGGGAGGGAACATGAGTTTACGTACTTAAATGCAGCAGTCAGCCAAAATTGCTAGTACTGAATTTCTATTGATTATGTCATCCTTTCTCCAAATCTAAATGAGTTCAAATTTTGGGGTATGTTCTCTGAGTGATTTAAATTTTGTGGCTCTGTTGCTACACTTTCAAAACCATTTCTTACTGTATTGATTTAAATTGTGTTTGAATTCCAACAAATTATATGAAATAACAAGTAGACCTGTCAACACGTAATTTACAAAGTATTTTTTTTTTCTACTGTTTCTCTCCAATTTGGGAAGTTTAAAGAATACTACTTCTCTTGAGTGAATGTTTCTAGAAAGAAAGATGCATGACAAAAGTAGGTGTTAGAGGTCTTTTTGTTATTATGGAATTTATTAAAGCATCTTTTAGAAGTGTTGGATGATGGTACTATCATATGGAAGAAGTACTAAATATCCTGAATGTTTTCCTTGATTATTTAAAATTGAATAAATGTTCATTAAATGGACAACCTCATCTGAGCCAGGATGAATTTTAAATTCAAGCCATTATTCTCTGTGTGTACATAACCAATACAGTATATGTTCTTATGAAGAAGTGAATCTCATTTTTAATTTATGAAAGTTTACCTGAGAGTATTCAAATGTCTCACCCCTTCCAAGCATTAAAAAATGCCTTTGATGTCTCAGTGTTTGACTTTAAAACACCTGATCTTCTGGAGTGCTGTATAATAAAGTTGTTTTGATACATACAAGAAAT
The DNA here is from genome assembly GCA_013400055.1 of Nycticryphes semicollaris. Taxonomy (NCBI): domain Eukaryota; kingdom Metazoa; phylum Chordata; class Aves; order Charadriiformes; family Rostratulidae; genus Nycticryphes; species Nycticryphes semicollaris. Next base: position 92,363 of record VXBJ01002453.1, read on the forward strand.
GCTGCTTGTTTGTTCCAAGTTTGCATGGCATAACTAAGCTAGGTTTTTGTTCAGTAAAAATTGGTGACTCTGTTAAAACAAAAAATCAATCATTTTCTCTTAAGTTACTTTAAGGCAATTTATTAAACAGGCATGATCAAGTTTCTCAGATTTTAACAAGTGCTGGAGGTGAATTTTGAATATCTTCTTACTCATTCTTATTTTCAAGCAGTTCATGATTTTTAAATAAAGATTTCTAGTGCTCTCTTTTCATTTTTAATATTGGATTGAAGGACATCAATAAAAACTTCAATTATAGTGGACTGTCTGTAGGCTCCACGGGAACCTGCGCCATGATTAGATTTCTCAGCTAGATTTTTCAGAGCACCACCATTTTATTGACTTAAATTTCACTCATTATGGAAGTATTCTTAGCTTTGATTTGTCTCACCATTAGTGGAGTGTGCAAAGTAAAGGAAAAGAAGATGGAGAAAAGTAAACAGGAATGGGTAATATCACAAGAATTATATTCTAAATGTTGAATTCCACACGGTTCTTTCTACTCTTTTTTTCCCTTAATATTTTTTCCCCTAAACATGTCTATGTTATTGAGTTTATCTGGAAAAAGCAAGCTTGTTATCTCGAGTTGTATTTTGCCTTTCTTTGTCTTCTCACTCTTGGTCCTCTACCTCCCCTTCTATGGACTGGTTAATTTAATCTTTCTAGCAGCTGTATTGGTGTGTTCAGCATCACTAGGGTCAGTGTGCTACATATGAAAGGCGCATCAGCCGAAGGAAACTAATATCCCGATCAACTCACCATCACTACAGATAGAGGGAAGCCAGCTGGCACGAGTGAATTGATTTCTACATCAATCTCCTCCTACAGGCAATCAATTCAACAGAGAGAAACGAGACCCGAGTCCTCAGCACTTCCCTGTTTTAGATGGGTCCCTATATCAGAGTCTCATTCTTCCGAATTCACTCAGCTATGAGCGTTATGGAACTCTATCTGAACTCAAAGCCTGTGAAAAGCAAGAGCAGGTTTTGGTGTGGTTTGGATCAGACCCTTGGGCTGGTGCTGTAACCACACTAGTCACCATATTAGTTAAGAGGTATTTAAGCCCCAAAACCATTGGGAGGGATCTCTCCTCTCTCATTGCTAACAGCATAAGGCTTGTCCTGATGACAAAGCAGGGCCAATTTTATTTGTAACTTTTTAGTACACCCAGCTGCTTTTTGTAGTTTCTGAAGCACATGGATGCTAACAGTTCTGAGGAATGACACACAGTTTTAGTAGGCATCATTATTATAGCTACATGGGGAGAAAAACCATGGGGCTTTCCCTCTTCTGCCTCATATTTTTGGTGAAGGAACAGCAAAACAGGGCTGTTCTGTAAGTAAGCCTTTCAGGGCACTATAACATATAGCTTAGGTAATGGCTTAAATAGTCAAGTTAAAAAGAAAATAATTAGAAGGCTAATTTGGATTCACCCTTCCCTATTCCCTTAAAGATGTTGACTGTAGAGTTCTGTTACTGCTCCATTTAGCTTGACTATTGCAATGACCTAACTCCTTGTGCATCAGACTTGTTTTGGATTTGAAGTAGGGTTTTTGAGTCGCAGGATCAGAGCGTGTAGCACCTGCAGCTCTTCTAATGCCATAGAATTAGGAGTGAATAAGATGACACTGGCTTACACAAGGGAAGAGATTTGCTCTGCTTTGGTCCCAAAGGTGTCATCGATTCTATTTGCATTACATGGACAAATATTTGTATGTGGTAACATTGAATCTAACAAAAGGTTGTCATAGGGCAGTGTTTATGTCACAAATTGGGACATTTACATGCTGATAAGATAGTATAATGTCAGCATGTCATGGTGCAAATGTCATCATTTTGTGATGTGACAAATTGTCCCTAAGGATAGGCTTTTTAAGAGACCTTAATGGATGTTGGAAAAATGAATAGTTTTAGACTGATTTTGTTTGTGTCGTATTTAGGAACAATCGGAAGTTTAAGAAAGCAAAGCTTGCAGCAATTTGTATCACTTTTCATTCTTGAAAGGTCTTCGCTAATGCCACAAACTTTAGTCATTATGTACATGATGCTTCCTTAGCAGGCAAATTTGTTGACTCATCATGCTTTAAGGCAGCTCCAGAGATGACAATTCATCAGTAGCTAACGTGTTTAATTGGACCATTCTCCATTTGCAGCAGACGGGATTTTCCTATTTTAACCACAAAATAGTAGGAGAATTTGGAAAGTTTCCCATCTGTCAAAACCGAAGTGCAATAGGAAGTAAGATAATTTTGTTTGTAGTTGTTCTGTCCTTCATTCAAACCTTGTTAGAAGCAATTGTGAAGCATACTAAGCAGTGCTGCTCCTACCTTATCTACAAGGCAAATTCAGCTGGGATGGCTGCGCTGTGTTAACACAACTGAACCGAGCCAGAAGTATATTTGGTCTCACAGTGTATTCCTGGGCAGTTCCCCACGTGTGCCTAAGACATACTAGAAGAAATCAAAGCAGAAGCTGTTCAGTAGTTTCCAGAAGATGTTTTAAATAAAATTAAGCTGTGCAAATTGCAATGAAATTGGACCCTTTGAGAATGTTGATCAGGTTTCTTAAATATGAAGGGTGTATACTGGTGAGAGCTGAAGGCTGCAGCTTTATCTGTGGAAATAGTAGATTTCTGCTTCTGTAGAAACAGACTTAGTGGAAAAGTTGTTTGTCTAAGCACAGAATAATTAAATCATAGATTTGCTCTTCAGGTGAGGTATTTCTGGGTTTAATAATTGTATTTCGTCTCAGACAGACCGTGTCATAGTTCAGGGTGGTGGTGGCATGTGGGCTTATTCTGTCAAATGTGGGTCAGAAAAGCAACATGGAAAGCAGCAGTGGGCAGTATCCTGCCCTCTGTGCCTGAACAGCTGGGTGCTTACTCTAAGCTGGACTTCAGATGAGTGATTCTGTATGAAACTGCTTCCCACTAGATTTGGAGAAAGTTCTGATGAAATTTGGGTTCAAACCTATGGAAGTGGGTGGTTTCAGGCACTTTCTCAGCTGTGTAGTTTGTAGATTTACAATCTAGATTTACAAACTAGATTTACAATCTATGAATCTACAATGTGGAAGTTTGAGCTGCTGTTCTTTGAAAACACAGGTAAACATAAATGAAATATAGTGTGTTCTCTTGTAAAATTTTCTAAGTGAGGTCAGGATGGACAGTACCTGGATGACTCCTCCCCAGGAGCCGAGAGAAGCCTGTCCACTTCTGTCAGCTTCAGCTCTGGCGCTACTGTCAGAGAGCTGTGCTCGTGCAGGCTCTTCTTGCTATACTTGGCCAACGTTGAGCTAATGCTCCGCGGTTAAACGAAGCTTTAACTTCCTGCTGAGGAAAAGAAACTGAATAAAGAAAAAGCATAGCGAGCAAATTCCTAAAGTAGAATATTTTTGCTTAGATGCCCAACAACGTAAGCCTCTGCTTCCTTAGTTTCTGTGTCAGTTGTGATTCCTCTACAGAGGATTGTCAGTGGTTGCAACACCACGTGGTTCCTGCAGAAATGGCAAATGAGGTGGGTCGGGTTTTTTTACATCTCTGGGGCTTCAGGAGAACTGCTTCTGGTTTGCAGCTCTGCCAGAGGCTTTCTTTTCAACCTTGAGCAGGTAACTTGAATCTTTCTATATCTCAATGTCACATACAGAAGTCATGTTCCGCCTCTTTGGTTATAAGGGCAACATCAAAGTTCATGAAGTGTTTGGATACTTTGGAAATTTGTGTGATCATGTTACCATAGGTAAACAGAAGGGAAAAGAGAGACAAGCTACACAGGAAAGTTGTTCTTCTGATGTTAGTCTGATGTAAGGGAATCTCATTTTACAGTCCCTTATCCAGTGCTTTCATGTGGCTTTACATCTTACATGATACCGCTTTTTAAATGTTGTACTGTAAAAGCAATAGAGCATTATGAATGACTTTCTGTTTATATATGTTTTAATACCTGATATGTGCATTAGTGAAATATGCTTCTTACTAAGCCACTTTTTTATTTTGGAATATATTATTTTCTTTCACAGTAACATCTACTTAAAAAAAACCCTAAATTGGGAAATGTTACCTTCCTTAAAGAATGTTTGAGATTTTTAAAATTCTTTTTCTCAACTATATGGGTTTTTAATTTTAATTTGGTAAGAGTTATAAATTTCTTAGAATCATTGCATACATAATAATTTGAAATGTGTCTGGCATTAGGTCTGTAAAAACAATCTGGATGTTCTCTGATCTGGATCTACAGAGCCATAAAATATATATGACACTGTATTAAGTTTTATAATGCTCATTACTTCGGTGTTGTACCTGTTGGGTAGAAAATCACTGAAGCGGATGAAGAGTATTGCTCTTTGAGCAGCAGAAATATTAGAAGTGCTTTTACATGGCCCCTTCTAGATATGAGCTTCACTGCAGGCTTCAGCAAAGAAATAATTAGTATTTAAACTATTTGTGAAGGAATATGACTATTCCTCCAGAGCAGAAGAATTACAAATCAGTGGAGCGCTGCAGAATTTTTCTTTGGGCTAAAATAATTGCCATATGAGGTCTTCAAGATATAATGAGGGATATCTGTGGTCTAGCAAAGTGAGCTTAAAAATCTGTGGTCTAGCAAAGTGAGTTTAAAACCTGATACAGCAGGACCCTGGTTTAATTCTCGAATCTTTCACATGACTGTCATTGTAATCTGGGACAATGCTCTTTGTTCCTGTTCCAGTTGTTAGAGCTGTATTAGTAACATAAGCTGTTTGTCTTTAAAATTAACTGTGCCTTCATATTTAGTTACTTTCAGGGTCAATTGCTGTGCTACTTAAGACAACAGATTTAACCTACCTGCTTTGTAATCACTGTAATCGGTACCCTGGAAGGCCTGGCACCTACATGTTTGTTGTACAACATTAACTGCTGTACTCCCAACAATGAGCTCTGAAAGGTTAAATATTTAGATAGTATTAGCTAGCCTTCTGCTTATAAGTATAGCCCTGATAAACCTCAGTATTTGTCTTGATATCTTTCTCTTTTTGAAAGCGATTTTTATTTATGATCTCTAGATAATGCATTTATTAATGCATTGCACTAGCATTGTTAATAGTCATAATGTGTTTAGTTTCAAAGGATACCTGCTTTGAAATTTAGTGCAGAGTAGTGGAAGTGCCACCATTCACTTGGGAGTGTCTAGGAGAATGTGTTAATGATTTAATTTTAGCATACGCCATCACAGTGTTCCACTTTGATTACTGAAGTGCCAGTTGTTTGGTGTCAGTAGATGTAGAAGACACGAAACAGTCCTGTAAGTATGGTGCAAAGCCATCAGAAAATGTGGAAATTTGTGGTGGGTGGGTGTATATAACCCCCAGGCCAGTTTTGCATGGTGAGAGCTTGTCTCGGTTTTGGGTGTAAGCAGCTTCTGAGTGTGAAAAGTGGTATGTGTGCCCGATACGTGTAAGTGACCCGGGTCCACCTGTCTATTGTACGGGTATAGATGCTTCGCACTGTGCTGATCTTGCTTTCTCCAGCTTATAGCCTTCTATAAACAACCCCTCCAGAACCAGGGTTGTTTTTAAGTTGGCTCATTTAGTTGTACCTGTGCGTGGTACAGCTCTGCAACCGTTACACTGACACAACTGAAAGGGCATCGGACACAGGCGAGGGGCTGCGAGCAAGTGACCAGAGCAGCAGGGAGATGGGAACTTTGGGAAGTAGCTTTACTCCTGAATCATTGTTATTGTGAAATGGATTCCTTGCCCCTGTGGTTTGTTACCTGTTTCTCTGGGTAACAGTGCTGTTTTAAGCAGCCACGCAGTATTTCTAGACCCGTACAAACCCTCTCAGCTGGTGTCAGTGTAGTTGTTTGTGGAGAACTCACTTGGAGATTTAATCATGGTAAGAAGAACCATGGCAGCTGGGTTTAGACTGTTTTCTTTAGTGTCTGATTTAAATCTGCCTTGCTTCAGTTTACTTCTTTCCCTATCCACTAGGGATATGGAGAAAAGTTTATTCCCTGTCTCTTTTCATCAAACTTTAATGTATCTGAAAGCCTTTATTATGCTTCTCCTATGTCTTGCTTTCTTTAGATTTAATAACCTCAGCTTCACCATCCTTTCCTTGTTGCTCACTTGGTGCTGCTTTTCTAGACCTCTCATCATTTTTATTGTATTCTTTCAGAGTCTCTGCAATTAATCCACGTTAGTCCTGTGATGCTTTGGCATGAACACTCTCTTCCAACTGTGGTCATCAGGCTGAGAAACTCCCTTACTGAGGGTCACAATCTGCACATGTCTTGTCTTGTAACTTCTTTATCCATTACCTTACGGTGCCATGCTGCTGCAAAAAAGGCAGACATTACTGTCTCATAATTTATTAACGCTCCCAGCTCTTCTTTTGCTGAGTGTACTTCACTCCTCCTGCCTATTCTGATTATGCTCATTGATTGCCGTTGTTCTTGCTGAATGGCACTCAACCATTGCTGATCATTTTTTCAATTTGTGAAGATCACTTTGAGTTTTCATCCTGTGCCTCAGTCTGTATGTTTCATCTTGGTGTCATCCTTGGATTTAATAAGCATAGCCACTTCGTGCAGATGTTAAATAATACCAGACTAAGGGAATGTTCTCTTGCAAACGCACTTGATACAGAAGACATCTTTTGCCTCTCTGTTATCCCAAAGACCCGTTTCTCTACTGTATGAGGAATTAGATCATTTTGATACTGTTTGCTTTTCAGATTTCAAATTGGACTTCACACATTGCTAGCAGACAGTTTGTTTGGTGATAGCTTCTAGATTTTTTCTGGGAATTGAAGCTACACTTACTAGTTGGTGATGTCCAGACTCCTCCTATCCCACCTCATCTTTTTATAAAAATAGGTTCAATATCTGTCCTTTTCTGGTCATTTGGTATGCACCCCATTTTCCATTAGTTCTTTAAGAAATGAGTAAAACAACCTCAAAACTTCTGCAGTTTGGGAATCTGAGGATATTGTTCATCTCCACCTGATATTAATATGCTTCTGTTGCCTTGTTCTTTGTTAAAATATCACCTAAATTCTTCTTTTACCCTTGTCCACCTCCAGGCAACTGTTGCTTTTCAATGGCTTTGCCACCACAGCTCCCTGTGAATCTTGTGGTAAAACAAATGAGTGAACTGATTTGGGTAAGAGTAGCTCTGTAACCATTCTCCACAATGTCTTTCCTTTTCATGCTTTGCATGACACCCTCCACCCCCTTGCATCCTTTACTCCAACTCACATTGAGGGAATTACATGTGAAGAAGTCTGTATCCAGAAGTGATTAACGTGAAATTTTGGGACAGGCTGTGTGCTGCTGTGTTCCTTTTTCAAAACACGTCTGCGTAGCTTTGTTCACTTTATTGGTAAACTCCATGAGTTGAATCATTTTTCTTGCTGATTAAAATACTGTACAAAGCCACAGATCTTCTAGAAAAATATGAATTTCTTTATTTTTGTTGCTTTTACTTCCCGTGGCAAACTCTGCTTTGAATTAGTGCATCTGCTTCAAGGCCTGGATAGTGTCATTGGGTTTTGCATGCTGTTGCCTGGATGTTTGTCCACACTGGCATATGGGCACACAGCGTACGTCCTCCCACGCCGCTTCCCACCTCTGCTTCACTGCATTTCTACTGCTGGGCAGTCTCCTGCTCTTCCGTTATTTGCTTTTAATTTCTTCTTTTTATTTTCCTGACACTGCTGGCATTTTCTTTTTTTCTTTCTCCTTCTGCCTCTTTAATTCTTCAACCTGCATGAGCTTTCTGCATACATTTCTGGATTATAGACATTTATAGGTAAATTTTTATGAACAAATTACGCAGCTGGTAAAAATAAATCCAAATGAGGGAAGGATCAGAAGCTCTGTGTGCATGTATATATGCTCATTTATGTCTCACTTGAAATACTTGGTAGGTTAACCTCTCATTTATTTACTTCCCAGAAAATCATTGAAACACTTATGAATAATGACCTCTGTTGCCTTGGTTCTATGTTTTCTTTTCCCTACGCATTTGCCCATGTAGCCAAGGTGAAATCTATGCTTCTGGAACAGTACCTTTTATGTCACTTAGTGTAATTTTGATTTTGATCTTGGAGTAGGGCATATAGGTGCTGTGGTAAAACAGGTAATAATAGTCAGCAGATGTTAATGCATTAAACGCAGGAGTTCAGAGGCAGGCTTCTCACTTTTATTATTATTACCACACAGCTTTTAAGTGTCCCTGTGTCTTCCCAGGCAGATATCTAGAATTTACTGAGTGTAGTAAATTCCTTCTGGGTGTTTACAGGAAGAAGTGACAAATGTGATTTGATAACATTGACAATTACACGATTCCCTTCCTGCTGGTGAATCCAAAACAACTTTTGAGACCAATATGAAATTAAGTTATGACCAAGGCCAGCCACTGGGAGTTACAGTAAAATCAAGCATGTGATTAAACCCCCAGAGCTGCAGAATTTCTTACAGAGACATTCAGACAACAGAAGAAAAATATCAGAATGTTAATGAGCTTTATGTCTACTGGAATTAAACTGATTTTTCTGAGAAACAGAAATGCATAGCTTTCTGAACAGAGCAAAGAAGCTTTGCTGGTGCTCTTACCAAGTTGTTTCTACACAGTGTGATGAAGCTGTTGAGGAAAGCCTTTTGAAGGGTAACCAGTGGTACAGGGGGTACCAGTGAAGCAAAGTGTGTCTGCTGTGTGCACAGGAATGCTGTCATAATTGCACACAATATTGGATGACTGTTTCTGATGCAGCTCATGTGTAGCAAAATGCCTCACTGTATGCTCTATATTTCAAGTTGAATAGGTTTCATAGACTACTAATGGCATTTTGTCACTAGAAGACGACTGAAAATGGGCAAGGCTTGCTACTGAGCATGAGGAAACTGAAATGCTGAAGGTATGGAACTGTGTATTTCCCATGTACTTCTACAGAGGTCGGTGAAGCTGTAGCAGCAGTTGTGTATCCTGTCCTAGGGGACCTGTATTGACCTGTATTGTAAAGAAGCAATCAGAGCTGTAACATGAAAATTACTGCTGGTAGGTCCTGAAGACTTCAGTAGGTGTCTAAAGCCAGTGCTCTTTAGGAAAGTGACGAAGGGAAGCTTAGTATGACAGAAGAGAGAGAGCTTTGGTCTTCAAAAGGCATCATACAATACTAGGCGTTAAAAAGTTTTACTGAATATTAAAGAAGGCTCTGAATTTTGCACTGTTACTGCTTGGACTGTTTTTTAATATGGTCAGTGAGTTTATGGTATTCTTGTTGTAGGAATAAACAAACTGTCAATATGTAACAAAGGCTCTAAATAGTTTGGGAGAACATTGGAAACAAAGAACAGGAGATTGTGGCAGTGGGAATTGCTGTTGTGATTTCAAGTCTGCCACCTCTCTGAGAGGCAGAGAGTTGGGCTTCAAGACAGCACAAGGCCATGTTGAAAGTGTGAGTATATTTAGAGATGTGGGAGTTCTGTGATGGGGAAAAGTGATACTGTTTATGGCCATCAGGCTCAATTTTTCACTTTGGGTTTACTAGAGCCAGATTTGATTTTTGAACAAGTCCTGTAATCAATCTCTTTCTTGACCTTGATAATCTACCTTTTATTTTCTTTTTGATTCTTTTTGTCTTTTCAGATAAATCTTGAAGGAAAAGGCAGTTTCTTACTATGCATTTCTGCAACACAAAGCACAGAGGAATCCTAAAATTGAACAGGGTTTTGAAGCTCTACAGTGCAGAGAGAGGAGTTCACTAAAAGCAGACTATTTTGCCTATTTGGCTCTAGCAGATCTTTGTGAAAAGTTTACAGAGAGAGCATTGGCTCCACTTGTCTAATAATCTATGCTCCAGTAGTTTGTGATCCCACATATGTTCTGCTTCAGGCTAGATAATTAGCATTGCCAGTGGTTATCACTTTGTGTAATAACTGGTATCTGTCCTGGACGAGAGGATGATAAGTTTTTGTTCTATCTCAGGGTTGCTGTGCATCCTCACACCACTGTATATATACTACTTAAACAGAATAATCTCTCTCTGGATGTTCTTGCTCTTGCTTTTTGGTGCCAGTGAGCATCTTTCAAGGTCTGAGAGAGTGAGTGGGTGATATGCTTCACTGGGGAATGAGGACTCTTAAGGGGAGGTCATGCTATATCATGCTACAGCGTTTCTTTAACTTGGGCAGACGAGACTTCCTGTCACCCAGAGAGCAGACATTAAACTTCCAGGGTGGGAAAATAATAACTGTACCTTTGCTTGCTGAGCTAGAGACATGTCATACAGGACAAATAAGTATGTAGAGCTTAACAGGAGGATTTAGCTATTGGTCCATATCAGCATATAGCAGATCAGCCTGTGGAGTTTCCGGTCACTTGATGGTGACTTGCAGAGAGCTTGTTTGAAGATGATGCTCTCTGTGTCCAGACAGCACCAGTGGCTTGGAGTAAGCAAAGGTACAGCACCATACTCCCAGTTTTCTTAGGAGAAACATTTACTCTCACAGCATTCAGTTGTAACTAAGGAGTAGAGGGAACAAGTGGGGAGGAGGAGGCTGTTACCACAATTTCCCTTTGTGAATACTTCTTCAGTTTGACTTTACTATGTTCTGAGTCTGAGTCAATAAGGAATAAGCCATGAAGAATACGAAAAAGTTATGAGTAAGACATACAGTCCAACTGAGCCCCCAAATGTTTACAGGATCACACTTTGATTTTTAAACAATTACTTAAACAGATAGTTTGTTGATAGAAGGACATTTCTTGAGTTTGAAAATGATTTACGTTTTATGGAGTAATTGAAGTGGCAGTTGCTTCATCACACTTAAGTTTATTGATTCCATTAGTACATTGACCTCCTTTTGGCTGAACCACTGGTTTGAATGTCTGTGCTGTGTAGGGTAAATTAAAAGAAAAGATGTCATTTTCCTAACTGTGCAGGACCCAGTTTTCTGCAATAAGTAAAGAAATTAAAGCAAATAAGCTAGTTGAAAAAGAAAAATTGCAGGAGAAATGATGCTTTGAATCTCTTGGATTTTTCAAAGCAAATTTGTGTTTACAGAATATGCCTTTTGTGCAGATCAGTGATAGATGCTGAGTTTGCTTGCTCTGGTAAAGTGACCAGCATCCATGTTCCAGCAGTTTGAATAAGCAGAAATCCAGAAGAATATGAAAACTATATGAATGGGAGAACAAGGCCAGCTGGAAAGTAACTTCTGTATGATTCCACTTGGTATATGCTACAGGTTCAATAGTAGTTTCCGCACTTTTATTTTCCCCCAGAAAGATCACTCAGAGTTGGGCGATGCCCAAAGCTGCAAACTGAAAATGTGGAGCGTTGGTGTGTGTGAGCTCAATGGGAGCGGAAATCCTTGCTCTTTGCTTCTGTTCTGCTGGGACAGCAGCTCCCTCCTCCTCTGGCCTTTTCAGGGCGAGCTGCCTCCTGCTGCCATCTCACTCAGTCGCATCTCACTTTTGGGAAGATAGTGGCTTTCTGCACCAAACAGCGCCTGTAAGAGCGGAAGCTGCGGCCTTGCCAGGACCAAGCGATCCTTCATCTCTGTCTGCCCTCCCTCAATTCCACAGAGACCAGCTTCAGGG
>VXBJ01002454.1:0-88525 GCA_013400055.1 Nycticryphes semicollaris
TATATATATATATTTATATATCACAAAGATATATCTATATATGAAACAAAGAGGAAACAATTCCTATTGTGAAGGGCTAACATGTCTCTGGCTTGCAAGCTGTCAAAGAGGCAGTAAGTGATTAAAGATTTCTTCTATTTTCCAGCAAGTGGATAGGTTAACATGCATAACAGCCAGAGAAAAACACAAGAAGGAACTAAGAAGTCTTACACCATCATTGTCTTTAATCAAACATAAAAATACTTTATCTGTACTGTATTCTTTCTACTTGAAGAAAACACTTCATAGAGAAAAAGCACAATTTACTCTGCAATATAAAATTGCTAACAACCTCCCCTCTTCTAAATGTTATTAAAAGAACAATATAGAATCAATCAACAGAACACCTTGATAGAACTGTACTTAATTGATTTGTCTAACACTGGTGGTAGAGAACTAACCATAGTTTACTTATGAGAAAATTAAATGATTACATTTGGTATAAGTATTAAATTGAATGTGCTCATAGCCCTCTGACAGAAAGCAGAGACTCAGACCTGCTGGCATGTAATGGGAGTTTTACGTCTTAGCCTACCCTGGGGATCACCTCCTGGTCCCTGTTGTTTTGTTATTTGTTTGATTTTCCAAAAGATTATTTTCTGTCAGTTCCCAGAAACGTAAAAGTTTTCATGATGTCAACTCCTTGTCACTACACACATATTGATTTCACTTTGGCATCATTGCAATGTGATGCTGATAAAAAGCGACAGTGACTTCAGAATAATTATCTAATCCCAAAGAAATGCGTGAATAATTTATTTCTGCACTGAGAATGCACAGACCCATAGAAATTTAGATCATGCAAAATACTCTCGTTTTAAATCTGAAATAAACAGGTATTTAGCAATGATACACTATACAAATATTTGGTTATGGTTTTCCCATTGCTGCTTCTATCAATTTCTATTGATTACCACTTAAAAGTACCAATAAAGAGTATTGATGATTTGATGGTGGCTGTTAAACTTTTGTAGTTTTACCACGAAACACTAGCTAAAGGGATCCTTCCACATACGGTACCTCCAGGGACATAATGCTTAATGTTTATTTGAAAAAAACCAAGCATTTCAGCTGTGCACAATGAGGTTTCTCATAGCTTTCAGATTGAACGTTAGGCCTAACCTCAGGATCCTGAACTTCCCTCATTCTGCATATTTTCATACCCAATGTTGTAGCTCAGAAATGGATCCGTATTTATTAACCCCAACAGCATTATTAGCCAATAGCAATTTGGTGAAATTTTGTTCCTTGCTAAAATCTCTCATCTAAAGGAACACACAAATGAAAGACAATGTGCATGGACACTAAAATATGTTTATAAAGAAACATCCTGTTGCTTTCATAGATACATCCCTACCCTAGAATAGTCACCTTTTTGTCAGTGTACAGCAATAAGAAATTCAAAAGATGTGTTTGCTACTTTTAAATCTTAATTTAAGAGAAGCATTTCTGCATCGTTACATCTTCATGCCCACACACTTTATTCATTGCCTGCCTAGACACAGGCACAAAGGGATTGATGAGCCTCAGAGTGGGAAGGCCTAGCAAAAAATCTTATTTCTCTTAGAGAAATCTTATGATTCCCATTTAGTACGTAAATGGTATTGACAATAAAGTTGTCAATGCTTGGCAAGTAATCTACGCGGAAATAGTTAACACGCTTTCTCCAGTTGTGAACCTTGGGGCTGTATTTTTCTGGACCTCCCAACAAATCTGCGTAAAGAGGACAGAATGGGTGAACTGACAAATCTAACTCCCCATGGTCAAAAAGTGTTGTAATCATGTAGAGAATAGATCTTGCAGTTAGAGCAACGATGTCCTGAAGTGGGAATGAATACCCCATTTTGTTGTCTATGCACTTGATGGGAAAAATAACTTGTTCTCAGATGAAATGCGTATTCTAACTTCTTTGTATTTCACTGCAATGAACAGACTCAGAAGCTACTTTTTTTTTTTGACAGAAGATCCTGCATCCTGGCAGGATAATCCCGTTCAATATTACAGATCTATTTAATAAAGGTTATTGTATATCTAGATTTCTGCAAAGTATTTTATGCAATAGCACTTGACACACTCATTAAAACTTTCATTATGTTGAAGTAACTACTGATATGTTACATTAATTAAGAGCTGCCTCTCAGACTTTAGTAAGTAAAATTACTCAGGTCTTCTGCCATGATTGGGTGGGTGGCTCATATTTTCTGAGCTTGTTTGTGGAAAACATGGGGTTACTGAGACACTTTAAAAGAATAAAATGCAACCAATACCCCAAACTTTCATGATGAAAGATGAGCACTACAGAATGAAGTAGGTGTCTTAAAAAGAAACTGGAGCTGGGCTAATAATAAATAATAAAACTAAATTCAGATTGAATAATAATATTTTAATAAATTTCAATTTGGAATAAAATTAAGTTCTTATTAATAATAAATAAAATTTGGTTATAATAATAAAATTCAGTTCTGAATAATACATCTTTTTATAGGGCTGAAGGAAAAAAGAATAGTATCAAAAATCTCCGCTCTGTACATTGAAACTATTATCCTGGGAAAAGAAAGAAATCACTTGCATTAAATCATGTAGATAATAAAGGCAAAACCACAAAGGGAATTGATCTTTTCTTTCCAGCAAGTTTCTTTAAGTTCTCTATCACATAAATGCTTCATAAAATTGGTACAAGGTTTAAAAGAATAAAAAAATTATGTTATATAGAAATGTTGAATATAGAAATCTACTGCTATGTAAAATAAACCAAATCCCACTGCAATTCAGGTACTATTGTTTACAGTTACACAAATATTTAAAAGAAATTTATTTAATGCACCTTATTCCAATTCTGTATTACTTGCACTTTGTTTCCATTCAGGAGCCACTGCCGCCAGGAATTTCTAATTCATGTCAATGAGGAAGTTTCAAATCTTCCTCATCTACCCATTTCACAAAAAAAAAAAAATAAGAAAACAGAATAAATATATTAGGTGACCTTATATCAGATGAGAAAAATCATATATGTGATATTTTTTCCTAAATAGTGATTTAAAAGAGGATAAATGCTCAAGCACCAACAGTATTTTTTTTAACGTGTGCAGTTGGTGGATTTAAACTGCAATTTAGTCAAACATTTAGTTGTGGTTGCAAGGAGCTTTCAACTTATATCAGTTTAATGTCTAAGTCTGCTTGAAGTTTATTTTGATTTCTTAATGAGAAACCCTTTCTAGTCTAGCTTTTTAACACACATATGATTTTTAAAATACAGAAAACGTGGTTCAAGGATCTCCAAAGATAGTAATCTAAAAAACCATACATAACTAATTTGAAAAGATTTAATTTTAACAGCCATTGCTTCATCTTCTCCTGTAACACAGATTAAATTTACATGAATTCCACTCCAAAACATTGCATAAATTAGGCATATTTCAATTTTTTTTAATTTCAAATACAGAATGAACTTGAGGATTAGTATTGGAATAACACCTAAATGACAGAAAATACTGCCCTAAAGCTGCTTTTCCCTAATTTGCTCTCTGGAAAGACATTCTAACATTATTTATGCAATTTTAGAAATGATTTTTCAAGTGCTGGGACTGTATCTCCAGTGAAGTCAGGGAAGGTTTATGGCAGAACGGTAGGATTCTTTGAAACTGGGAGAACAGAGCTTCCTTGGCTTTGATATTTTTCTGATTCTCCCTATATAATTTGATAGTTACACTCAATTTTCCTATTTGTTACTTATTTTCAAACACCATGTAAGACAGAACTGCTTAGAAGGATGTCTAATCATAATTGAAA
Organism: Nycticryphes semicollaris; assembly: GCA_013400055.1. Classification (NCBI taxonomy): domain Eukaryota; kingdom Metazoa; phylum Chordata; class Aves; order Charadriiformes; family Rostratulidae; genus Nycticryphes; species Nycticryphes semicollaris. Next base: position 3,829 of record VXBJ01002454.1, read on the forward strand.
TAGAAAAATAATGGGTCTTAATCCAGCAAAATGACCATGCATAAGTTAAACTTTAAACATTTAAACAGTTACTCTGGGTAACGCTAATCCAAATTTTTCAGTTTACGAAATTTAACAGATCTGTGTCTTTACAGTCTATTAGAGAAACTGAAGTATGCTTTTGGCACAGCACTGGACACAATGGTATGCAACTGGCAGCTATGGCAAAACAGACTTACTCCCTCATTCCAGTCTTACAGAAATTGTTGAAAAATAATCAGCTTTGTTAATTATCACACTTTGAGGACATTACAGAAAAAAAGCACAAAAGGGTTATAATTAAAGTTTTAGTTGTCAATGCCCTTAGGCAAGAATTTTACATAGACAAAAACTGTCACCCGCTACCTCTGGAGCAGCTGATTCCGTAAGAAAGGAAATCTTACCCTGAAAGTAAGTGAAATAGAATGTGGAGAAATTCCAAGAGTATGAGTCAAAGAATCCAAAAAACCTAATCTGTTAATAAGAAAAGCCACTGATCAGAGTCAATTGCTACTGATCTGTCATGTCAATGAAAGCTGCAAACATACTTAAATAGTGTCAAATAGTCCCATATCTTCAAGATAAATTGCTTTCCTCAGCGAGTATAAATTCGAAGAGAAGACTAATGTAAGATGATTTACTTAAAGATCCTTAGGCACATTGATATTTTCTGTATGATTTTGGTAAATTCAGTTCTGTTAATATACAGAAGGAAAAGGTTAACACTCACGTGTCAGCTTTCTGACAGATGAAATCAGCTTTTGCATCAAATGGCAAAAATAATGGTTGTGTGACATTTTACAATCTAGGGAAGGAAAAGTTGGAATAATCAGCTTCAGTGAGAGCAGGGCTAGTCAGAGAGAGAAGGACAGGTTTTGAAGTAAGTGCATATGAGGAGCCATAAACCTTAGCAGAGAAAAGGGACTGCAAACAAGGGTAATACGTTAGTAAAAAGGAGGAAAATTGTGTTTGAATCTCTGCATCAGGGAAATAAAATGAGGTGACAGAAAATACATAAGAAGGAAAAATGAAAGTACAAGAAATGAAAATCTGAACTTTAAAGACAAAAGAACAAAAAGGAATCCATTGCAACACACACAGGCAGTAATGAATGAGAAGCCAATTTTCCAATATTTTGAACTGCAGAATAGATAGAATCTTTACTTTTAGCTGAGAAGTATCGAGGCCCATACGCATTAAAACAAAAAAGAATTTTTAAGTTATCTACATTAGTTCCACAACTGTGAACTCTGAACACTGAGGCAGTAAGCCGTAAGCAAAAACAATCTTTCATGAAATAGCTTATTTCGCATTCACAGATACCTATATTTAGAAATCAATACCAGCACAATTTTTCTGAATGTAGATGGATCCCACAGTCTACATACCTTCACCAAACACTCACACTACTTCCATGTCTAATGCTTCAACATCAAGTGAGTCCATGGACTCGTATTTCTTATTCCCTTCACTGTTATCATGCAAAATGAGTTAAGTTTCTAGAGGGTAGGAAATCAGTTTTCAAAATGCAGAGTATAAGACTACCTATTGCAGTTTTCCTTCCTACCCATTCCACATGACAGAGCTCAAGATTTTTTTTACAAAAATAAGAACAGCCTGCTGCTTGCCTGACTTTGCTGCAGAGGAATTTCTGAGACCTTTAATCCCGACAGACACAAAAAAGATGCACACATTAGCGAACATGCTTCTGACCAGGTTTAAATCTCTTCCTTACTGACATTCAATAAAATGAAAAGGTGACATATACTAAATTAAATATCCTAATTGCTATTGTATAGCTATGACTATACTGGATTAAATGTGTTATAAGGATATAGGAAAATAAGATATGTCCCACGAAATGGATCTGTCTTAAATCTTATTTTTCTTGTAAAAGCTCAAGGAAGCAGTTACAAAAGCTTTGGAAAATTTAATTAATAGTTCCTCAAATCCTCTGTATTAACAATCTCATAATCTGAGCGTGTAATACCTTATGGAGCAATAGTGCCAATTCTGCTAGGTGCCTTTTCAATTTTTTTAGCTCAAAATTTTTTGTGTGCTTTATGACCACTTGTAAATATTGTAATTTCATTCAAAAACAGTATTTGTCCCATACCAAAATTCTTGTATTTTTCTTTTTGAACTGATATAGAAGGGCACAAATTTCATGCTATCATTTATTGTTCATATACATGCAATATCTTATTATTTTTACATTCTTCACCATTATTTAGAATTTTTGAAAAAAAAAAACCCCACAAATTAGGTTTTTACAAAATAGCTGTTAAAACATTTCAATAAAACTTTTGGGGATTTTTCAGTTACCTACATTAAAATAATATGCAAATATTAAAAGTCTTGGAAAACTGCCATTAAGAAAACTATGAGAAGTGTCTCTTAGCAACAAATACTCCAGGGGTTCCAAAACGGAACTTACTCCTTTGGCATGAAAAAAAGATCTGGTGGGGGCCAAAATAAACCCCACTACACACAAGAGTGAAACAAAACACACAAATTCAGCCCAAATGCAGAGTGGTAGCAAAGCTGTAAGTCAGGGAGAGCTCGGGAATCCCAAGGCAAATTTGCTGCCATTATAAATGCTCCTAACACCGAGATCCATTTCCATTCAACAGTAATTACAGTATCTCAACAACCTATTTTTTCCATTTTATATTCCTGAGAAAAACTGGGCGCTGTTCTGGGACACACTTCCACCTCCCAGTTGTGGTGTCAGGTTGGTAATCATGGGGAACTGACAAACATCTGCCTGGTGTCAGCCACAACTGGTGGTCTTGGCCAGTTGCATCTTGCCCAGTTGCTACAGAAACAAATACAAAACAGTCAGAGAAATATTTGGCAAGTAATCAGTTTTTCAGATAATTTCAGATGACAGTGGTCAACAGCATGAATTCAGCATGGGCACACTCCGTGCAGCACCATAACTCCACGCTCTGCTCTGGGGGACAGAAACACTGGGGGAACAGGCTGATGTACAGGTTCTTTATACACTGAAGCTCTCCTACAGCAAATCTGCTCCTTGGGGGAGCTTCAATATAAAACCTACTCTTACGACGTATTTACAGCAGCCCAGAAAATCTTCTGAGTGCTACTGATCTTGCTGACAGGCATGAAAAAAAGTATAGTGCCGTTTAAGTTGGGGACGTCGATTTTTAATAGGACATCATATCAGAAATGTAAGAAATCAGCCAACATAAGAGATGATTACACAGCACACAAAAAGTAAATACACTTTGGTTTTACAAGTTATGATGTTTCTGCCTTACCACATCTTTTTCCCACCTTGATGATAAAAAATCAACTCCAACTTTTAATTCTGTGATTTGCATCAATAGCCATCATTATTGATTTTATTAACCTCCTACTGCATTCCTGCTGACAAAAATCAAGACTCATTTATAGCCAGGCTGCTGAATGGCTGCCTCAGTTCAGCCAGGTTATTGCATTTGGTTGATATAATGCAGATAAATTTTCTCAAAGAGGAATATTTTATCTTTTTGATTTAAGAACCATTAATGCTGTGAATTCCATAGAGACAAAAGAAGAAAAAGGTTTTAACTCAAGATGAGGTGACAAGTGACTAGAAAAGTATAAGATTTTAATACAGATTCCATGCCTGTTGTACCATGAACAGGAGAAGGCGAGCTGGATGAAAACACAGATGAGCAAATTCAGCTGTACTCAGAGGAACTTTCTGTAACATACTCATCACTTAAGACCTACTTGTCACTCAGAAAAGGAGTTACTCCACAGAATAAGTCTAGTACTAACTGTATCAAAATGCAAATAAAATCCCGAGGGAACAATCTTTTAATTGAACAACAATACATGTATCAAATGATACACAACTGACTTATAAACACCACTGGAATCACATATCTGAACACCTCCCAGTCAACTTAACGAGCAAAAAATTGAAGCAACCACAGGACTAAAAAGCACGTGCTTTATTTGACCAGATTATGAATTAAATAGTGTAACATTGACGTCTTTTAGTGTAAGCTTACATGATTAAGAACCTGAACTAACAGCAATGTCAAGCAAAACAGAACTTTTTTCTCTGTGAGCAACTTCATTAAGATTTTAGCTTTGACCTCTCTGTTGTTGAATGAATATAGGACAGATCATTTTGAAATGGCAAGACAAACCGAATGAAAAAAACCCCAAAGTAAATCTTTAATTAGGTAAGTCCTCTTTTGTTGCCTGGTTAAGGCAAAGCAAAAGACCGTATGTTTCAAGTGACTAAATCTGCCTTTAGGTTTCTGATGAATATGTCTCTGTGGGCCTCTTTCTGTCAATGGCAACATTTTTTTTATGGCTTAGAATTTGCTTTATGGCAGCCACCTGCTAATAAAACCACTGCAAATTAGTAGAGTACTCGGGAGTTTGGACACAGATTGAAAAGTAATTGAGAGGGTGGGCTACAACATATCTAGAAACCATAATACTCACTTTAAGCCACTTCTTTCTTGTTTTGGAAATAATTTCTCTTTGGGGCATTCAATTCATCAAACAATGACTGGAAATGTGAGCTATTTCCAGTTCTGTAATTGAGTAGTTAGTAAACCCAGTTTCCACTTCCCTCTCCACTACTGCCACACACCATAGCACGCACAGCTATTATCCCAAAAAGTGATGAGAGTTATTATGAATATCAAGTTATGGTAAGTTCAGAATATTTCCTCCATGTCCCTGCAGTACTACATACAGAAGATGTAGAAGTCTTACCATGACAGGATGCTCAGATAAGTATGGTTAAGCATAGCTTGGGACCTCACCTCTCTCCGAAGTTAGGTCTGGCTCTCCTGATTGAAGTCTCTTTCAATTCTTTCAAATCTGTTTAGACTAGTTCATCCCTGAACTTGGCCAGGGAGCAGCAATGACCAAAGGCACCACCATGTCACTGTGATTTATTGCTCCTCATACTCAGCCGATGCTCTCAAACCTCTCTCTGCCAGGCAGACCTAACCCTGTGCATATGTTTATGATTTAATTGACTTACCTTTAATCTAAGCATAATTTTTTTCACAGAGCAAATATGTTAGCGACTGTAAACAATTGATGAAAAAGAAATGGAAAGACCAGTAGACTACTGAAAGATCACTGGAAAGCCTTAGGTGTTTATTTAATAGTGTTCAAAGAAACAGAATAGCTTGGTACGTAAATTAAATGGGCAGCCTCCACACCATTTATCCCCCTTTCCATCAGACGCATTTCCAAAATGTATTTGAAATATTTGATTTCATACAACCGCTATTAAATGATCATAGTTGGAAAAACAAGCCATGTGAAGTTCAGCAAGCACCTTAGATTAATGTTACAAAATTTCATGTTACACTTTTTTTTTTCTATTCCTTTTTGTTGTTAGGACGTTTTCTACTCCTGTATTAGGGAAATAATGAAAAAAAAAATCTTTATGGTTCAGCAGGAAAGGGTCTGTTTTTACAGAGCAGATGAAGTATAGGGTTTTCATAGCTACTGATCTTTGAAGACAGAAGTAGCCATGTTTTAATCGTTTGTGTAATACCTGCCCATAATACAGAGAAATAAATACAGTTTCTACATTTTATATTGTTTTGGTGGTTGGACACCAAAATTTATTTGGAGTGAAGTAAGTGGTTACACCAGCTTATATCTGAGTAAGGTTTATTGCAGCAGATCAATATTGATGTAGGGTGTAGTAACCGTACATAGACCATGGCAGTGCATGAAACAGCCTTCTTCCCCCTTCAGACACACCTGCGAACAATAACGCTGCTGTAGCAGGAACTCAGAAGAGCCCAGATGAGACTAGTTTCCTAAAACACAGCACTACAACATTCTGGAAATTACACTTCTACCTAGAGTTTATTTTTCCTGCTTCTGCCATGACAATTAACAGCTATTTTGAGACCACTAAACTGCAGCTTGCTGTAGCAAAAGTGATGTGTTCCACCACCTTGCTAGCAATGAAATACAGTGCCTGCTGCAGTCTGATCTGCTCTGCTTCCACTTTAGTGCTGTTGCTGCAGAAGATCACTTGGAGTATTTACAATTTCCAGAAGGGGTTCCTAGAAGTGATGCCAAATCTCATCGTAGTCATACTAGACTTTATCATAGAATCACAGAATTGTCCAGGTTGGAAGGGACCCTTTAGGTCATCAAGTCCAACCATCACTATACCATGTCCCTAAGCACTAGGCTTACCCTTCTTTTTAATACCTTCAGGGATGATGATTTTACCATTTCCCTGGGCACCCTGTTCCAATGCTTGATAACCCTTTTGGTGAAGAGTTTTTTCCTAATATCCAATCTAAACCTCCCCTGGCACAACCTGAGTCCATTTCCTCCCGTCCTATCAACTGTTACTTGGGAGAAGAGACTGACCCCTACCTCTCTACAACTTCCTTTCAGGTAGTTGTAGAGAGTGATAAGGTCTCCCCCAGCCTTCTTTTCTCCAAGCTAAACAACCCTCAGCTGCTTCTCATAAGATTTACTCTACAGTTCCCTCACCAGCTTCATTGCCCTTCTCTGGACACGCTCCAGCACCTCAGTGTCCCTCCTATAGAGAAGGGCTCAAAACTGGATACAATACTCAAGGTGGGGCCTTCTCTAATCCTATTCACCACACTCTTCCTGCTGGCCAGGATGCTGTTGGTCGCCTTCGTCACCTGGGCACACTGCTGGATCGTATTCAGACAGCTATCAAACAACAACCCCAAGTCCTTTTCTGCCAGGCAGCTCTCCAGCCACTCTTCCCCAAGCCTGTAGTGCTTCATGGGGTCGTTGTGACCCAAGTGCAGAACCTGGCACTTGGCCTTGTTGAACCTATTGGCCTTGGCCCATCAATCCGTCCTGTCCAGATCCCTCTGCAACACCCTTCTACCCTCAAACAGGTCACAGTCCCACCTTACTGAGGGTGCACATCACTGATAAAGATGTTAAAGAGAACCGTCCCCAGTACTGAGCCCCGGGGAACGTCAACTGGATTTAACTCCATTCACCACTGCTCTCTGGGGCAAGCCCTCTAGCCAGCATTTCACTCAGCAAAGACTACTCCTGTCCAAACCATCGGCAGCCAGTTTCTCTAGGAGAATGCTTTGGGAAACTGTGTCAAAGGCTTTACTGAAGTCCAGGCAAACAATATCCACAGCCTTTCCCCCTCATCCTTGTCATAGAAGGAGATCAGGTTTGTCAAGTGGACCTGCTTCATCAACCCATGCTGGCTGGGCCTGGTCACCTGGTTGTCCTTCATATACTGCATAGTGCCACTCAAGATGATTTGTTCCATAACCTTCCCAGACATTGAGGTCAGACTGACGTGAGTGTCGTTCCCCAGATCCTCCTTCCGGCCCTTCTTGTGGATGGTACTTTCACTGTGAGTTTTTTTTTAACATTTATTTTGTTTCAAGATTAGTAAGCAGTGAAAACTGGTGCTAGAGTTTAAGTGGGGTAATTAACTGAAAAGTAAACGAGTACAGAGACTTTCTCACTGTGGACAATGCACAAGTGACTGCATTTGGCTGATCATTGTTCTTCAAAATCCTGACATTAACAGCCATGCAAATATGCTGTGATTCACTGTCCTTATACTACTTTTTTCCTACACGATTTCCCTCCAATTGATAAATTGAACTTAGAAATTCTATAGCAACTTTTACTAAGAATGTCAAAAAGATCTGCAAAGTGAATTAATCAATCAGAGCACCACAGTGAGGAATTTTATGCAAGGACATACCAAAATGCAAATGCACATTTGGAACACATATAAAAGGAATAAATTCAGATGTCACGGTAACAGAATTGTACTTCAGTAATTTGGGTGTAATTGAGCCTGAAAATTGGTGAGGACATAAGAATAGAAGGATTTTGGATGAGGCTTTTTTTTTTTTTTTAAATTTAGAATTACTCCTTTTTTCATCAACAGTACAAAATGAGAGAAAAATAAAGGAAAAAAGGCTCTGTGGAAAGTAATTTCCATTCTTCATATGATGGTCCTAAAGTAATCAGCAAAATCTATATCTTTAATAAAAAGACTCCTGGGTACTTTGAACTCTTAGCTGATTACAGACTCTGCTTTATTGTTCGTTTATTTGTCTTTTCTAAATCTTTGCAAGGACCAACTATGTCTGTAGCTCCCCTAAAACAATTCAAATCACGAAGAGCTCCTCCAAACATCACACTTACTTTGGACAGCAGTTGCACTGCAAATCAGCCTACACTCATACAACGATAAACAGTAATCATACAATTAATAAAAACAGTACCTATGTTCTTCTTCTTGGGGGTAGCCTCAAATACTCATTAAGTACGAACCTGTCCAGAAAGCTCTAGCAAAAGTGGCCAAAGTGGAAGAAACAGATCTATCCCAGCTGTAACCACAGAATACAGGCAGGAGTTGGCGAGATTTAATTTTTTCATTTGCAATACAAATGACAGTTGTAAATGAACTTCTTAAGTTTTCTTGTAAGTGTTGACATTGAGTATGCAACCCTGCTACAAATACATTCTAGTTCAACTAATACATGAAAAAATAAGGCCTGTTATTTCCAAGGTCAGCATAATAAGTAAAAAAACCAAAACAAAACAAAACCAAACCAAAAGCCCTTTGTAAATATTTCTTCAAGTGATACATTCAGACTTATAAAAAAAGAGTAAATGTCTGTAATATTTTCAAAATAAATTTGGTGTTTTAACTAATGTTCTTTTATTAGAGAAATATATCAAGAGAAAAAAATAGTCCTTAGAACAAGCAGTAAAAAAAAACCCACTCGCAAACCAAAGCCAGGATATTACTGTAAGGAGATAGCAGAGGCCTCATTTAGCAGCAGCAAGGAATCAAACTTGAAGAAAACAGATAGGTGCTAATTCACTTTCTATCTTTGCACATCATTGTCCTGAAGGTACATGCAGCTGCACAACTGGCTAAGTAATAGGCTAAAATCTGCACCACAGAGACTTCTGCATCAAATTATAAATCAAGACTTTTCTTTTGCTTCTAAGGTGGAGTTTATGGTAGCTCAAAACCAGCTGGTTTATCTTTGACAGATTTCCCATGAGATCTATTAGCATAATATTGATCAAAAATATTTCAATACGTGAGGCCCTGTTTCAACAAAACCCTTCAAAACAGGTTAACTTCAAGACTGTGAATTTAAGAGAACTATTTATTTTCTTGAAGTGATTTTCTTAGATTAGGGCCTATAATCCAAATCCCACTCCCTCGCTTCAAAACGCACTCAAAACTCAACTAGATTTTCCTTTAAGTCTATGTGCCACAGATATCACACATAGATACCTTTCCATCTTTTTTTTTTTTTGGCTGAAAGCAAAAGATCAAAAATATTCCATAAACCCAGACTGTACAATATTTCTATTCTGTATAAGATAGGATAAGGCGTGTATCCCAACAAAGAAACTTTGTTTCATGCAACACTGTCCATTAAAAAAAAATATATATATTAAAGATTCAGAAAGCACTAATTATCTACTCCCCAAATGAAAACTATTTAGAACCATATTCATCGTTCCAGTAAGTTTGTCTGTCAGCAGACAATCACACTGTGAGTCACCATTACTCTTTCTTTCCGTTTTTCTAAGCACAGACAAGCTATATCTAAAACATATTTATACTTTGCTGACCAAGAAAATTGTCGCTGGAAAGCCACGCTAAAAGTGGGGTATCCTACACTTCAGCACCATTTGAAATAAGTAAACTTGTTATTTAGAAAGACTTGCAGGCTGACTAGATGTGCTTGCCAAAAAGCTTGCAATAAGAGAGAAAATGTTTCATAACAATAAAGTGACTTTATAGTTCTCGCTCATTTAGCATCGTTTCTGCTCTGCGCTGCAAGCCAGGGACGTGGGTAAAGAGGCATGTTGGACCTGTCACAGTGATCTACTGTCAGATATGATAATATCTGGTGAAACAACGAGAAGAAAACATCGTGGCTCTATTTCACAAATGCTAAAACTGCAGAAATAATTTATTTCTGTTGCACAACTACTACCCACACATTCCTTCCCAGCTACAAATTTTGGCTGCCACAAAAAGCCTGTCTAGCCCAGTGCTCTGAAACTCAACAGTGGCACCTCGTGGTTGTTCTTTATCACAGCTGAGTATCTACAAAATGATAGGGGGATCTGTGGACCACTTAAACTCAACTTTCATTTTTGCAACTGTCTAAAAATAACTACAAATTATTCTAATTAAAAAAGCTCTGCTATCTCTGCCCCATTTTACAAAGTTAATTTTCTCATTTCAATCTGTTTCAGGTTCTATTCTGGTCTTCTTAGTTTTGGGGGTTTCTTGGTGGTTTGGTTTGTCATATTAAAAAAAAAAAAAAAAAGGCAAAAACCATCTCCTTTCTAATCAGCTGGGCATTGTTCTAACAGCCCCTCTTGTCTCTGCAAAAAGATAACAGTAGCTGCTGATTAAGTCTCCCTCACAGTTTAAGTGTGTTTCAGATTGGTGTTTTGACTAACAAATTTAAACAGAGCACTAAAAGTAAATTCTACTTTTTAAAAATTAAATAATGTAAGACCTAGGAAATACAGAGGACACACAATTAGCTGAAGAAAAAAAAAAAAAAACAACAACAAAAGCCAGAATGGAGAGCTGCTAAGAACTTTTGCTATTAAATAATGTGCTAGATCTTTTCTGGAAATCAATTGGACTCCTGTCTCAAGGAGTTCACAGGTAAGATGGCAAAAGTACAGATGCTCAAATCATATGACAAAAGTATATAAACCCGCAAGATGACGACATACATATGACCAGTTTGAGCATATTAAATTGCAATTTTACATCCATTTAAAACCTTACACCTTCTTCTTTGAAGAAGATCAAGCTTTAAGTTCAGAACCAAACATGCCAGATGACTACTATGCACAAGTGAAGGAAAATCTCTTCTGTCAGCCTCATCCCTGTATTTACTATACAAAATTTGTATTTATTACCTCCATATGAAGATGTCAGGCACACTTTTGCTTCTCTTACTTCATAGCTCTTCATAGATGATACCCTATAATACCTTGTTATGGCTTTCAAAAACTCTTGCACTGAAGAAATGGCATAGTAAAATACCTTCTCATCATCATTAATATTGTAACAGGACACTGGGGAAGGGCAGCGGGAGGCTGCCGATGAGGTAAGGTGGCAAGTGCAGGCATACGAGAGAGTACACTTTCTTCCCTAAATTTTACAGAGCGTAATCAGCTGCCCACATCTTCAGCAGTATGTTGTAGGATAGTTCCCCGAGTAACAGAAATTACCTCCTTGCAAAAAGTAGACAATCCACCTGGCTGTTCTTCAGGAGGTCAAGTGGCCAAAGCCTTTTCTCCCTAGCAGCTGTACTTCACCAGTACTCACACATGAAAATACAAAAATGACAAAGGTTTCCATGGACACTGGCTGAAATCAAACAGTTGATTGGTGACAGCATCAATTCTTTACTAGTGAAAACAGCAGTTTTGACTGAGCTTTCTCAGACTTATTGCAGGTACAGGCTGAGATAAGCACTACACTATAAATGCAAAGAATTAACAATTTACCATCAGTATAAATAAAATTCTTTTTCCTCATTAAAGGTGCTTCTAAACAGATATAAACAATAAGTAACTCAACATCAATCTGAATGATGTGTCATGCAAAGACATCTCTTTGGCTCATCATATTACCACTTCATTAGATAAAAGCCACAGAATAGATAAACCTCATGTCACGTCCTTAAGTTCACTAAAATATAGCATAAACAGAGGAACTAATGGCTTTTCATTGAGAAAATTCTGCTTTTAGTCTTTATGTGGTTTAATTTACAGGATGCTGTTGAAAGCAACTCATTTACTTCCAATATGCTAAGTACTACAAAAGTAGGCTTTATAGGTACAGCTCATCACCTTGAATTGTACCCAGAAGCAATTACAAAAGCAGCACAGGCTCTAGCGAGCAGAGGGGAAGCACAGGGTCTACCATTAGCACCGCCAGAGCAGTGTGCATATCCTCAAGTCACAAAATGCAACTGCACACAAAGTCCCTTCTCTGCAACATGCCATCCACTTGAGCGTTCCCCACATAACCAGTAAGTAAGGTGCAGCAGGTAAGTGTTCTGAGCATATACTGTTGTATTCAAAGCATACATAAGAATGCTATGACAACTTATGACATTAAAAATACACATCCAACTACAAGACAGCAATCTAAGGAAACCCAGAATGACTGTGGTTTATATAACTGTCAAAAGCTTCAGATGTACGGTAAACTATCAGGAAAATACCTGTTTTAAAAATATTTTCCTAGAAGGGGTTGCCACTTATTGCATTATGACCCCTTCAAACATATCCTGCTCTTAATCAGAAGCATTGCACTGGGTGGAACACTCCTCACAGACAAAAAAAAAAAATGTCAAAAAAGTCATCCAGAAGAACCAAACCACCAGAAACAAAATATGATACAGAACCTGTGAAGTTAGGACCTAGAATCACAGGCTTTTTGGTATAACTTTGTATACATTCCTGGCCAGCCCGCATCCCTGCAAAAATCTGCATTAATCCACGGTGAACAGCTGAGTAAAAATGGTATTATTCCAAGAAGTCCTCAATACCTTAGTTTTAGATATAAAAAAACCCCAACAAACAACAAATATAACAAAAACCCAAACGATGCCAGGCCCCAAAGAAAATAATATTTAAATTTCTATTGAGATGCTTACATAAGAGTTATGAGCTTAAAAGCTTCATTAAATCCTAACCCTAGAATACAATGCTGGTACCGCTCTTACCTATGATCTGAGAACATGCTTCTTAGGGCAGGCAGCTTCATCCCCAAATTTGACACTGCTTTTATGTTCCCTTCCTACTTCTAATCATACCTATTTGCAGTGAAATACTGGTAATTATGTATTAGTATCAAGAACAGTGAAGCAGTGATTTTTCTCCATCTTCTACTTCCAACACTTGATCTCCCACAGTCAAAAACTAAGGCTGTCTTCATCTCTGAAAACACACCTTTTTAAAAGGTTCCATAAGTCTTTGGCAATAGATGCCACCCACCCAAAAGCTAGGATCTAAACTGGAACGCAAACTCATATTCATTTTCAGGAGGGAAAAAATAATTTCTTAAGTAGTGAACACAGCAGTATTTTTCACATTTGGCTCAGAGTCTTTGTAATTCGTGTCACTTGTACAGGCTGTGGCTCCTTATGCTGGAAGTGGAATACTGCAAATCCCTGAGGTCTGGCGCATACCAGCAATCTGTACCCGAGGTACAGGGCCTGGTTTTTATGGGAGTGACAGAGTTTGGCTGGTGAGGCAGCAGAGAGATAAACAAATTCAAAGGTTTTGAAAATTAGAGAAATAAATAATCCGTGTTTATTTCTGACAGGTGGCTTGGAAGAGTAACTGAAACCCAGTGATGGAGTTATAGGCAGCTTAACCTACCATCCCTCCTGCCCTCAAGTGATCCAGTAGCTGTTCTCCAAATGCAGTTGTTTTGGAAAATGCTATGCCTTTAGCATAATTGTATCAAATATTCATAGCAGTTCTTTGCTATGATTATAATGTAGCTTTTTATAAAATGTATCTTTTTTCAATTACTAGACATTTTTCCTAGAAGAAACTACATCACTATCACCTTTTCCAGCATGAAAACAACACCTCCCTAAAGTAACTTTCCAACCTAGACTGTTAATCTAAAAGAATTTGACACGAAATTCCCATTGATAGTCAATGCATCGTTCTGAAAAGCCTAGTCCTAAACTAGCAGGATCCCATAAATACAATTGTGTTTGTAATGATGCATACACATCCAGAATTTTATGAAATATTAAGTCCATGACAATCTCATTCAAATTATCAAATTTATTTTAGCTCTTGCTTTGCACCAAAGCTTATATAAAGAAATCCTCCATCTGCTACTGCAGTAACTACTTCTCTCCCTAAAATACCTTACAAGTCCATAGCTAACTAGACCTAAATAATGATTTGCTGCTATAGATTAACTGCACAAAAAGCTGCTTTTGTATCGGCACGTATTTATTTCAGAACAAGACAATATGTAATTATTCAAAATCTATTAAAAAAATCCAGTGCACACTGATAGGATTCCCAAAGGCATCCCATTGTAAGTGGAATATGACTTCTAGTAAAGTACTCCCTTTTCCAATTAAGAATCAAATGCAAAATTCAGTAGGCTTCTGAAAAGTTAGAGTACAAATAAAAGAGCTATTTTCTATTATGCTGCTCAGTGGATGGGTATGGCTTAATCTGCTTGTTAGAAGCAAAATACCTTGCCAAAATTAACAGATCTAATACCTTAATCTGTTGTATCATATGTGTTAGCTTATTAGTGAACAAATTATGGAGAAATCCAGATGAGAACTATACAGAATAACACGCTTAGCAAAGACATGCAGTGCCTTCCAGTATCTGCAATTAACTATGAATTACAGCCACCTCAAATGCCAACAGCTTGCTCAGTTAAAGCCTCATTTTTTTTCCACGCTAGTTTCACCGCATCTCAGAAGGACCTGAGCTCTTGAGACTATGATCCAGCCCATTCTTTCTTACACACAGAGTGCACTAGTACTTACAATAGGTTCAATTCTACCACATGTAAAGAGCCAGATACAAATATCACCAGTAGGGTGAGAAGAAAGTAACTCTAAAAACTCAGGATGCTCTCACCCAGACTTCTGTATCCCCTGAGAATGTTGCATCCAAAACATAAAGGGTTTTTTTGCACAATTTTTAGAAGTCTTATTACTGAGAAGAGTATGGAGAAGAGTACACAATGTTGTGACAATAACATGGATCTACTCATCTGAATTCCTAGCTAGTGTTTCTTTCTGCAATGTGTCCATCACTGGATGGCTGAGGACAGTGCCAGCAGCATCACTGAGAAGCTAGACAAGCTGCACACAATTCTGATCGGCTCCTTCAATCCATGCCCTGTTAGCAAAACTATGACAAACAAGTTTTACACAGTAATACCTCAGTCTTCAGAAATGTCAGTGTGGCACCTTCTTAAGTACTAAATTCACTTGCAAAAGTGATGTAACTTCATCTGTTGAAGCTGTTGATTCGATATGATGGAAATGTTTCATACATATGTATTCATATCATATTCATAATGGTTCCAAAGGAGCAATTTAATGTCAATTAAATGTTATTATAGTGTCAAAGGGAGTTCATTTTCAATATATTTTATTCTTCCTTAATACTTTGTTGCAGTACTTCTACACTTTTATTTCAATATCGGTACAGCAAAGTTAAGTGACTACAAATGAACTGAAATAATGAACAATTTCCTTTTGTTCCCAAAGCAAATTATACTGGCACTTGCCAGTCTGTCTGTCCAGTCTAAAACATGGTTTCTTTGTCCTCCCACACTGAATAAACTAAGAGGAGTAACAGCATAAAAAGTTCAGTAATATATGAACTACTGTCTAAATAGGTCCTCTTCTTCCTTGATATATTTCTAGTGACATTTTGCCTCTTTTCTAGAACCTATACTTCGCTATGGGGGATAAACTAATTTGTTTTTGTGTTTTTCTTTATCAATGCTTCATTCTCCCACTCTCTCCCACTGTAATAATTTCTGGTATCTTCCCAGTAGTTCCCTGCTTTAACTAACAAGTCACAACAACAGTTTTCCTTGGGTTTTGTTCCCATTAACTGGCAGGCCACAGTTCAACTTGGCACTCAAACTCTTTTTTTGAGCTAATTCTGATGTAATAACTCTTTTGCCCACTTCTCATAGACTTGCTGCCCCGTATAGACTTATTTATTTATATTTATTTAACTAAATCTGTGCTTTTCATCAACTTTTTCTTAATAGCACTATACACTGCTATAGACAGGTACTGTTAACCAGTCCCCTGTGTGATAGGAGTTTCTTCTATTATTTATTTATAAATGCTTTCAGATTTGTCTCACATCTGTTCCCTATGAATCAGCACAGAAATTGACTGACCCGATGGCATAACAAATATGATTGAAAGGCATGAAGTTCTTTTCAGTTTACATCAGGTCTGATAGATGAAAGTTAGATTGACGGGGGTGAGAAAGAACAAGACAGAGAATACTTCCCCTCTTCTACAAGACATAGAAAAGAGTGGTTCTCACAATTTGCTGTCCACTGTCACAAGACGTGTTTGAAATAACATTCTTTGCCTCTAATGACAACATCCATTTAAATTTCATGTTTATATCCACCTGTTTAACACAGAAAAGCTCCAGTTAAAGAGGGCAATACGGGAGCATTTACTAAGAAAGGGTAGAAAGGGGCCATTTAGCAACTGAGTACTTCATTCCTGTAGCACAATACAGTCCAGCACCATCATCTTCTTCAACAGAAATCACCTCACTTGGCAGGAGAGGAAATTGAAAACTAGTTCCCATCCTGCAATACCAGAAAACATGTAAATTGTAGGTTAATTAGCCCCAAAGGTTACGATTGCTCATGTCTCCTATGGTGTAGATACAGTTACTGTTGCCCCTTTTGCCTCAAAGTCACAAATTTGAGGATTCACAGTGTATTTGTCTATTCTTTTTAATTTACAAGCAATTATACGAAGTCTAATTTTGTAAGCATAGCATTTAAGCAAGGCAATCACCCTGCTCCCAGTTTCAGCTCTTTTTCCGGACAGTGGCTCATCTTCCCAAGAATTTGTTCTTGGAAGAAGAATTTTGCATGAGAGTTAGTGAAAGCTCCATTGTCTTTGGACAATGAGAACCTTCATAAATACACCTTGAAAAGTGTTTATGTTGTAAAGCCTTTACCTAGTTACTTTGAACTTTCTTTGCCAGTTTCCTAACAGATTCCAGAAGCTCTCATTTCAGACACAAGCTATAGCACACTACAAAGGTGGCTACAGTAACCTTACCAAGGTACTTTTTTCCCAAGTGGAAAAATCCTGAAACTGTTTCTGAAGCTAAAGAAACAGTTTTTCTCCTAACAGGTCAGATTCCTTTCTCTGTAAAGATACAACAGACACAGTAAGGTTAAACCAGTGAAGAGGGATCTCTCACCAGCTCCAGCTTTAAAAGTAACATTTTCAAGTTTTTTTTCTAGCTTGCTGTCAGTCATTAGACAATCAAGCGCTCCTAGTGCTTCACTATTCTTCCCACGTCAGTGGCAAAAAATGTTCTATTAATATAAAAATGAAACTGGGTGGCAGGCTCTAATGCAAGTCGCCTTTGCTCAGCTCTGTCAAGAGAACAGAAGAGTAGAACAATCTTCTGTACAGTCAGAAACCAGATGAAATAACTGAGGAAAAACCTCCCCAAAACAGCTCAAAGGGTCTTGCTGAATGACAGCATTCACACTGCTTCCCTGACATTTATTGAAAAGAGGATCTCTCTGAAGATTTCAGATCTTTCCTATGAACAAACACAATTGTTCCAGCCAGAGAAAACCCTAAAATTTATGATTGCAAAAGGGATAAAGACAAAAGATTTTAACTAATTGAGACTGTATTTAATACCTTGAAATATTGATTTAGCGAAAACATCTTTACTGCTTTTTGAGTCCTCACTAGGAAAAAAAGGAGTGCATTTTACAAAATAAGCATGCATAGTCACAAGACCAAGCTTATTGAAAATAAGTACTTTTCTTTCAGAAGACTCATGTATGTATTTAAAACAATTTCTTAAACTAATTGTGTTAACTTACAATAGAAACTCTACAAAGTTTCCTTATTTCTCCACATGCCGAAGGACCATTCAGACCATTCTGTCACCTTTTCTGCTGCATATCTTTTTGGAAACAGCAATAATCATACATTGTGCTTTTTAAAACATAAGCTTTTCAAGAACCCCTTTAAGCCCCTGCTTGGATCAAAGTAGATTAGCTAAGCTCTATCAAAATGGATAAAACTGTCAGTATTTGGTACCACAAAACACAATACCACTCTCAAGAGAGGCAAGTCAATGCTTTTTAGACTCCTTTTCTCTGAACTCATCCAGGATGTTGCAGTAAAACACAGCCCAAGTGTCTCTTCCATTCTACCCCCTCTTTAGTTAAAACACCAACTCTTTGCATGGTTTTATGCATTTTTGTGGTGTATATGTATCAATTATCCTTCCTACAACTAGGATAGGTAAATGAATTAGTTTGGGGGTTTTGACACATCTATCACTGTGTTCCTTTCCTAAGCCTGATATAGGTAACAGAGATGGGTTTAACACTACAGTAATAAATGTCAAAGAAATTTGCTTTTTACAGAGATAAGCAACTATCTTCAGAAATGCTTTCCTGCTATCTGGAAAAACATATACTTCATAATCTCTGTTGCACAATTTATCATTGCCTATTAATTTTTAACACAGAAAAAGCCTATGTATTAAAATCAGTTTTCTGACATCCAGAATAAATATTGTTTTAATTTTAAATTATTAGTATTGAATATCTGCTGCAATGTTAATATTTGGCTGTAATACATGGAGATCTGCAAATCTCTCGGGTCAACATGACTTAGAAGGCTAGAAAAAAAAGTAAAAAATAAATATGCCAAGAATCATAGCAAGGGTTTCAGCATCTGTTGATCCACTTGGTTTCCCGTGGCAATCTTTCATTACAAGACTGCAAATTACTCATGCATAGCCTTTCTTCCTAATTATGGGCCTCAACTTTATGAAAGCCTCTGTAATTCATAACGAACAGGTTACCCTTTAGATTCAATGCAAAACGAATCACCCTTGGAGAATTAATCTCCTGTAGCTCAAACCTATTTTAACCATATAATTTGTCAGCAATATTAATTCAGGAATATTTCTAGTGAAAGAATCCAAAGAGACTGACAAGCTGTATGTATAACACACAAGAAAATGTAATCTTGAAGAAAACAACTCAGAAGTAGAGTAGTGGAACACATTGCCATGGCATCTAGACGTTGAATGTACGGGTCACAGACATATCTACTGTGGTTCAGAGACAAGCAAACCCTTTATGTTTCAAAGGCCAATAACAAATAGGCTGACATAAAAAAGATTATACTTGAAGATTAATCCATAGCTACCCTTCGTAGGATAAGTTTGACTGTACTTTCTGCTAGAGCATCTGCCACATGGCAACATCAGAGAAAGAACTACTGTACTAGACCTGATATAAGAATGTTCAAAGCTCTTAAAATATATATATATCTTCCTACAATTTCCACATTGTATATATATACAAGAAAAGTAAAAACAATGGTATCTGAAGAATAGCTATGCTATTTATTATCCAATGTGTATTTTTTGCGTCTGTTTAAAAGTTGAGAGTGCTGGTCCAGCTATTTTTGAAACACAAAGGATAAGGTAGGGCTGTTTGTGTGTTTGAAAATACATCTGTCAATGGGATTATTATAATGTGTCTGAAGTCATGACTTTTTTCCCCCCTGAATTTATACTGTGCCCATGAAAATAAGGCTTTAATACAAGATTTGACTCCCTAAGGCCATCCCAGTGTTAAATAATCTAGATTCACGTCTGTACCATTTATTACATATAACTGCATGACTGAAACTTACAGAAAATCCTCCCTGGAATTTCTGCTTTAGTATTTTTCTACTCACTCGAGGGCTAACAACTCTGAATAAGTTTGTATTACAAAGCAGTAGATGAGCTGGGCACTTAAAGACAAGAGCTCTAGTCTTAACTATGCATCAAAGTCTGAAGAAATTGGAGAGACCACATTCCTCTGCCTCTGTGAGGTTCTAGCTGAAACCAGTTACAGGACTCTATCCAGTAATGAAATACAGAAGTGTACGATTACAGAACACAAGCAATACATATGGGTTTAAGTTTTCATTCTTTAAAAAGTTACTGTCTGGATGCCTGAACCATTGGGATTGTTTTGAAAATGCAAACAGCCACCTACCTGCAAAGACTATGGGTTTTCCAAACCCTGTAAGTAATTTCTTCATCTTTGCTAGTAAGATTCTAGGAACTTTACTGGCTCAGCCACAGAGAGAATTCACAAGTGTAAACAAAATAGAGACTGATGAATACGATGGTTGGACCATGATGACTAGGCAATTAAATTTTTGGGTTTCAAATGGACAGAGCCTGTTTTCAGGGTGCTGCCTAAATTCAGGGAAAAGAAGCTTATTCAAAATGTGAGGCTTACAGCTCTTCTGCACCTTTGCTTTCTGACCTTTAAATGGTGTAGTAGTTCCTACTGGATTTTTGTCCAGAACCACCAGTAAGGAAGCATTTCCAGGTCACTGAAAACATATTGAAGTGCTGACAGAAGCTAAGTGCTCCACACTGACATTTAGAGGATTGGAGAGTATCAGGCTAAAGCTCTTTGTCTTAGAGAGACTTAATTTCAGCAGCGTGGCTTTATCGTATTCATGGCATTAGTCCTAGAAAGTTCTTCCAGATGGATTCCTAAAACTGCTAGTGCATTTAAGATAGATTTAAGGATTTCTGCCAGCAAAAGTAATGAATAATATATTAATCAATTAGAACTTTTATGGGATAGGTAATTACCCAGACCTTTAAGAAGCTACTAGAATATCTAGCATCACTTTCAAATCATTGACATCTGGAGTCACAGATTTCCAAATCCTGATAGAGCTACTACAGGTGTACCAAATTTTAAAAGGTCCTTAATTATGAAACACAAATGGTCTAAAACCCACCAAAGTAGGAAGGACTTGATTGGGTTTTTTTAACTTTTGATGGAATCATCAGACTTGGTCTATGAAGATGATAAATTAACCTAATCAGAACTCATATGACAGAATTTCAAGTATTTTTCCAAATAATCTTCCCCTAGTAAAAGCAGTAATCATCTGCTACAATTATGTCTATCTAGAATTATGAAATACAAACGTATAATGTCGATGTTTAATTTTGTCTGTTCCTTTTGTAAAATATGCAGAAAGATTAACATTTTAGAGAACTCATACTAAAGATACATAGCAGAAACACGCTTAAACTGTCAGATTACTGCACAAGAAAACCCGACTCTCATATTCTGGCCTTTTTTCTTTCACGCTCTTTTTATTTGGATTTAAGTAGCAGTGTGATGTTTCTGTTCCACCTACCTGTCATCTTTGAAGCTGATTTTTAAATCCATTAACCTGATTAGCCAAAGTAAGTGGTAGCTTGAATAGTAATTTAAACACAGTGTAATACAGTTTGGAGAATGGAGAATTTATTTTAAATGATAGTGCATAGAAGTGTATATTTCTCTATACATACTAAAACAGGCACAGCATTTTAAATTCTAAGGCTAGTTCTATATATGTGAATTTAGACCTTGTCAGAATTAGAGAAGTTATATTTTCAAAAAACAGATTTTAAGAAGTAACATCAGAAATGTATTTATAGAATCTTAAAAAGTAACATCAAAAATTTATTGCAAATTTAAAGATGATTGTGGGCAGACTATTCTGATTGTGGTGGGAATTTTGCCAGAGACAAAAGAAGTAATGAAGATGTGCAGCATTTTCAAGACTTTTATTGTGTTATCCTTGGGCAGAGATACTACATGCAACCCTGGAGTCCCTGGGATCTCTCTGCAAACCCGAAGGCCAAGTCAGATAGTGACACACAAGTGGCTGTCTCAGTCATTTAGGAAATGTTGGAGTGCAACAGTATTAAGTTTCTGGTTGTAAGGAAGTCAAAGTCATTTTATAAGTAAAATTTATGTTAATAGCAGTTTTAAGTGAAAAAGTTGTTTTCTGTACAAAATCGAGGCAATGCAAAAAACCCTCTTGTTAAGTGCTTTATCTCCAGCAACACTGCTCTTTGTGGGTCCCACTCCAAATATTGTTTGAAATCTCCTCATGCATGGAATAGAGCCTGGGCTGGCATTATTCACTAGTATGAGGGGTTTATTTTTAAAGCACTCTGAGCTAGTAAGCTGGAACATTAGATGCATGAGTAATGAGATATTAAGAGCATTTGCAAGATCTGCTTTGGCAGCCTCACAAACTCTGGACGCCAAACTAGAACCTAGGACTTGGTTGGTTCCTCAACTAAGATTTAAGGGAAAAAGAGAGTTCAGTTTATTCAGTAAAACTGATCTAATTTCTGCCAG
This sequence comes from Nycticryphes semicollaris, assembly GCA_013400055.1. Taxonomy (NCBI): domain Eukaryota; kingdom Metazoa; phylum Chordata; class Aves; order Charadriiformes; family Rostratulidae; genus Nycticryphes; species Nycticryphes semicollaris. The sequence goes on from VXBJ01002454.1 coordinate 25,874, forward strand.
TTTATTCTGTGATACAACTGACTCTCTGTTACTTTAAAAATGTGATAGGCCTTGTCACCACAAATCTAACCTGATCACAAACATGGAGTTCAGGACTCGAATTTGACAGTTGAAGCCAAAACTCACCCCTCTCCTTCGGCATTTCCTTCAGAATACATGGCAATATTTTTTATTATTTAAACAAAGCTTTCTAAACACAATGCATAACACCTTTTCTCTCTGGAGGAATTCTACTTTAAAATTAATTTGTTTTAAAGCTAAATTTACAAAACAAAGCATAGTGCTAAAAAATAATCTATTGCTCTTGCATGCCAATTTACCAAGTTCTTAGGCTGCATAACTGACGTAAATCTATCAAGTTACTGCACACACAGGTGATCCCACCCCATTCTAATGAACTCTGCCCAAAAATATTTCACTTTTGTAATAGTTACTGACTTCTACTAGAAAGAAGTTTTATTTCAGTCTTCAGAAATTTGTACACAGATCTTCCCAGCAGATGTGTACAAAAGTTGTATGCCAAAAAGAAAAATAAACGAGTGTCTGATATATGTCATGTTTCATACATCATTAGGAGCATCAAGTTTTTAAAAAATATTTCATTTGGGGTAAAAATTCAACTATCTTAGCTATTGCTCTCTAAGGCTTTCATATAGCTACAATATACCTAACTACATTTCACGCAGTCATAAAAACTCAAGACATAAATGCATTGCTAGCATTTTGAGATTCATATTTCAGTCTTGCAAGATTTCACAAATCATAGCGTGTCATTCAGATATGTACACTATGTCACACATTGCAAGGTCACTTCAGCAGATTAAAGCAAATAGTCAAGCTTTTAATAGTGAAGTGAAATACAAAAGACAAAGAATTGCAAGGAACTAAGGTTAGCACTTGCACCAAGATGCAATAAAACAGGAGACTTCTGCCAAAACAGGGAAAAAGTTTTGTATAAAATCTTTCTCCAAGAGTCCTGCAGAGCTGCTCAGATTTTGTAGAGATATCCTGCATTAGAGGATTCCTAATCCTTATCATCATCTTTATTAAAAGAGGTAATAATACTCGTCAGCGTTCTTCTTTCAAATGGCTCTTCAAGTGGTCCATTTCTTCCTAAAATACCAATTATAAAAAGAGAGTGTCTTTTCTTCCCAGTGTAAGATTGTTGGAGTCTTCAATCCGGACACTTCAAGAGCTCTACTGAATAGATTTAGTTTTGAGTGGTAAGTGGATGAGAAAGGTCAAGTATATCAGACACAAGATATTTTAAAATCATAAAATAAGAAATAGCTCAGAAACAACAGAGGAATTTTATAAATTAATAAAACTTCTACATCCTCAAAGTCCTTAGTAGGATGTTGGAGACAACTGCATTTATTAGATAACACAATTAGCATATTCTATTAAAAATATTTCCCGTTAAAATTTTCAAGGAAATGTATGTAAGTGCAAACCTGTAATCCTTGGTGGTATGGAATGCAACAAAGAAATAAAAGCTTTATGCTACTTATTACTGAGCTCAGGTCACACCTGTGAGCTGTCTCACAAAGGCTTCCCTTTACTCATCATAGAAAAGCTCTCGGAATAAACAAGTCTCCACTAACAGCGATGCTGCTGGAAAATACACTGAAATCCATATCTAAGTAGGGCCCACAGGAAACTTGTTTCAGAAACTGTTCTCATTCCAGCAGGCTATAACTGATATCTCTAGCTATAACAACAAAACAACCAGGAGACTGGAAAGACACACCTCATTCTTGCAAAAAAGACCAGACCTCAGCAATTAAGAGTCCCATCTAGCAACCGAGGACTGTATGCCACAATCACTGCCCTGCCACTCTTGCTTTTTGTGTTACTCAAGGGCTTGGGACTGTTCTTGAGTGGAGTTTTTTTGTAACTGAAACAAAGTTATGATGTCAGATGCAATTCAAACAATAAGACTTTTACTTTCTGAATCTGAAGAGTTAATTCACATCTCCTCAAATTACTTTTGAGGTCAATAATCTCTCCCGCTAATTTAATCTCCTCTAGAAGCTAAAGTTCCTGGAAGAAATGTGCTCACAGTAAGTGCCTACTGCAAAAAAAAAGTACATCTGCCAGATTCTCTGAAACATGCCTGCCTAGCCTTTTGCTTTCTGCATTCTCAACTCAGCAAGTCAATTGCAAAAGTCACACAGACAATTTATAAAATAGCTTTATAAATTAGAGTTTTATCTATCATCAGGAGGGCTGATGGTTGGACTCAATGATCCCAAGGGTCTCTTCCAACCTGAACGATTCTATGATTCTATGATCCAAGTCTATCTTAATTTTATTTATCTTCTCTGCTTTGAAGTCCACATGTCAGGTGCAGATGATACCCCCAGCAGGAATACATACAATCCACCTTACGAAGAAAAGTTAGGGTCTTGTGGTTTTAAGAAGGTACCTGCTGTGTTTTCAGACAATACTGAGAAATCCTCTCTATTTTCAAGAACCATTACGAATACTCCACATAGCACAGCACTCAGATTTTTTGCTTGAGCTCTAACACTTGCTACGTAGCTGCCGTTTTGCAGATGATTACTGTTTATTAGCTTTTCCAGGATATATGTTTGTCTATACTATTTGTGACCTATAGTGGATGTAACGATGGTGTCCTGTAATATGTTAGCTGGCGAAAATGATTCCCTTAAACTGCTTCACTGAGTATCACTAATTGATTATAAATGTGATGATCATGAGCTGTCAGATTCTTCCCTCTAGAGGTCTGCCTGATTTAACAGCAGAATGATTTGACTATGATACATTAAATTCTTTCATAAGTTGATTAAAAAACGTATACTACACACAAAATACACATTGTATATGGAGCCTGATAAATATCACAACCTTTACTGTAACATTTTATAAATTAAGCTTAACTTCATTTAAGACAAGGTTCTTTTCTAGTTATGTTTCTGAATTGACAAATTGTATGGTTGCAGTATTTTAAGTAATTTTTTCACCTGTCCCAAATTATCACTACATAAAATCTTAACACAAAATCAACAAAGAAACAAACAAAAAAAAAACCAAGAAAAACCCACCAAGCACCCAAACAAAACCCACAATCATATACCACTGCTATTGCTTTTCAGGGAGTTTGGACTAATGTTAATGTTTACATTAAATAACATTAGAATTACATATCACTGACAACCATAATAATGAACACTTTGCCATTGAAAAAGAGAAAATAATGTCATGAAAGAAAGGAAAAAAAAAGAATCTGTGGCTACTCACCAGAAATACATTCCTGTATACGTTGGTTAGTACTGCAAAAGGTACATGAACAATCAACCATATCAACCATATCATGCTCTGACCGATATTTGAGTGACTATGTTAACCTCAAACTCAAAACTTTCTTTCCTGTTTTTTAAATTATTTTGAAGGTGAATCCTCTCCTAATAACCAAACATCTGAGCTAGTGCAAACAGACAATTTCTTCCCCTCCCACACACAGCCTCCTTGGAGAAAAATCAGTCACTTTACACAACTCTTTCCATTTCATAATTTCTGCACATACTCTATGGAGTCCTCTTCTATACAAGACAAAAAAAAAGTAATCCATTAATGTTTCCTTAGGTATTACTTTACTTAAATTGCCTGTTGAAGCTCTTTTTCTTCAATAGAATCTATTCAAATTAACAGATTTTTCTTTAAAAAAGGGGCTCAAGATCTGGACAAAGCCTTCTACCCAAATGCAAACTGGAGTTCTGTTAATATGTCCTTAGATCGTAGTTACCTTATTTTCCAACTATCACATTATCAACTTACTTAGGAGAGTCAGATGTAAAATATTTAGAACCATTTTACTACTCAACACTACTTACAGTTCACCTTTCTATCTATGGTATTTCGCATTTTTATGGACAGTCTTTTCAATTTGTCAAAATTATTATCCCACCACCAAAAATGTTTACAACTCCTTGCACATTGGCATTTACAAATTACAAGCTTCACTATCACCATTAAAATAAAAATAAATATGAAAATAAAACATTAGAACTAGATCAGGATATTGATCTTGGTGCAAAAGAAAACTGCTGACAATTATTCCCCGACATTCATTTTCCAGCCACATGTATCTTTGCATTGTCATGATTCCTCTTAGAACATAACTTCATTTGCTCAAAAAGAGTAAACAGACCCCTATTAAAACTGAGGTACTGATGCACAGGTTCTCCCAAGTTATTCTGTAGATTACAAACTCCAGCACAGAAAAAGAATTCACACCTCTCCCCTGCACAATTGTACCAAAGCTCCACCAAAAGAGCTGACAGCAATGGCCCTGCCATAAGGACTAGTATGTTCAACTCAATAAAAGCAAAACTTTCTCTTTTCCCCTGCTAGAAAAGAAGTTCTCTATGCCAAACCAGTTTTCAGCCTTCATTACCTGCATATGAGCTAATATCATTTTTAGCAGAGAAAGTAACTCTGTTAATACTTAACATAAAGGAGATAATACTTTTATTCATCAAACCAAATCCATATGACACAAATATTGCTCATTACTTGTATTTTGCAAGCATTTTAAGAACTAATAAGTATTATTTACATCTCCAAGCTATAAGCTGGGCAGCCTTCTTCATCACCTGCAGTTTATACTTCATTTATTTTGGCTAAATGTTACATTTCTATCAAATAAAATACTGACAAAGCTGAACCACTGCTTTGGGTGCCAGTGAGGAATACAATATAATAAAATATTAATCTAAAAATAGAAATAAATGACTCTAGGCTGCTTCATTGTCCTGTTAAAATAATTCCAATTTTACCATTCAAATTCATTCTTTTAAAAGAACAATTCGTGCATGCATTTATATGCCAGCTTTTTTTTTTTTACTTATCTCTTCTACCAAAATCTACCAACTGTAACAAAAGCAACTAATGTGTTTTTGCCTTGAAATGCTTCACATACCACAGGCAGACAATCAAATCCAACTCTGGATGGCTGCATAGCTGCACTCACGTCACATAATATAAGAACAAACACAAAGACAAGCAAGGAGGGATACAACCTCAGAAGCCCTTTTTCATAACTCCGGATTAGACGACAAGAAACTAAAAAGTATGATCTGCTGAGGTGCATTTTACAATGTTACTGGAATATTTGGTAAGGCCAAATATTCAGTCTAAGCTGTGATCAACAGTCTCCAGCTATCTTTTTTCCTATATTCTCCATGAGAACAGAGTGGAACAAACTGCTACAATGACTTGTATTAAGTATAATTACAGGTTCTTCAGATATATTTTCACACTTCAAGGAATCAATATACGGACAGATAAAGCCTAAGCTAGATTCTTACTCCCACTGCATCAATTTAGGTAAAGGAGTTAACTGAAAACCAACATATAAAATAGAGAACACAAACTCTACTAGACTTGCAGTTTGTCTGCAAGGGAAGGAAAAGGATCACACTATTACACAGTTACCATCCTTAGTTGCTCATCTTGTATTATTTGGTGCCTCCTCAGTGCAATTATTGCTTACTGTGCAGAATCTAACGTACAAGATGCCACAAACTTTGTGGAATTATTTAACAGGCTGAGGCAGCTTTATATTGAAATAAGAGATTCTGAACAGTCACGAAGAGAGTAAGAATAAAAGTTTTCCTTAACTTTCATCTTTCCCTTATTTTCTAAACTAGTAACAGAACTGGATATCAATCTAAATACTTTGCATTGATCTGTGGTTATCCAAACACAATACAGACAACATTCAATGATAGAATGGCCAGTTCTGACTTGCAAGATGACCATCTGCCTAACTTCAATTTACCCCCAAGGGACAGGGAACAGCAAGTCTGCCGAGACTTACACTACTGCTACAAGGTCTCCATTGCTTCCCACCCTCAAAACCAGGTATGAATTTGTGGGGTAATAAGCCAGTTTCTCTCCTGCCTTAACTGGACCCAGTGCAAGAAGTTGTAACATAAATTATAGGTATGGCACCGGGAATTATCTCTTTCCCTGGGAAATCCTGCTTGAGGGCAGAGTCTGCAGATCAGAGCCAGCACAATAGCCCTTGGCAAATCATGGGACAACGATATATCCATCCACAAGTCACCTTGATACACTGCAAACCGTGTCATGCAGTCAAGGGATTCTCACACCAAACAATCAAAAATCACGTTTTGTACCGATGCACATAGTCTGGCATTTAAAGATGAGTAAGAGTCACATCATTAGCGAAGAAAAAGGATCTCAAAGCACATCTTTTCCTGAAACTTTGCATGGTCTAGGACAAAATGAGCATCTGGCCCTTATTGCTGCAGAATCCATATTCTCCTGCTGGACACAATCAATTCCAGTTTGAAAATACAGCAACTCGGTAGCGAACAGCCTGCAAAGAATTTCTAAGAAACCTATTTGCACGTATTGAAGTCCACCTATGGGTTGGCAAAAGGAAGAAGAAACGTCTAATAAATTTGAAGTCAAATTTGTTCCCAACTCGCCCAGATCCAGGCCTTTACAGCCTCTAAGCACAGTGACCCAGCTTTTTCCTCTGCTGTTCTGGGGAAAAATTCCTCCGCTTAACAGATAACCTCTATCCAGCATCTTCCTGGGTAAGAACAATTTATGGTTTTGGCTAAAAAAAAAAAAATAAAAAAAAAAAAAAATCAGACTCTCAGTAGCTGATAAACTATGAAGTATTTAACAGTAAATTACGCTGGAATATATTTCTACAAAATTTCACAAATCAATCAGACGCAACTCTTCAATTATCTCCATCAAGTCATACTTACTCACCCCCAGAGTATTTGCTTCCAAGTAAAGCACACGATATCCTGAACTCCTAAGCATATGCCAGGTGAATGAAAAGTACCACGTGGCTAGCAAAAGCCCACATGCAACACTTCTTCCATTTCCAATGAGATGGGCAGGCTACCAAAAATTCTGAAAACCTCTTCACAAGGAAGAATTGGTTTTGTACAAAATTCTAAGGATAAAAATAGCATACTAGGAGTACGTTTATATGGCAAAACATACTACTTACAATCCCTGTAATGTTATAGATGAGGTCCACACTCCAGCTTGGGGTATATGCAGCACAACATGGTTCTCTCACTAATATGTCTGATAACACTAAAAGCAAAAGCATTTCCCCAGTGGGACCACTGTCATGAAGTCATAAGTGAGTCTCAACTCACTTAAGTACAACTATGCTTGAAGAAAGTTGGGAGATGTCTCCCTGATTCTGTGAAATCATCGCTCCAAATTCGTGACCGTGGACCTGCAGGTCCTAACGAGCATTTGAGAAAGGACAGAGATGAATCCTCCTAATGCCCCAACCGCCTTTAACTCTGGGGTGTAATAGGGAAAGAGGAAGAGAGTGCTGTGCACAGAAAGCCATCTCCTCTCTAGCTGCCCACAAGATGACAGGCTTTTTTACATCACAAGAGCAATGACTGGATATAACCTCACACTGACTTAGGCAGGGAACATGGTCAGAGATGACAAGCAAGGGCACAACCTTCCTTGTGCTAATGGTGTTGTAATTAAAAGAAACTACTTACTTTTCTTTAAATAATTTCAGATGACACCAAGCTAATCTTTATGTACATTTAAAATAATAATAAGACAAATACCTCGGCACCTTTCACATTTATGCTCCAGGTGTATGAATAGATAGAAAATGAATGGTTTCCTTGTCAAGCTCATGAAACATACAGGATGAGATCAGGATTAAGTCTGTCCAACCCTGCCAGCAGCATTTAGAAGAACCATATTTTCCTGTGTATCACTGCAAATCCAGGTAATATCCTCAATGACTGGAGACCAGATTGGGATTTGCATAGGATGTCAAATAGCAAAACAGTTTATAAAGATCTTGCACAGTATACCTCAGAACAAATCTCTGTACTGCTTTTCACTTAATAAATTAAGATTTTATAAAACTTTGAATCAGCAATTGAAAAAAAAAATCTTTTATTTCTTCTCTACTGTATGAATCAAAAGCAAATTGCACACGAGCACTCATATAGACAAGAGTATATATAGGAATAGAGTTCATATAGGAATAGTACTGTACATCAGAATAAAGTACCTGTCAGCAGCTAACGAGCAATACGCCTTGCAACAATGATGAAGATGACAGAGAATCATCTCTTAGTTCTGTAGGACTCAAATCATTTTGATCCACAAACAGCTGTCAGAGTACGAGCTTTTTGCATAGAATTTTGGTCTTCCCAGAGAATGACACAAGCAGATCTGAGATGAAATTCTGGGTTCAGATCAGATCATCCAAAATTTTCTGCCACTGTATCCTTTCCTCAGAAGTGCACTCTGAAACCAATGGCTTTTGTGAACACTTTAGTACCTCCCAAAGAACTAACAGCTCATGTGTGATCAATGACTAACATTTTTAGCAAGAACATGACAGCTGAAATGCACCTTTAGCCAAATAATAGTAACATTAACAGTGAGAGCAATGATTTCTATTGTTTCTTTCACAATTAAGAATAGAGTCCTACCTGCATTACACTGTAAATGGGTAGCAAATATTTGTCATCCCTTGCTACAACCAACACCATCAGTAGCAACAATAGAAATTTTAAATACTGTCTCAGCATTTCCCTTCCCAGTACACGCTCTCTGTTCAGTTCTCTGTCCCATCACTGTCATCCAAGAACAGGCAACGAAGAGTTCTCTTTGGATGAGAAGTACTTTCCTACTCTGGAGTTACGAGGGGTAGTTTTATACCGAAAGGTACTTTTCACTTGAGTAGAAGGAAAATTACTATGTTGATGGAGAAGACCTCTCTCTCCTAAGGCCAAAGAAATTGTTTTCCTCTGCTGAATAAAAAAGCTGATCTACGAATACTCAGGCCACTGTCATTGAGTTTGAAAAATCAGTTATTTTGACATATATAGGTCTATTAACCGAAAAAAAACTCAAGTTGGCTCTAACCTTGAGAAACAACACAGAGCAGCACATTTATTACAGTTTTTATCAGCTGCATCTATAAGGAAGGATTAATGTTAGCTCTATGTGTTGGTATGCGATCACTCAAGTGATTACACAGGAGTGACATTTCAATCACAGCAGTATGACAGTTGCAAATAGAATAAAACATTCAATAATTTTCAGTATTTTTCCCAGTCTTGTGGTATTTAAAGGAATCATGCATTCGTTATGCAAATAAACAGAAGTTTCTAGAAAGCTTTATTTGGTGACAGCAATTTTGAAAAAAATATCTACATTCATTTTTATATAGGACAATATAATATGTTTGTGTTTTAACAGAGCAGTAGTAGGTCTTCCACAATCCCACAGACTAGTGAATGAGTTACGAGTAAAATTCAACCGAATTGCTGCATTTGAATGTCTTCTGAGAGTGCAAGCTGAATAACACATGGCTAGTAACAGATACCAAAACAGAAGCCTTCTGCACTGACAGCAGACTAATAAGACATTGAAGCAGCAATGTCTGAAGAGAAAGAGCCTGAGATTTATGCCAACAAAAAGACTGTCTTGGCTGGTAATTACTTTCTTTCCCTAGCAAACCCCAAACCACTTCCACTTCAACACGTGTTTTAGGTAACTTTTTTTGTGATTCCTGGATTTTGTTTGCATGACTTTGGTTGCTTGGAAAGAACTAAATGATGATTCCATGTGTAAAAAGCTATGGAAATCTCAAGTTATCTATTTAAGAGACAATATTTGCATGTAAAAAATGAGATTTTTCGCAGTTAGCTGTTCATTTGATACATAGTAAGATTTTCTTATTTGAAAACAAAACAAAGACTTTTTTTTCTGCTGCATAGCGAAAAACTCTTTTCCTGAATAAAATGCCCTGAAGTTTCACCAAAATTCTGAAATGAAAAAAGATTGTGTTTTTCTAAATAATTAATTATAACACATGTTCCTAAATGATTTAGAAAGCTCCATGCACCTTTAAAATTTATAAATATATGCCATACTTATTTCAAGAACTGTTATAACAAGTACTGTTAATTTCTCTATTTTGATTAACAACTGTGAGGAAGATTAAAAGGCTTTTTTTTTTTCCCCAGGCACTTTATTCCAAGGCTCAATTCTACTTACTCAAATAAGCTGTAACACTTGAATAAAGTGGAGATTTATATTCCAGTTTTCACAAGTTCCAGACATTACGTAAAAGGAAAAAGTGGAAGTATGTATCTCTTTGCATACATTTAACAGGTTTCATTTTTTCCTATTGCATTCTAAAACATAATACTGTATGTAAGCTTGTACGAATATATACATTTCTGTGTATCTGTCTGTATATATACATATAAAAGGGTGTATAAATGTCTGTATGTGTATAAAATATATATCTAAACATACTTTTTAAAAAGTATACAGAATGCAAATCAAACTTAATTACTACAGTCATAAACAACGATTTAGATAAATAATAATAATGTGTCTGTAAAATAATACAGACACAAGAAGGTTGCATAAAAACAGGCATGGAAAGAAAACTGTAAGTAATAAGCACTTATTTCCTTCCACTGTTTCTGAATGAGAATATTTCCATCAGAAAACACACCTGTACACAGCCACACAAAGTCTGAAGGGCCGCTCTAATTCACCCTAAAGCCCTTCACGCATTTTCCAGCAAGGCAGCATCCTCAGGGAAAGGACACAAAATGTTAGCATCATCCCTTGTAGGACAGATAAAGATTCTCGTGCCAGTCTTACCGTTCTGAACCTTTAGGGTTAATTACAATGCATTACTGTGTAACTATTTTGTAACAATTACCTAAAAAAAAGTCTGCTTTTGACTTTTTCAGCTTTTTAGAATTGTTATTTTTATGGGAAAATAGTTGCTGTAGCAACACCAATTGTCATTGATGTTCAGTATAATTTTACCACTTTATTCATCCAAAGTAAATGAAAATTATGCATAAAAATCTGATATAGCAATGCTACTGTTATTTATTCTATTGCATAAGATTTTTGTATTGTAAATTATTGTAACACTTCTGAGCACTCTCTTTTGTTTAACTGGAGTGAAAAGAGAGCTCTGGGGCAGATCCTGTCAATTCTGGAACTCAACAATATTCAAATTTATTAAGAACTCATTATTTCTGAATAGATTACCTGTTTCATCTATTTCACTTTCAACAAGGCCTTTGCTTTGAACTGTTAAGAAATACATTTCAGTGACAAAATTTTTCCACTGATGTTTCAGAAATTCATTCATTTTCAAAATGAAGTAATTAAATCTGACTTCCATTGTACAATGGTTCAGACTGGGGCAAGACAAAGTGGCCCGAACGTTCAGTATTAAACCTCTCCAAATGAAACACTTAAAAAACAGAAAACCAAAAGAAAAGAAAAGACTGAGTAATCATTTTCAAATACAAAGCCAAAATGAAAAATCAACATTCAGTTATCTTGCAGGGACTGGAAACTTTGTGTGAATAAAGATTTAGGGCATGTTTAGAGGGCTGAGAGAATACAAATTAAATCTTTTATTCACTAATATTTCTCAGTATTTAAGAGGACACAGAAAGAATAGAGGAAATTCTTCTTGATGAATTACTTCTGGCCCAAAGTTTCATCATAAAGAGGAGTTGGATTTTTTTTAATGCTTAGGAGTGCATGACATTGCTGCTTTGGTGGACCTGCAATGCATTTGCTCAGCCTTTAATAAGGACAATGGGAATAAATGCTCATTTTCTATGGCCTTATTGCCCCCGCTGCAATACCACACTCCTTCCGCATCTGTCACGAGAGGTGAACATTATTTAGTCAGTAACAGAACAACATTTTAAATAAAATAAATGTTTTAAACTGACAAGATTGCACAGAACCCCAGTCCCTTCCTACATACAAGTAATACAGGTCATCTGCAAGTAATATGGGTCATCCTCTCCAGCGCAGCCTTCTTCTCTTACCAGCAATAAAAGCTACAGTCTTCTAGTCTTCACTGCTTTCACACATGGGAACCGTTTCACAGGTTTTTAACACAGAGGATGACAAAGTCTCCTCTGATAATTGTCATCCCTTCCACCAACAGTCAGACCGAAAAAGCTTAACCTCTACAAAGATTCAAATGCCAGTTAAAAAAAAAGAAAACAAAACAAAACCACCCAGAAATTACTTGAGTGAAAGCGTACCGTAGTATCTTAGCTATTGAGTAACTTGTCCTCAAACATTCTTTCTTCACTGTTGTTCCCACACATCTGTGATGTAAATAAGTAAATACTGTTATTTTATTTCACTAAATTGATCTTAGATATTTCTTAAAGAGTGTTTTGGGTGTTCTTCTGTATCTCTTTTGCATCCAGTTTCCCCATAATTTGATTAGTAATAAAGTATATAAAATGGATAAGGGAAAACCTTTGAAAACTCATGTAAAATAACAAAGTATGTAAAGAACAGTAGGTGGTTTATTTTTCCCAGAGATTGATACTCTACACTCAACACTTTCAGATGAATCATTAGTTTCAGTGATTTCCACACCATTTCACTTGTAGTCTTAAAGAAAACAAATATGCTATTTTCAGTAACACCACAAGATCCAGAACATAGTACGGAAACAGCAGAAAAGTAGATTACAATCCATTCAAAAGCTGCATGTACAAGGAGAGGCTGGGCATGAAACTCTCAATACCTGAATCCATGTAATACAGAAGAACAGAAACTCCAAGATATTAAAGTACTATTTTATTGAAAAAATCCAGAAAACTGAGCTCTTCGAGAGAAGTGGGGGAAGATGCAAGTATTGAATAAGATGTAGTATTTCAGAAATACATTCTGAAGTCTGGTTTCAAAAGCACTCTCAAAGTCTGGAAATGTTCTTATGGGAAATGATAGTAGGCTGGCTGAAAAGAATAAAAAAGGGTAAATACTTATGGGCAGCCATTTCACAGCAGTCTTTTGAACTCATTTTGTAAAAATGTCTAACTTCTGGGCACACATGCACACACCTTGCTCCAACAGATTATTGAAAAAGATGCTTTGACTTTATGAAGCCCATTTTCTCAGTAGCCCTCATGTTGCTTCACAATTGAAAAAAAGAAATCATCAAGAACTGCAGCAGACTAGGTCGCAAAGCTATCTCTCATCAGGCTGCAAAATTATGGAAAAAATATAACCCTAAGTGAAATTTGTGACCCCTGTACATCTGTACATAAAAGCCTCATTTTTCATTCAGTGGTGGACTCTGAAAACATCCCGCAAGACAGACACTACTTTGGAAAAAAAAAAAACAAACTGCTGTAGGATTCAGGAAGCCTCTTTCTATGAATTTCTCTCTGCTTACCCATAAAAGCAGACCAGTTTATCAGACAGAATGTTACAAGATTGCTTCCTTCATTTCAACTTTGAACTTTATAAAAGCTATTCTGAAACCATATTAAAATATAAGTTCATCTGCCTGATTCATTTCTGCATTAACTTAAAAAATGAAGTTTACTGTGGCTTGGGTCCTCAACTATCTAAAAAATAAATAGACTGCCCAGTATTACAATATTTATTATTCAATGCCTCATCTTTCAAAATTGAATAATAGCTATGCTGCAGTATTAAGAAGTAATACATATCCTAAGGCAATGTAATATAATATTTTAATACACCACCAAGGCAGCGCTCAGGCCCTTATGGCATAACGAAAGTTTCTATGACAAGCATATCTTCATTCAGCCATCCAAAACTTGAAAGCAGGTTTAAAACAGATATCCTGTAAAATCCGATACTTTCATATCATTAGAAAAATAAGAATGTTTCTTTTCCCATTAGGACATGGTTCTCGCTTCCAACCTATATAGGTCAAACCAAAATATTGAAATATTATTCAGGGAAAAAGTTATTTTGAGTAAGTTATTTAAAGGTCTCAGAAACGTCGTATTTTCCTTTCCCCGTCCCATCTCAGAAGCCGATAATATTGATGCATGGCATAGGAGTCCATTTTTCACAACAGAAAAAGCATAAAGCATAGCAGAAATAAGACTTCTTCTAAGTCTTAGAACATATACAGAAGTTGAGCAGAGTTTTGAACAAAGCTGGTCTCAAAAAGCAACAGACTGCTGATCAGAACATAAGACAAAACTGTTAAAAGCATGACTTGCCATAAACTTTCCTTTCAATCTCTCCTTTTTTCTTACATGCCCCAACATTTAACCTTAATATAATAAATTGATGGCATAACGTCTACTTCTTTGGGGAAATGCAATGATGTATTTTATATTTTTTTCACAATAATAAAAAACCCCTCCTTCTAATTACAAACACAAGGAAGAGGGGATGAAGAGGCACTGTGTTAGAATTAACTGTGATTTATGGTCATCTCTATAAAGTAAAATACATGAAGGATGAGCTGATAAGAAGTCTGATTTCAACTGCTTTACTTTCATGAAAACATCATGGAAAATATATAATGCAAAAAATGATACAGAATAAAATGTTTTATATTCAAGAAAAAATTCTGTAGCGATAAGGAAGACTACTGAATTCATGTGGAGCCTGTTCTACTCTAAATTAAACCACAAAATTTAGTTATTGCTCCCTCTGAGCTCACAAGCTTAGAATACTGTTTGATATTACTGTGATAAAAATTGAAAGTTTTCCAGAGGTACCAGAAAATGTTTCATGCAATATTGGCTGTAAGCATTTCACCAGTGTGCAAGCATAGCTAAGTTAAGCTTCCCATAAGGGCTTCCATGCATGGAAAGAATTACATTGGGGGTGAAAAAACAGCATGGTATTTGCTTTCTTAATACATTCCTAATAAGGTCTATTGAATGTAAATACACTAATAAACTTTACTTCCATAAACGAATAGCTTTTCATTGGTTTGAGCTATCAGTCTGGGCTGAATATAGTACTCTTCCAACTGCTGCACAAGCTGTACAGCAGCAAAGGAGATAAAGACAGCAAGATTGTAATATTTATTTGTATTGCCCTTACTGAATACTGGACAATACGGATAGCGGGTCAAATTGTGACTCCTCTTGTTTGTGTACAAAACTACTTGTATGTTGATAATATATAGTTCTTTAGCTTCCAAGCATTCTCTAAACATTAACTGAAATGTAAAAACTAATCTGAAAGTTTCATGCTAGTAACAACATTCATGTAACTCGGTTTAGAATACATGTTTGCAGACAAGAGCTGTAAATAACAAGTTAATCCTGCCACTATAACACCACCAGGTAAGGCTCTTTTCAGTTTCAAATATAGAACTCTAACAACCTGTGATAGTGACAAAGTCTGAGAATTTTAATTTTTGTAATTGCTAGTGGTTTCCATCACTCCTTAAAGCAACCTCCTCTTCTTCCCTATCCCATATGTTTACTTGAGACTGGATGATTGAAAGAACTGACACAAATGAAAGTGCAAAGTAAAGCCAGAGCTGCTGTGTCACCTTCATCTAACAGAAGTCAAGAATAAAAATTATTCAGAGCTGGAGCACGGCTGGTCCGGTACCGATCACACCAAACCTGGGTGCAGTTCAGCTAAGCACTAAGCTGATGCTGTTTGCTGGCTATTAATTCCAAGGAACAGACAAAGCAGGCAAAGATCTGTCAGGAAGGGCCAGAGAGAAAACCGTCTTGATGCAAAAAGGCATTAAAATTTCTTGTACAAACCAACAGCAAATTACTTCCAAAGGATAAGACAAGCAGGATAGAAATCGCACATCTTCCAAAAGTGATACATGTCAGATGTTGCCTTACACATGGTTTTTTATTCAGGTTACTCATTAAAAAATAAACCTTAGTTATCCTTGCATCTTTCTTACATTTTTAATGCACTTTTTTAAACCTGGTTAACTTTCTTCTTTGGGCAAGCCATGTAATATCTCCTTATATCTTTAATTCACTTTTAAAAAACACAGTAAGCCTTGTTTGGTTGTGGGTTTTTTTGAGCAAACCACATAATATTGCCTTCATCTCCTCCTTGTCCCTTCTTTGCTACAATAAAAGTCAACAGCAAACATGATTTTATACTGAACCACCTTCCTTTACTCCCTCCACTTCACAAAGTCCAGTGTCCCCGAGGGTTTGTCAGAATAATAACTTGGCCAACTCTGTAGTTTTATCACAGAGCTTTAGTGAAAAGAAACTCATCATATAATTATTACCTACAGTTTGCTACCAGAAATAATCCCTATAATTCAATGCATAAGGCACAGGCACCATTCACTAAGAAATTAGTCAATTAGTCCCTAAATTGAGTTGGTGTTAACTCTCATACTTTCAATCAGATTGATATTCTGCATAAGCAGATATCCAAGAGGGGTACCTTCTCAAAACCCCTTGTATTTCTTCAGTTTATGGTTTACTATCTTTTTTTTTGAACTCAGTGTTAAAATTCTTCTCCTTTCCTTCCAGAGCAAGCAGCAACACAAATAATGTATATCAACCTCACACTGAGCCTGCTATCCTGCAGAAAGACCATCTAGAAACATTCTCCTTACCCTTTCAACCTAACTCCACACTTTGAAAATTTCTCCAGAGTTTTGATTTACTATATTGCATGAATACCAATTCATATTGCATATGAACATATCCAGAAAAAAAAATATCTACATCTGAATGTCTTCAATATTCAGAAAGAATCCCTTTCCAAAAGGAAAAAATAAGCAAGAGGGAAAAATAAGAAAACCATAAAATACCAGAATAAAATAACTTTAGAACCTGCAGCAATAACCATAACTTCAGTCTTAAATGTTAGCTAGTCTTCCATGTGAGAATAAGTAAAGATTAATAGCCTGAATATTATTTACCAAGTCTCACATAAGCCCATTGACTTCACTACAGTCATGTGCACCAGTGCAAGAACGAACGCAGTCAGTCTCATTATAAATACATACCGTAACATACCCTGAAGTAAAAGTTATGCTGTGGGAATGCATTAAAAAATAATATACAACAACAACAACAAAAAATCTCAAACATTTAAGAAGTAGGCCTGCAGTAGCCTTTCAGTCTGAGCATTTCTTTTCAGTTCTTTTTAGGTTTCTTTTCAAGGTTTTAGAAAGTCTGAGCTGAAAGCAGCTAAACACAACCCGGGCGTATACTCTGTAACTAAAAATAGCAGTAACAATAATTAAAAAAGCAGCACTGGAGTCCTATCTTAATTGTTAACAACTAATTATAGCAAGGTTTAACAGTAGATTAAGAACTTGATATTTGTAATGAAGAAGCTACAAATGAAAAGAATTTCTAATTTATGAAAGTTTACTTTTCCTAGAAGCAAAACCAGATTTAAAACTGTATGTTTCATCTCAGATTTGAGAAAGCCTATGCAGACATACACCAAAATAAACAGCCAAATTGACTTCTAAGAAGTCCCTGCAGGGCAAGGATTTTGTTATGGAAATGGATCTGAAATTAAGGAAATGCTTCTAATGCAATAACACAAGACATAAATAAAACCATTTTCTAAAGCAGCAGAAAGGAGAACAGATTAAAGCTTGATTCAATGTGGGTGCAGGTGGGAGGAAGAGCCATTGAGATTGGGAAACAGCAGTATGAATTTATAGGCAATTGAAGTCGTCTACAAGTTGGTTTGTAGTTGGTTTTTTAGGTGGGAAAAAATATCTATATGGCATTTACCAAATGGAAATTTTATAGATGAGTAAAATAACCGATTCAAAATAAGCTATATATAATCTTATCAGAATAGTGCTGCTCTGACTCACCTGTCATAGTAAAACTCAAGATTCTATTCTCCAATTATTGGAACCCACTCCTTCATCTACTTTTTCAATCTACACAGTACCATTTAACATCACATCACACACTTAATAAAAATTATCTATCATTAAAATTATGAACTAATCCAGAGCTGAGTACATAAAAATTGAACATGGATTTCTCTCTCAGAACCTGCCTGTAGGCCAGTTTAATAATTTATTTTTTGTCTAAGATTTCTAACAAATTATTTCAGTAGCTATTTATAATTTTTGCATGAAAAATATATATGCACAGCACCTTAATTTTCTAAGTTGAAATTATATAGGATAGACACGGTGGAACTCCCAACTTGCATCTCTGATTGCAGCATTCTGACAGTAATCACTGGGTTTTCACATGCAAATCAGGATGCCAATCTCACAAACCAGCTTTCCATAGGCATTAAGATCCACGTGGCTATGTTTGGGCACAGCTGTATGGACCACATGCAAACTGCATGTGGGAATTGAGACCCAAAAAAATCACCCACAATTTTTTTAAGTATATCTGACTGTATTCACACAATTTGTATCTAGCCTATTTCTAACATCCTTATTTCTGTTAAAAAGGAGGAAAACAGCCAAAACTAAATGTTCACACATTGTAGTATTTTGAGGGGGGTTATTTTGTCATTTCCCTCATCCTCTTTTCCAAAAAGATGTCATAGCACAGAACTATTTTAACATGGAATAGGAAGGAACATGGAAAAGCAATTTTAACAGGAAGAGGAAAATTTACTATTTGGTTTAATAAAAAATGACATAAGGGCAACCCCAATCTGAACAGCAAGACAATCCTGATACACAATGGAAATAAGACATACATTTTAAACCAAGATAAAAACCAATGGATTTTCCTTTTAGTGAGAAGTTTGAATTAAAGTTGGATGCTTTCTGAAAGATGTGGTGTAGTTCATTTACTTTGATGGGGGAGACCCACCCATTTTCACAGAAGTTACTCTTTATTTATTCCTCAGGTGAAAAGAGTTGAAGTGGTGATTGAAATGCGTGGCCAAGTGCCAAACAAACCACCTACTCCAATTTCAGCCCCAGTCCTGTCCACAGATTCTGTCACCGTGTTTAGCTCAGTCCAAGAGTCTTCTTGTAACTGGTAAAGAGTAAGGTCGGATACTTGCAACATTTACAAGAAGCTCTGTAGAGCACTCTGAGGCATTCTGGAACCAGAAGTGCTACATGACTGTAATCCAGTATCGCCTTTCTGTAATTTCTATTCCAAGTTCAATTGCACCACTTAAAGATTGTTCTTGAAGTCAGAATTTAAAATAGCACAATCAAATCAGACACTTCTAAATTTAATAGCAAGTGCAAAAGTTACAAGGTAATCCAGTTATTATTCCACATAGTTTTTGGTACATAGCAGAAGTTTACCACTTACCATTTATATTCCACCTAACATTTAATGTAATTGAAAAACATATATGCAGCCCTTACGTCTTGTACACCAAGGGAAAAATAAGAGTCTCATCCAGTTTATTAACATCTATTGGAGTTCTTGATACGTGTTCTAACTTACTTAGACATATACTGACCTGTGAATCCAAAGAGACACCAAGTAAAGAAACAGAATTTGGGTGTGTTAAGAGATTACAAGGTTGTCCTGACCTTTAATAAAGTAATTGGGGGGAAAAGAAGTAATTTTTTCAGTCTCAAGACTTTCAAGTAAGAGCTGGGATACCAAAGCACAAACTAGATTACCAACAGGTCAGCAAAAGTAAACTTGACTTGCTCCTCCTAGGCCAAAGCAACATTTGCAGCTCAAAGCCAGTCACCCCAGGTGGTGCTTCTTGCACCAGCTATGCAAAAACATGACCATTAGTGTTTTTTTATCTAGTCATTTGTTGTAGTTACAGATATCAACATAGAGACAGGTGCAGCAAGGTATTTGGGGTATACTCACACCATTTGTAATTACAAGAAGTGGAAAAAGTATCTGTCCTGGTAGAATCACCATATACTGACAAACTGTAATCAGGGTGGGGCGAGCTTGAGGATAACTCCGTAATCACATAAATATCTCCAAAATGAAAATGCACTCCTGCAAATTTCCTTCACTTGATGTATACAATTCTAGGATATCAGTTTCTACTCTTTGATGGGTGCTATATATTAACATACCTGAATGAAATTAAGATCTCAAGTATTCGAGTAGCTTCTGAATTCTACCTTCAGAGTTAGTTAAATATAGCCACACTTGTTACTATATCACAATTTAAAAAACAAACAAAATAGCTACATTTTACTTCATACACTTTCATATAACTAATCAATGGCACTGTTTTGCAACCCGTTACCCACCCACCCACACCCTCCAGAACACCAGTGAATACTCCCATAGGTAAGATCATTGACAGCCAAGTCATGACTGGATCTTTTGACTGAAGGCAGAAGTAATGATTATAGCGTTCAAAAAAGATTTCTGTGCAGAAATCTGGGTCACCAGGTAGAAACGACGATGAGCAAAACTTAAAGCAAAGTATAGCAGCGGACAGAGATGCACACAATACAGAAAACCCCAGTGTCTGAAGTCAATAGGTACAGTAAAATTGCTGCTGTACAAATCGCACCACAGCATTGTCATAAAGAGGGTATTCATTAAAGGTTCTGAATAGATTGATACTTTCTGAAAACATGCATTCACTTCCTTTCATGTAACTATAAATTTCTATTTCCCTTTCAAAACATGAACAGAGTGATTTGAATCTTCATACGATAGTTTATTGTTACATGAATTCTTCAGAAGTATCATGACAAGCACATAGAAAAGCTTATATGCACAATGACTACAGAGACCTTTTACTAACCCACTTCACTTGGCCTCATACAGTCCAGCTTTGCAACATAGCCTCTGAATAAATAATTACAAATTAAATCCAGTGTCTTTTTTACTTATTTCATCTCAAAAGTCAGCCAAAAACATTAAAAAAAAAAAAAAAAAAAAAAAAAAAAAAAAAAAAAAAAAAAAAAAAAAAAAAAGGAAATTCATGTTGCCAAGGAAAATTGACATACAGAAGTGGCAGAATAAAACCTGGAAGGCAGCAATTAACTCGGATTTCAAAAAGACTTTTCAGGAAACTCAGCACGCAGGCATAAAAAGGATTATCTGTCCTTGCAGAGATACTTACCAGTAAAAGACGGTAAACATCAAGTGGTTGGTTCTCACAGCAGGAGGCGCTCTCTAGGAATGGAATCGAGCAAATGCCTTTGCTGGTACCAGCAATGTTCAGTGCTTTCTTAAATAGACTAAGAGCAAGCTGAATAGTGAGGTGCTAAACTTCTCTAAATAGACAGAAAGAAGTTCAAATGGGGGGTGGGGTGGGGTGCTTAACCTATCAGTAGTAATTGAGACAAGGAAACCAGAAGTTAGGAATTTTCAGGAAAGGAACACCACAACACAGCACTTATTTTGCTATTGTATAAATCCATGGTCTGTTCACATCAGAGCCGTGTGTTATCTTAGTCCCCCATCTCAAAAAAACTGCAGTGGAACTAAAACTGTTTTGGAGAAGGGAAACTTAAGATGGTCAAAGGTAAAAGAATAACTTCAGTGCAAGAAATCCCTACGTACAGCAAACCACTTCGGCCTCTTTCCAGAAAGATATAGCTGAGGGGAGAAATAACAAATGCCTATTAAAACATGGTCTTCAAGGTCAAGGTGACAGAAATTGATTCTTCACTCTGTCTTCCAAAATAAAGAGCAGGAGGCATCAGCTGGAACTAACAGGAAACAGCTTCAAAACTAGATGAGGTGACTCATCACCCAACAAATAGTTGAGCTGTGAACTTCCTTGTTAATGGATGGTTAGAAAGGTAAAGGTTATACCTAGATTTAAGGGAGAAAGAACAAATTTGAGTAGGAGAAGGTTGTTAAAGAATAGTAAGTGCAGAGAAACCACATTGAGGCCTGCAGCACTTGATCTGAAAAAGTGCTGGAAAGTTATGAAGTACCATAGATACTTCAGCCATTTTCTTACAACCATCAATGTAAACATAATAATGGATTAAATGGACCTCCAGACTGACCGGCTACTGTCACCTTGATGCCACGATGGATATAAAACTGTTGTATTAGATTAAAGATACAACATTGTTTTGTATAGTCAAAGAAAAGTAACAAACAAACAAAAAATATGCTACATCTAACGTGGAACAGAGTGGTAGACTGCATAGCTTGAAAAAACTCTGCAAAATGATTTTGAAATGTTACATCTTTCCTATGTATTTAAGAATTTTATATTACTCAATTACTCCACAGTCATTCTAAATGAAGAATTTTTGGGCAATTAATTTTAGGAGGTTGGTTTTCATCTTTTGTGGGTTTGGTTTGGGGTTTTTTTTTGTTTGGTTTTTTTTTTTTTTTAGATGCACAAATAGAACATTAATTCTAAAATTCACCTAAAATTATTTTGTCATGAAGACTGAAGTATTTAGAAAAATACTACAGAATTTATTCCAATTTTTGTAAGCAACATCTGGCCATCTCTCATCACCCTCCTTGTGTTCCCGGGTTTTTTTTGGTGCCATTTACTTCAGTTCTCTGCACAATACGATACTGCAGAATCTGTAAGCTATTATTAGACATTGTTGTTCTCTCTCTGATCAAATGTACAGTCATCACCCAGATCTTACAGATGACCCAGACATGAAGCTATGTCTAGATGTTGGAATGATGGGGTGGACAGCAGATGTGCAACACAAAATAATGTTTTCTGAATTTTCCATGACCACCCTCATTTTTATGGCAAAACCAGATTAGCTTTATAAATTACTGATAAAGGCAGAAGTTATTTTTCAGAGAAAAAAAAAAAGCAAAGTAGATAGGGTATGTCAAAACTCACAAAAGGTGGGCTTTTTGTGTTTTTTTTTTGTTTTTTTTTTTTTTTTTTTTAAATGAGGTACAGTATGTGTTTTGAGCAGAGGAATGAAGGAACATAGAAAAATGTCTCCCTAAAAATCGTATCTTCTTGCACAAGACACTAAGAAGCAAAATATCATATCCCATCTGCCTGTCCATGCCTTAAGCATTCAAAATTTTAATAACTAGAAGATTGCATTCTAAAAAATATTGTACAGTAGATGAAGCAACTTTTTAATGCTTTTTCTCATTTTTTGTTGCTATTTTCTTTACCTAACACTATCAAGCATGTGACAGCTGGAAGCATCATGTTTTAGCAAAGAACACACATACTGAAAGAAGCTCGTAAATAAGCTTACTGCAGAATCATAACAGACTGATAGAAAACATCATGTCAGGAAAGCTACCTCAGAGCTAGAGAAACACAATAAATACTTCTACTGCAAGACTGACAATAGAGAACATTTTCCTTGCATTACACACCAGGTCCTACAGCAGAGACAGAACTGAGCCACATGCACTTTTCAGTTTTATTGTATTTTTTTAAGCAAACTATGCCTTAGGCAGTCACATGCCTATGGAGCTGGAGAGGGCAGTGTGCAGGATGGTGACGGGAATCAGAGATCACCTCAAGATCTGTAAAAACCACAACTGGGCATTGCTGGTTTGGAGAAGTCCTACTCGGGAAGAACTGACACTACACGTGGTGGTAAAATGCTGCTGGTGAGCTTAGACCCTGGTTAAAAGCTGCTCCCTGCTCCATTCCCACTTTCCTATACACACACATATTCAACATAGGAACAACTGAGCTCTTTGTGCAATGGTCTTTGCAGCGTAAATGTCCCAAATATTTGCAGCACATGTAAAGAAACATTTTGTTCAGAGAAGTAGGTTGAGAAACTGACTTTGCTTCACATGCAAATTTTAATTCTCTCAGCAGTAAGAAGTGGAAGGACCCAGTAATGCTTCTAAGAAACCAGCTGATCATTAAGGGTGAAGCACTCACTACCTGAGCTTCTTGTGGTACTTACTAGAATTCTTGGCTGCAGACCCTTTTTGTGGCAGAATTATTGATCTTTTTAATCTGAAATTGTGTGACAATGGTCAGGATTCTGTCTTCTACAACTCCCCTTTCCTGGTTGGGTTGTAAACTTATTTATTTATTTTTCTTCTGTGAAATAATAATATTATCCAATTCTGGAAAAAAAAAAAAAAACCAACCACCACGTTTTGAAAGAGAGAATAAGATACATCACATTGCTTTCTATGTACTCATACATCACCTTTCTAAAATTCTAAGCCACTGAGAAATATGCATCGAGGCACGCTGTCAAGTTACTCCCTGTGTTAAAGCAGAATGGAGTTACTAGAGAAATACCCCCACAAATGTAGCTCACAAGTGGGAAAGTCCAGAAAGAGCTTTTCACAGACGACCTCAAAGAGATTTGATTTGTGTATGACTTGGGTTTTGTAAACTAGAAATTTTAAATTTGGTTAGTGCAACATTTGCCTATGGATCATTTGTTACAATTATGCTACTTAAAAATGCATTCTAATAGGATTCATCTTCCTGAGGCATCTGAGTTGTTTATAAATAGCCTAGATAACATGATGAAAAATAACACTACATGTTTATGAAAAAAAATTATCAGCATTTAAGCTCAGAACACCTTGCCAGAACCTTACTGCAAACTTTGAAAAAAAAGTCAAAGCATTAACATCACAAAAAACGTTCTCTTTAATTTAATCCATATTAAAGGAAGTTTCTGGAGATAAATTTTTCAGTGTCAAAACTATAAACCAGTAGCTGGACAGAGAAAAGTGATTTTATCCAACAGCTGCTGCAAACCTCAGCTGACAAAACAGAAGAATCAAACCCCAGAAAATCCTTTTCTTCCTTGCTTTTTCTTTCTTTAAATTTGGTAATTCTCTTAACTTGCAAACTGTAAATTAGGTCCTAAATAAAAGTCGTTCCTCCAAAGTTATCCTAAATTTTACTTGCTTTTTCCTCCCCACATTTCTGTTTGGTTTTGTTTGGGTTTTTCTTTGCATGATGGAAAACAATTTGGTTTTTTCCTAGAATTAGGACAGATCAAGGTTTCTGTGGTTTTGTTATTCCACATGAGAACCATAGAGCTTACTTGCAGAAAAAAAAAAAAAAAGAATAACAGAGACAAGTGCAATATGCTGAATAATTATTAAATATGTAGAGATGCATCAAGCCTATAAAGCAGGGGTGATGTGGATAGCATGGCAGACTTAGATTTAAAATGATGTTGTCACAACAAACTAGTACAACCAAAACAATGATGAGCAGACAAAAAGAAAAGAAAAAAATAAGCAAGGAAAACCAAGAAAATATTAGCTTATTTAAAAAAAAAACAAACCACCCAACCAAGCCAACCTTTTTTTTTTCTTTTCATTGCACACAGTGGTGGCTATTTTTGACCAGAATAAAGACCCTGATGTACCGAAATGAGTCTAGCTGAAGGCCACCAGATTGTCAGACTGCTACAGCACATCTATAAGGCTGAGGGAGCTCAAAAAGATAAGTTTCAGGGAAAGTCCTACTCCTGCCTTCCAACTACGCAGTGGAAGGGTATACGCCTAACTCTTTTCTGAGGTTCAGTGTGACAGGATGGCAGATAAGGGACACAAGCTGGAACACGGAACATTCCAGTTCGATGTAAGGAAACTTTATTGTCCTTTAGACTGCTAACACAGTGGAATGGGTCGCCCAGAGGGGCTGTGGAGTCTTAATTTCTGGAAATATTCAACACTCAGCTGGATGTAGCCCTTCTAAGTCTTAAGCTTTAAAAACTAAAACAAAGCAAAACCAAAACACCTAGAAAACGGTAATAGATTCTCAGGTTGAAGTGCTTAACCTCCAGCACTTTAGCTAGTGATCACTGGTTAATAGTATAGCACATTTGGGATTTAATTCCAGTGTGAGGTCACATATAACCTTCCAGCTGTTCAGATACAACTGGGTAGAAAGTAGCACTCTACTGTCAGTAAACAAAAAGGCATGTTACAATACAGTTTATGTTACTGATGACATTAAACAAGGGGCAGCTGACTATCATAACCAGTCAATAAATTAAAACAGGACAAACAACTCTTTCATACTACCTTTTTCTAGGAAATTAATGTTGACTTTCTCAAAGAGACAGCTAACAGAGGTGAAAAGTTCCCTTCTGCTATTCAGAAAAGGAGATGTGATGAATGAATCAATTCCAAAGTCTCCAGATGCATTGTATGATGACACCATTTAGCCAGAGTCAAGCTCCTGTTCCTATTTAGCTTGTTTGTTATGCCTCGGCACTAGAATCATGTAAATCTAATCTGGAAAGCAAACGAGCCACAGCATCTCACCTATTCTTTGCTCCACTAAATTTGCATTGTGTATATTGGAGTGAATACTGTCTATTGGAATGAATAAGAATCCAATGAAAAAACACTCTCTCTCTCTCAGAAATCTCATACATATGGACCAGAAGGTTCTGAGTACATCAGCAATTTCAAAAGAATTTCTTAGGAAATAAGGCAAGGAAAAAAAAAAAACCAAGCCTACAACCACAAGGAAGAATTCCATACAGACACTAATAAAACCGCAGAAAAATGTAGTTACAACGACTTGTGTTTAAGCACGAATACAATGTATTACTATGAACTTTCAGCACTAAGTTCAATAAAATACAAGCTCAGATATTAATTTTTATTAACTTGACTATACTTTTTGCCTTAAAATATGGAAACCTTTTTTTTTAAAATGAAGAAACAAGTTCCATATGCATTTCCATAAACACTTAAATTACCTAAAATATTATGCCAAAGAAAATCTAACTACTCCTGTAAATGAGCTGAATACCAGTTCACATATTTCTATTGCTTTTAAATAATTATGCCTACTTAGGATGGAAAAACAGTTTAGTAGTTACCTAGAATGAAATTCTCTCTTGGCAAACCCCCCAAACATTAGCAGCAACCTCCTGTATGTTACAGAATTCTGTGTCTACATTAAAAACGAAACAAAACCAAACCAAAATGAGAAAGAAAGAACCTCAAAACATACCATCAAGGTGCTACCATTAAACAGTGACCACAGCACATTCAGACTGAAAGGTACAGAAATGCTTTACAGAGGTTATCTTTCACTTCCCTCTTACTGTATATGAGCAGAATTCAAAAGGCTACTTTAGCTTTCATGAGGACCATAAACCAGCAACTGCTAGTTTTGCATTCTTGTCTAAATGTAAATGCAATGGCATGAAACTATTACTGTTCTCCTACATTCAAAGCCATTTGACAAACCAACCCAGCTGCAGAATCAATCATTGTATTATTAATGTGTCACGTGTGATGTCTTTGAAAAACTAAATGTATCAAAAAGTCTGAATTACCCCGTTTTACTGTTCATAACTTTTATTATATGTAATAGGTTTCAAAGCTATTACTAAGTATGAAAGTTATGCTGTTTTGGGAAAATCACCACAACAAAGAGTCTCTATGTCTATGGTTACTGGACTTGACATGAATCATGCATTTTAATACATATAATGAAAACTAGTAACAGTGTAAAGCAGGTGGGTTAATTCACTGCTACTCAGTCCTGCAGCCCCTGTCTGCTACTTCACCTTGAGCCACTCACGTACCCAAACACATGCTGGTATTGAATAGCATCCAAAGCTGAAAAATCCCTTTCCATGTGAAAACTGCATTCACTTGTTAGTGTGAAAAAACACTTTTCCAGCGTTTGCATTCGCCACTGAACATATACATAAAACTTCAAAAAGGAGAAAGAGTTACTAAAACATCAAGGTATTTTTTACTAGCAGAATAACACAAAATTAATGTTTATTGATAAGCAACATAAATTATCCACACACTTTCTATCCAAAGTATGATCTGAATAGATTATTCAAAGCAAATTGTTATTCAAAGACTGACAAATCCACAAGCAGAAACAGTCAACAGAATATTTCATATTCATATTTTACACACTTAATAACATAAAACATGTTTGTTATTTATATGCTGGGCAAAAAAAAAAAAAATCAAGTAAAACAACTGCAAACAGTTAAGATTCTTCTGATGAAAGAAATCAGTCCTTCCCAAAATAAAGGGATTAAAAGCAAAAAATTGGAATACAATTCTTTGTAAAGAATAAACCTATAAAACTGCTAAGTACCAAAACTTCTGAAATCTTGCAAGACTGAGCTCCTTGCTTCAGGGACCCCAGAATGCAAAATGGAAGATGTTCGGTGGCTTTCGTGCTAAAGGTCATTCTCCTCTAGCAGCCTGCAAAAAACTGTTTATAGTACATTACTTCTAAGTTTTCCTGAGTCCATGATTCCTTCTACGACAAGTAAAACAGATGGGAAAAACAGCCCAGAAGTGAGGGAGGAAAACAGCTGACAAACTTTAGACCTGCTGGATCTTGTGGCTGCTGACCACAGCTGCTGACCAGTCAGATGCTGCTAAAAAAGCAGATCCACTGCTCGATGTCCAGCCCATTCACATATGCCAAGTTATCTTCACCACAGACTAGGAAGTACATCCTTATTTAGATAATTTTTTAAAAGTTTTAGAAGTTTTATTTATTTATGTATCTTTAAATATGCCAGAGTGAAATGTTCCCTCCTTGGTTAAAAAATATAACAGCTACCTCTATTTTTAGAAGAGGTATTGAGAAATTTCACTGATGAAGTGCTTTATTCTAATAGAGCATTATACGCTTCTGTTATTTAGGAAACACCATTTTTGTTGAGCATAGGAAGCTTACTAAGAACCTACTAATTGCTCAGTGTTTTTCCCATTACTAATTACTAATATTTTCCTTGGTTTTACATAAATATTTGTGTGATTTGTGTTTAGTAACCAACAGAGCTTTGCCTCACTTTCACTTTGTGTTCAGTCATCATTACTGGAAAGTTGTTATTTTGCACTGATTAGCTTTAATATTGTAATTCAGTATAATTGAAATACTAATTTCCAGCCTTCTGATCCTCTTAAGGTCATACTATATACAAGGTTATATAACCTTAAGACACTTAAGGTGTCTTATAACCTTATAACCTTAAGTTTATATTAAATTACATAGAAACTAACACTTAGAGTGACGGAATAGCAATTTTTTCCCCACATGCAGAAGAAGAACACTGTCTCACAAAGCATTAAGCGTTTATCTTGCCATATGTTCTCACCTGAAGTAGCTTAGCTTAAATGCAGATTTTGACACTGTACCCTGTTCACTGTTCTTCCAAGGGAAAAAAAGAATGCACCTGCAGGAAAACACCCTTTTACTACATCTCCCTTACACAGGAGAAGAATTTTCTTATAAAATTACATTTTTATTTTCAGTTTAGCTCAGGGTAACCTTTTAAATGGCCTAAATTCAGAATATGTCTCATATTTATTCTAGGTTTCCTGAAGCTTCTGCATTTAACACTGCTGACACAAGCTCCTGTAAAAGGAGAACCTCACGTACCAACAAGGAAATCAACAATTGTTTCTGTTTATCATCTCAAGCATCCAACCTCTTTGAGGCTTGCACTTCTAAGGAACTCTTTCTTGTTTTGCTTTTAAATCCTGCTGGATTACCTCATATGTATGGACAGCGATTTAAAGAAAACAAGTTCAAAAGATGATGCATGCAACAGCATAGGAGCTACACTGAACAGCCAAACAGTATTTTAAGTGAGAACTGCACTGTTACCAACTACAAAATTCACTACACTTTCCTGACACTCAGAGAGTTCTGTTTCCAATACTCGGGACACAGATCTCCATTTTGAAAGGCACAACTGGGGAAACAGGTATAAACCTCTCTTGTTTTAGATAAGAGAAGAATAAATGTAACATACATGGAAACCAGAAGATAATGTGGAAAACTTGCTTAAGAAAATGTATGTTTACATCTTTATTAAAAATTAGGAAGGGGTAAAATTAAAGCTGTCTTCAAATTTTAGGGACGTAACACTGCTCTGGAACATCTTTTTGAGACAATTCCCATAAGAAAAAAACCCACACAACCTTTCACAGGGCAGCTTAGCACTGCAACAGGCTATTCAGAACAAATGGTGTAATCTGTTCCTCAAAGTCAACAACACTCAACTGGAAAAGGTCTAAGAAACTTGATTTAAACCTTATGTCATCTGTGCTTTGAAGGGAAGGTTGAACAAGATGTCTTTGACTTCAGAATGCTAGGCAAGTTCTTTTAAGTATCCATTAACTGACATCTCTTTTCTCCTAACACCCTGAAAACTCGCAGCTGACTCACAAACAGCTGTGTATAACCACTCACTGGGTCCAGTTCTCAGTTTTTTCTCTACAGTGAAGAGAATCTTGCAGAAAAAAAGGAAAACCTTTATTAGAATATGCCTTAACTACACTATGCATACATGTATGTACATGTGTAATATCAATATACATTAACCCTGACGAACTAGTGTATCCAGTCCATCTTTGAAATCTTCCCACCAAAATGAGTATTCCAAAAATAGCAAAGAATTTACACTAAAGAATGTCTCAGTAAAAGAGCAATTACTCAACGCATTTATGTCAAGCTCTACTTCAAGTACAAACCATAAAAGATTTTTGACTACAATTCCACTAAGTATCAGTGTTTTCCAGTGCTTTGTTTTAAACTACAAATCATATTCTAAACCACATTCTGCTGGGAATGAAGAGATGTGTCTAATACTCCTTAGGAATGCTTTTCAGTCACAAATCTGCTAAATGCCAGCCCTGCCACTCTTACAGAGTTAGCTGTAATTAAATACACAGACAATATAATAGCTGTATTATACCCAACTGGAATTATACTAACAGAAAAAGCAGAACCGTATTTTCAAAGTGGACCAGAAACACAATGCTTTATATTCTGCAATCTACCAAAGTAACTTACATGTTAACAAAATAAAATAAGAATAAATTTATATAAAAAACGTCTTTCCAAAAGTAACCTACATCCTTAAAAAAGGGGGAAAAAAAATCAAGTTCATTCCAACCACTAAAGGAAGGAAACCAACCTCTTTAAGTTTAAGTTTGCTTTAAAGCTGAGGATGTGGATAAGGGTAAATGAACACAAATTTTGCCACTTTAAGAAAAAAGAAGCTTATTTGCTCCACTTTACCTGGGCATTACCTACTACATGGGCAAGTGCACCCAACTCCTCTCTAGACGACAGTGTTCTTAAGCTCTCCAATCCTACCTTTTAATTAGTGCTTCAGGAAGTAAGAGATTCCGTTAATTTTACTTTCGTACTTCCAAAACATAATCATACCCTGTCACTAGATCCGTCTGCTAAAAGCAAACTAATCTGCCAATGACCTTGGTAATACATTATGAAAAAATTAAAATTAAAAAAAAAAAAACAACTATGCTAATAAATAGCTTAAATGTCTTTCTGATTAATATAATTCTATGTCTTTGGTATTTAGTTTTCTTATCATACATTTTTAATAAAGAGTATATAACTAGAAAATTCTTATTCATGGACAGAAAGAAACTACTGCTTTTTCTTCTGCACCTTTTAAAGGCAATAGAAACTTGTCAAAAGCTGGTTAGCCAACAGACTCAGAGCGCTCATTCTCCTCATGTTGGTACTGCAGAACATTAATTCTTCTGGTCATTTTGTACCCAAATTTATATTCTTTCATCACAGAGAGGATTACCTGGCAGTGTTTTGAAAGTGAAACGACTATTACAAGTAACGCACTACCTATCAGAATTTGAAACATTACTTATTTTTGCATCCCTCTATCAGCAGAGCAGCATTGAAAATGTTAATTAGAAAGCAACTGCAAAGCAAAGTGATATTTCACTAAAAAGATCAATAAGGCCAGCTAACATTATTAAACTGTTTAAAAATTTAATTTCTGTTTTGTCACCTAGCACATATAACAGTCAGATTTTAAACTGACCATCTACTGCACAAAATCAGACTATTTTACAAAGTTTTTTATTACATTTAATTTCTGATTATCATTTTATGCTAACCTGAGGAATTCCTATATAATTTATTCCCTTTCAGTGAAGTAGTACTTGATCCCAGCCCTACCATTATCCTGAAATCTGTGAAGTACAGCCTCAACTGGTACAAGTAAGCAGAGCTGTGCCAAGACTAAAACAAAACAGTAAGTCTTGTTGATGCTGCTCACAATATGTGGTTTTTAAATTATAAGAAAATTGCTTGAAATGGCTGTATAATTGAAAAAAATAGGCTCTACAAAAAAAAAAAATCAAAGAAAATTATAAACACTGCAGTGCTAAATGTCAAAGTGCATGGAGGAAAATGAAGTAGCAGGCAGCTAATTGAAATTTTTATTATCATCTTATAGGAAAGCTAAAGAGTCCCTGCCCATTTGCTTTGTTTGGTGCAGAGTTATATTAAGGTGCTATTACAGTGAACCTTAAGGGTATCTCAACTTTCTTTAAAATATAAAAACAAGAATTCCCCCAAACAATCCTATTACCCCTTTCATAATGTAAATAAATGTGTGGTACTCAAGTTCTCCGCAGTAAACACTGCTCAAGGGCATACTGCTGAAGATACCTGCAATCCTAGGTAAGGTGGACAGAGAAGGGTAGCAGTCATCTGAATGAAATCCATTTCTCATGAAGGATCAAACAGCTTCATAACTGAAGCTCCAAGATTAATCAACACGAGCCACACTCAAGCTACTATTTTTTAGGCTTTATGTTCAGAGAAACCACCAGAGCACAGTATACTGATACCTAGGCAAGCCCTACAGTAAATAATTCCAGGTGTGGAAGGGTTGCATTAACCAGCACCACACTTCAGCTGAACAGACTTCAAAAAGCTGAATATCCTCTGACCCGAATTCTGTAGGAGAATTCCATGCTATGTATGGAATCCAAACCTTCTTTAACTCCAGCACACAAGTCTGGTACTTCCTAAATATACTCAGAATCAGTATGGTCTCCCATTTCTTCCCCAAATGAAGACACCTGTGAAAAACTTGATTATTGTCTCCGTTCCACTGTATCATAAACTGTCTCAAACACTAAAAGTAGTCCCAATGCCACTGTAAGGAAAAACAATCCCCTAAACATTGTGGACGAGGAACATCAGCCAGAACATTACTGCCATAACAAGCATCAAAATATACATAGTATTTGACAAGTTTCCAATTTAAGATTCCTGTCTTAATTTTAGATCTAATTTATACACTACCAAATAATTGATCTGCAGCAAACATTACATATTATGTAGCACAAAGTAACATGGAAATATGTACAAAAGTCAGATAACTTGAAAGAAGAGTCAATACGACTTGATTTTTTTATATACATGGAATATTTATGGTAAGGAGCATCTGCAGTATCATACATGGAAAAAGTGTAAATATTTAGCTAAAATGTTGTTATGGTTTCAATTGGGATAGAGTTGGGGTGGGATAGTGCTATGTTTTGGATTTGGGACGAAAATACTGTTGGTAAAGCATTGATGGTTTTAGTTGTTGCTAAGCAATCAAGGACTTTTCTGCTCCTCACCCCACCCCACCAGCAAGTAGGCTGGGAGTACACGAGAAGCAGGAAGGGGGCACAAGCAGGACAACTGACCCCAAGTGACCAAAGGGATGTTCCATGCCATATGACATCATGCTCAGCATTCAAAGCTGGGGGAAGAAGGAAAGCAGGGACATTCAGAGTTGTGGTGTTTGTCTTCCCAAGCAACCATTATGTGTGACAGACCCATGCTTCCCTGGGGATGGCTCAGCACCTGCCTGCTGATGGGAAGCAGTGAATTAATTCCTCGTTTTGCTTTGCTTGCATGTGTGGCTTTTACTTATTAAACCGTTTTTATTTCAACCCACGAGTTTTCTCACTTTTATTCTTGCGATTCTCTTCCCCATCACACCAGAGGGGGAGTGAGTGAGCAGCTGCATGGTCCTAGTTGCCGGCTGAGGTTAAACCAGAAAAAGGCTTGAAATAATAAAGGAAAGGCATTATGTCTAATTAAGGAAGGGTGCGGGGAGGAAGAGAAAGACATTACTTAGAAGAGCTATTTATGAACAAGATATCTTTCCAGTGGTTAGATGTTTTGATGGCCTTAGATAATCTTTCACCCTCAAAGCGACACAAGACTAAAATTTCACTGAATTTTCAAGTGCAAATAGATACTATCATACTTTTTCCTGGTGTGTTTGTGGAATACCTACGCAGCCCAGCATAAAAATATTTTGTGTCTGCAGTAGCAGATGGGCTCTATTTCTTGATAAGTTTGGTTTGGATGAAAGATAATGTCCAAACCTGGAATAGTACACACATTTAAATGCAAAACTGTAAGATGACCCATCGTGTGTGACATGTCTGTACAACACCCTGCCAAGCACTACATCAAAAAAAGATGCAGAGTACAGGGAATAGATTAAAAAGTATAAGCGAACTGCAGACACTTTTTTTCTGAATAGCTTATAAAAGACACACATTCATTTTGAGACTACACGGCCACAGCAAGAGATAACTTTCTGGAGCATAAGACTTATATAAAAATGCACTTAGAAGTACTACAGTGATTTACAGCAATTAAAAATGTGGCCAATAACACATAAGGTTTGCAAAAGCATGCTTTTGTTTTTTTGAACTCAAAATTAATACTGCAAGTGCATATAAACGATGGGAGTGAATAGTAGTCTTCTAGAATGCTAATAAGCGAAATATGAAACTCTGCTCAAGAAGCAGTAAGACATATTACCAAACTGTATCACCTACAAATGTGGACATTAACTGATGTGTATACCAAAGAACATTAACTACATGCTCACTCTTTTCTTCACATGGCACAAGGAAAGCTTTCAAGCTGTATAGCTGTCAAAAATATCAGGTCATATAGTTTCACCTGTGACTTAAAAACAGTAATAAAATCTATTCCTGAAGTTGCTGTGGATAAGACATCCAGTCTGTAAAAGAGAGCGGCAAGAGTGGCTGTTAAACACCACAAAATGCTCATTTTTATGGAACTATCCACACTGGAAAAGTTCAGGTGTGCCGTCTATCACGCCATGCTTCCCTGTAGCCTAATTCTTTCCTTCCTGTAACTAAACGTCACGCGTAGCTGCACAACGTATCAAACTTGTTAGTCACAATGTAAAATAAAATAACATAAAATTTTCCACAATGACTGGCAATGCTAACACCACAAGAAACAAATGCCCCAAGGCAAACAAGTCACAGCTGATTTATTTTTACCAGCACAGAGTAAGCTAATAGTGTCTAAAATGAAATTAAAGGTCCATCAGAATTGTTGGTTTCAGCAGATGAATGTGCTCACCTCCACAGCCTGGACATTTGCCTCTGAGACACATTGGATTTAACCAGCATCAGCATACAGAAGCCTGATTTTAATCCATTACAAAACAAAAGGCCATAAAGTGACAGTGGCAGTATTCCTGCCACATGGCTCATCAGAGAAATACAGTGATTCAATTTTGAGTGGAAAACACAAAGTGTATCACTATGTTGTAACTTTTACCTTCCATGTCTTGCTTAACTTACCATCTTCTTGAAGCAAAAGTGTTTTAGCTTGGAGTTCATGGTGTGCTCAGCAAAATTTCAACAATTTTGACTCCAGGAATTCCTCACTCAATACTTTGAGATTCAAGTAAGAACGTGACCACATGGGCCACTGACCCCCAATAACAACCACAGGGCACACAGCACTCCAGCTCATGCTTCTAATATAATTGTGTGATTCTCTTCATCCAGTTCTCTGTTAAGTCATCTAACTTTGCTAGATTTCAATGAAATTTCAGCAATTTCAAGCTAGCTTGGCTGATTTTGAACAGATTGGAGTTCCACATAATATTCCACAACATTTCAATAACCACAACCTCCAAACATGGAGAATTTTCACTCCAGATGTTTTCAAAAAGTTTTGTAAACATTTACGTAGTTTTCCTAGGTAACTAGGAAATAGTAAAAACAAAAAAAGCACTTTTGTTTTTATCTTAAAGATAACCACACTTTCCTTTCCTTCATTCATGTTATTTTTCATTTTCATATGGACCTTGCTTCCAGGTTTTAGGTACTACCAGCAGCACAGCTCCCAAAAATACTCCCAATTCTTCTGGAGGCTCGTAAGCCTCAATTGCAAATATGAGAATGATTTGATATTTGTTACTTCCATTGTTTCAAGTTTAACTTGGCAGACTCAAAGGGTCTGGGCAAAAAATTCATAAAGTTGTCCATCTAAAGACTGAAAACCAGACTTGGAGATGGAGTTAGCCTATAGATGTTCACTGAACCATGATCTGAAGCAACAGCTGTAACTCCGCTGTTCAAACTCCACGCACTTGTAACCCAAGGTGTTGATAAGTCATCTGACAGTCAGAATTAAACACAAAATACAGAAGGGAAGATTTTCTCCTTGTGACTTGAATGATATGCAAGTGCTGGAAAAACTATTTCAAATACATCAGCATACGAAACGTTGCTGGCCAAAGCACAATTACAAATCTCAAAGAAAAGGCCGTGCTGTTATGATGAACCTCTGCAGTTTTGTCCTGCAGGGCAACGAGGAGATGACAGCTCAGTGTCACATCTTGAATCTACTGATGGGCTTTCAATTGTATGTGATCAGTAATTCAAACTGAAGGCAAGAGATGTCAGCTAGTGAAAGTCACACAGAACAACAGAACAGGCAAGTGCTTGGCTCAGTGTTGTTACTGAGGCTGAGTGTTGATCCCTCCCTCCAGTAAGCAGAAGAAATCAATATAACTGAATTCAGTAGCTGATTTGTGGGCTTTCAGCAATTAATCTGGTTGTGCTAGGAGCTTTCACATGGGGGATTACTAGAATTAAAACAGAAACCCTTTATTCATGAGATAAGTGGATAAATGTTGAAATTATAACACAATCCTTCAAGGTTGAGACCTAATAGTATGTCTGGAAGGAGCCCTTATCTTTTACAGTGGGAAGTAAGTCTAAATTAAAATGTGATTCTATAGTTTAGGCATCTCACATCTAGCACCAAAGAGAATTGATTCCTCTTACTACAGGCAGTAATTCAGATCAATGCCATGGGATAAAAGCCCAAACATCCCTTCTACAGATCAAAGCAGTGTGTGCCAAGCTGACTGAAATCCATCATCTCTAACAAAGTCCACACCTCAGGCACCAACGAGAGGGTAGATTCTTAGAGGGAATATTCTCTTGAACCTTGACACCTTTTGTGCATGGCTGAAAATAGAAGGCATCTAACCCATTCTCTCCTCTTCCAAATTGTTTGTGTGTGTTGAAAGAGAAGCAGGCACCTACTCAGCAGAGGCAAATTACCAAGTACCGATATATACGATACTGCACAGACACAAAACAAACTGGCACACAGCCCAGAATCCCACAGAGAAAATAATAGGTTTAGGTCTAAAAATCTCAGAAGACCACACCAGGGTATTGCACCAAAGAATGGCAACAGGAAACTAACTGTTCTGTAGCCTTGAACTTCTGTTTGCCAGAGGAAGCTGACAGTAGGTTATAGATTACTGATGTACATTGCATTTAAAGCAATTTATTGAAATTTGCCTACAAACTAATCAATGTAAATTCCTAAGCAGTTCTGCTTTTCCATATACCAGGTCGAAGCTCTGTCCTTGTAAACTGCCATTTGATTCTCTTACACAGCATATATCACACAGGCTGGAAGGTGGTACAGGAGTATTAGAGGGATTAAAGCAAGCTTCTGATCTTCACACATGGCTCCTGCTCACCACGGGGGACAATTCACTAGTTATGTTGGTAAGGGAACACAGATAGGTGTTTTGTTAGAATGCGATGTACATCAGTAAGCTACTGATATGGAAACACCTGTGATGCATATGTGTAACACAACAGTAAAGCTCTTCAGAATGGAATTTCCAAGTGTGTCACTGCTTGCAGCTTCAGAAGTGTTCGAAACTTACTATTTTTTTTTTTCTTAATGGAGGAAACACAAGCAAAACCCACACATGCAATACATACTACTGTTAAAATATCTGGCTTGTTTCTCATCTTTTTCAGTGCAGATGCAATCTACTGCTAATCTAACAGGACATTCACAGCCTGATCACCCACCAACACAGACGCTTGCCCTTAATAAAGCTGAAGGGGTTTTTCAGACAAGTGAGAAAAAAAAATATAAAGATAAAATAAGCATATGATCATGTACAATTTTTATAATTTTTTTTGTAGAAGAAACATATAGTTGTAAGTAAGAATGCAAAAAAATCAGAAGTAGATTCATAAGTAGATTAACATGACAAACTTCAGTGAAGGAAACCACTCAAATGATTTTCTCTCTTAAAATTTCAGGTTTCACTTCTTTCAATAGTACACCCAACAAAGAACTCTTTCAGCAATAATAAGAATGTTTAGAATTCAGGTACAAGATCATAATTGATACCTGAAGTCCATTTTCAATAGGAACTTTACACAAGTTCGAAGAAAAAAAGGCCAAATTAATCATTCCCGTGAAAATCCTCAGTATCATCACCAGTGGAAACATACCTGATTGTCATATATAGTATAATCAACAAGATACTGATTTTTCAAAAAAGTGAAAACACCACCACCGAATTAGATAATAAAATGAGAGAGAAAAAAAAAAATTAAGAAATATGTGGAGCATTTTCCATGCTAAAAAGCCTAATTCTTTTATTATGTCATATATTGCAATGCCTAATTGAAATTTTAAAGTCAATTCTGGGTGAAAAGAAAACATTTTGCTGTAAATAAAACTCCCAACAGACTTTTAAATTTTCTTACTAAATACACTCTAGAAACAAGAGAGTGGCCAGATTAAGGCCATTACCGTTGTCAGTGACATAATCAAAATGATAGCATGGAAAGTCTGAGCTCATACGTAGTGCACTCAAGATGAAGCATTCTCTCATACTTGATCTTTAGCAAAATGGAAGAGATGTGAACAAAGCTAGCTCTGCTACACACATGGAAAGAAACATGATGAAAGTGTGGAGAATTTGGGGATTTAGACTGTCACCTGGTGTCCCTAGTATATATAAATACACTCATACACCTTAAATTCAATCCTAGAAATTACTTGAAGCAAGCTAGACAAAGAACTAACTTTTTAAGTATGCTTAACTTCACAATTAGTGTTTTAAAATATACCACGTGATGATGCCTCTGTCACAAATACAAAGACATAATAAAAAACAAAAACGAACTCCAAATTATAAACAAACCGAGACTATAAATCCACTTTATGAAGCCTATGCATTTTCACAATAAATCTAATTAAATGTGTAACTGCAACTGCCATTGCTAGAGATTCGCCTTTTAAAAAAAAATTTGTAATATTTTTAGATTTACACCCTGACTAATTCTCTATACTGAATGATACTGTTACTAAAAGGAGAGAGGTGCAGTTTCCTTAACTGAACACTGTCTCTTCAAAGGTTGCTATCACAGCCGTTGCCAAACACAGTTGTTTTCACACTACAAGTGCAAGACAGTGAACCCCAGACCAGGCAGAGATTGTAGTTCCCAAAAAATTGTTGCTCCTTTATGAGTTTCCTCTGAGAGATTCACCCCAGCAAATACATTCAAAACACGTGTGATGGAACTGAGCAGCAAGGCAGGTATTTTATATTAATGCACTCTTTGCTTTTCTAAAAAGACCGGGTAAGATGTGGCAAACAGTATCTGTTACATAGTGATTCTCATCCTTTCCTCTTTCCAGTGAATGTTATGCCTAATATTTTTATATAAATATTCAGCTGTTTGGGACATTCTCTGCCTAAGAGCAGTAATATATATTTTCCTCTGTTGACTCAGAGAAGACCTAACTCTTTCCAGATGTGATCAAATTAGATTTATACTCCTGTCTACTTATTTAAAAAAAATAAAAAAATGTTAAAAAAAAATCCAAACACAAAAATAATTGAAGAGCTTTGTCAAAGCGGCAAGAGGTTATGACATGCGTCCCTCTTCAACCCTTCACTCCTCCTGACATTTCTTCCGTCATATAAATAAAGGGAACTAAGCAAACCTAATCTGATCAAGTAATAAAAGTGCTATATTTTCTTAAAATACATTACCCCGAAAGGATTATGTTGGACATGGTGAGTAAATAGTCTTTTCTGCAAAATAACGTATTTAGTATAAAACCAATGTAAGTAGGCAGCTAAAAAGAGCTCTCAAAAAATCCTCTTTTCCACATAAACAGCACCAGGGTGGGCTGGACTCTGCCTGCATAACAAAAAGCTCTCCAATGCTCCAAAGTAGAAGACTGCCAAGACTCTAGAAAGGCAAATTCACTCGTGATACCAAACTAGGAAGGCTGGCTGACACTCCACAAGACTGTGCCGCCATCCAGCATGACCTGGACAGTCTCTGACTGCTAAAACAGAAACGGGGGGTTAGGCTGGTGTAAAATCAAAGTAAATGTAAATTACTTTGCCTCAAATTAGATACACACACTGAATTTTTTCCAAGAAAGGGAAGATGAAAAAATAAGGTTTTTTTTTTTTTCTCCAACAAACTAAACCATATTACCTCTGGATGAAATTATCCCACTTGCATTCTTTCTCTCCACCAATACTTTGCACATCAATAAAACTGCATTGTATGTCAGAAATAACAGCTGCATATAATGCCAAGTGTTTGATCTCACAGTTTTCTCTCTTTCTTTGTGCTCGCTTGCTCATTTTCCCAGAATAAAACTTGTCATCATTTATTTGTCAATGAGAACCCGGAACTATTCTTAATATTAATATGGAAAACTGCTTAAAAAGACCTTTCCCTGCCCTACACCTTTTTAAGGTTTAGATTTGAGATTAGGCAAATAATCATTTATTGATACAAATTGTGTCCCTTTTTGTTACTTATAATCGTTTATCATAACCAAGAAGCTTATCCAGGATTCTTTTGACCTAAAAATCACAGATGAAGTAACTGATAGCTAAAATGAGTTTAGGTGCTATGCATCTGCCTTACTGATTGACAAAGACCTAGATTAGAGATTGAAAACACAGCAGTCAAATCCAATGTTATCCTCTCAGAACATTTGGCTTTAAAGTCAGATTACCTGATGTCTGTGTAAAGAAACAACATTGATACCAAACTGCCTATTTAAAAGGCTTATTTATGTTTTCTTCTGAGATTCAGGTAGGGCTGTTAAGTAAGCAGAGCTGGGAAATATTAAAGCAGTATGAGTTTGGAATCAGTAACTGAAATAAAAATTCCACAAAATTTATGGAAAAGCGTATATATAGAAGAGTACATTCTCTGCTCTATTCTGAAACCCAACCATACCCCTCCTCCTCACTATCCCTTTTTTTCTTTTAGCATTAAGCTTTCCCTACATTTAGGCTAGAACGAAGGTGAAGGAATTGATACTACACCTGAAGAGAAGTTTCACAAATGTATTTGCACTAGCATTCACATCATGCATGAATGCTTGCTAGCTGTGTCGATTGTTAAAATAAAAACTGAAGAGATAAAACCAGAAAAGCATATATCTATCTATAAAATATATTAGAGCTAAGCCTCCCAATATTTTGACTAAATTAATATGCAATTTCCACCTCCATCTCTTTTCTCTTTTTAAAGGCAAGCATGAAGTTCATCCCTTTCTAAAGTTCAGTATATCCATGAGTTCACAAAGATAATCCCCAATGAACCTGAGATTTTATTAACAGCTG
This sequence comes from Nycticryphes semicollaris, assembly GCA_013400055.1. NCBI lineage: Eukaryota > Metazoa > Chordata > Aves > Charadriiformes > Rostratulidae > Nycticryphes > Nycticryphes semicollaris. The sequence goes on from VXBJ01002454.1 coordinate 67,095, forward strand.
TACTTATTAAAGCAACTGAATACATTTACTTACTAAAGTGTTCTCTAACTGGAGATTGAATTCTTGTCCCTTCCTCACTTTATTAATTGCAACCAATTCACTGCAGTTGACCTTATTTATGAAGAGTAATGAAAAAGCGGGTTTACAAAGTTCTTGGCGTAATAGGTGTACAGCTGTATAATACTAGCACATTGAGCCTTGGAAGTTACCTGACAAGGTGAGACAAAAAGCAACATACACAGGACACAAGAAGGTCATCTGAGCAGAACAGTAAAATCACATAACATTTACCAGTAGCATGTTCAACATTACAAGTAAATTTGCATTAGTGTCCTTTCCTAATTTTTTTCTAGATGACTATTTTTATAACATTTTTCTGTAGCAGCTCAAAAGCAGAGTGCATCAACAGATGTGCAAAACCCAATATCACTGAACAGAATATACAATTTTTATTAGAATAATGTCACTTTTCTGCTCAATTAATAGAATTTTTTTTCCTTAGTTTATATTTGGACAGTTGGTTAGGTTCTTTTGTTATAGAGAATGGCTCTGGAAACAGGCCAAAGAAGGAAGCCTGTTCCACACCTAACAGCTTTCTTGCCTCTTGTCAACTACAAATGGAAATTATGAACTGGAGAGGTCTCCTGCTGCAGTATCCACAGAAGCAAACAGAGATCACTCTCCCTGCTCTGCCAGACTTCACTGTCCTCCTGCCACCTGCCTGTTCTCAGTTTTCTTCAGGCAGTGCTGCTACCTTCAGTAGAGAGGTTACCAGTCTCTTCCCATTCCTAGATCCTCCTCAGTAAAGAAACAAAGATAAAATAGGCTTTCCATCCCCTACCTGAAATGACACATGGACTACACATCAACTACATGTTAATGAATTGTAATTTTTATTTATTTCTACCTATTTATTGGGGGTCGTGGTGGTGGTGTCTGGGAGAAAGAGGGAAAATAAAATAAAAAAAAAACCCACAACAAACAAAAAGCGATCTGAACCTTCCAAAACACAGTCGATAATACCCTTCAGGAAAGACAGATCAAACACTTTTCAACAGATAAGAAAAACAGGGGAAAATCCCACACCAGAAACCTGAAAGCTATTTCCAAACATATAAATACAACAGCTGAGGTGTATTCCTCACTTGCCATTGTTCAATGACTAGAGTAAATGAGTTAGCATCCTTATTTACATCTCAGTCGGGAGGCAGTGTTTTTCTAACCACAGCAAGTTATAGTAAAAAAAGACCAAAAAAATAACCAACAACTTCAAATTTACACTTTGACTGTGACAGTAATTCTCCATTTTTTGAAACTGATCCTTTGTTTACACTTCTATGAAGTATAAAAGGATATAACAGGGTATATACACAAGTTTTTGAATTAATTTTCTAAACGCTTGGTATCTAGGATTGTCAGTGTGATTTTTTGGACATATTCTGGGTACAACCAGCTGTGACAATGTGGTATGCACAGTTTACATCCTTATTACCTATTCTAATGACAAGTAAACACACATTAGAATGAGTAGTAAAATAAAGAAAAGAATACCTTAATTGAAAAGCATATAAGAACGTAGGGTAAACTTTCTAATTTCTGCAGCGCTCGTTGGGATAATGTAACAAAATAACTCTCATGAGCTTAAGGTTTTACCACAAAAATAGCCATAGATGGAGACATTCTTAAAAAAAAGAATACAAAATATATGCATTAAGGCAGTTATTTAATCACTACACTTCATAACTTCGCTAATACTCTGGACTTTTTTATGTCAAAAGAATCAAACTAACTTGGTACAAAGTGAGATTAGTGAGGAAGACAGGGAGAATTGCTAAGACAAATTACATGCTGCAATTATCCTACAGCGTTAACTTGGCAGAAATCATGTCTTATGACATTAAACCAAAAGATGTATTCTGCTATGCAAAGATACCGTTTTCAAAAATGAGTACTTTCAGTTCTCTCAAGGACTTGTTTCCTGACAGAAGAATGAGGTTACCCACAACCATACGATCCCCTTATAGGTAGAGCTCTATGATATAAAACCTGAAAATGAAGCAACACGCAACCTGGCTTCAAGTTTTGTTAGAAGGTCAGAAAGAGACACATTGAACTGCTCAGTGAGTTTATGGCTGATTTGTTTTGTTTGGACAGATTTGTGTCTCAGAAAATAAATCATGCTAGCTCCTCAGTTGGATAGAATTGCTGCAAAAATCTGATCAATGGAAATAACTTCCATTTATTTTCATTCTGATTTCATTCAAATATGAAATTCAATGAAAAATTCAGATGGATGAGTAGTTTTGTGTGACGTAAATAACCGTACAGTAAAAACCCCACCAGTAGGTTTCACAAAGCTCTGTTTATCTCAACCATTTCACTGTTAACTACCCAATCAACCCCCAACTTCATCCTTCTGGGTACTGTTTGCCTCTGCCCTTTGGAGGTTCTGCACCCACATCACAAATGTTTTCTCACTGGTTCAACATAAGCAGAGCAGAAAACTACTGATTGCATCACTCTGCTGAACTGAATCACTCCATCACTGAACTGCATGACATAGGGTAGGGGACTTGATTCTGTGGAAGCTATGGCAACGGCCAAATACAGAAGATAGCCACTGATGGTGACCCTGGTCCTACTTATATCAGCTGTTTTTCCCTTGACTTCAGTTAGAAGCTGGACAGAGACCAGTTTGGGGTCCCCGGTTCAAGAAGGACAGGGAACTATCAGAAAGAGTCCAGCGGAGGGCTACAAAGATGATCAAGGGAATGGAGCACCTCTCTTACGGGGAAAGGCTGAGAGACCTGGGTCTGTTTAGTCTGGAGAAGAGTGAGAAGGGATTTCATCAATACTTGTAAATATCTAGAGGGTGGTGTCAAGAGGATGGGGTCAGGCTCTTCGCAGTGGTGCTTGGTGACAAGACTAGGGGCAATGGACGCAAGCTGGAACACGGGAAGTTCCATCTGAACACATGTGAAAACTTCTTTACTTTGAGGGTGCCAGAGCACTGGAGCCGGCTGCCTGAAGAGGTTGTGGAGTCTCCTCTGGAAATACTCAAAACCTGCCTGGATGTGTTCCTGCCCAGCTGGCTCTAGGTGAATCTGCTTTGGCAGGGGGCTGGGACTAGATGATCCTTGAAGGTCTCTTCGCTCTTCCAACCCATATCATTCTGTGATTCTGTGACCAGTAGTCCTAATTAATCCCAAAATGCCATTGAGAAGGTCTGTCTTATTATTTTTTTTATGCCTCTATGTGTATTTTGAAAATTGAATTTATGAAATGAACAAATATTCTATGATAAGTGTTTTAATTGCAGAAATCCTGCAGTTTCAGGGCTCTGTAGCTGTAGTTTAGAAATCAAATTATTTCTAGTCAAAACCAACCACAAATGCACTGAGTATTTAGAGAAGCCTTTCAATATAAGCCAAGTGATTAAAACATTTCAAACTATGTGCTAACTATCTGTAAGCACAGGCAAAAGCAATACAAACTTGCTCAACACGGTCCTAAAAGTGGGTTTCAAAGCTAACCAAAAATATCAACGGATTAGAATTTCAAGCTGTTTAACTTTCACAGTCAAACTGAAAAGCAATCAGATTTTACTGTAACAAGTGGACTGTTTCTTTTGAGAGTAAACTTAACTCATTCAAATGGACACAAAAGACCATCATAAAGTAATAACATTCGGTAACAGTCAACTTGGAATACTGTGACCTCCAGTAAAATTCTGTGAGCTACTCAATTTCCTTCTTCAGCATCTTTTGAGCAGCATCTTTCTGACACCTGTTCATAATTACACTGGACACTCTTTTCAAATGCTGACCAGAGCTGCAAGCACAAACAAGCACATCCAATGACATCCTGTAAATATTAAAGCCAGCTGTCAAAAAGCTTTGTCAAACTGAGAAATGATGAAGAAAGTTCTTTATTTTGGGAGCAGATATTCCTATCAGGAACAGATAAGCACCAATTATGCAGAACCAATGCACCTGGGATTGTTATTCTTGAAAACACCTAATAGATTTACAGATAGCACTTGTATTCACCTTCGTCCTGCAATAAACATCTGTGTGCAGGTCATGTTTTACTGCTTCAGGGGTATCTGTTTGTGTATTGATTGAAAATTAAAATGGTAATCTATGTCCTGCAATCCCATACTGGACCTCTGCAATGTTTTATTTTATTGATTTCCTGGTGGTTCTTTGCATACATTTAACAGCTTATGTGAAAACCCTGACAGCAAGGTCATTTCAAACAAGCCATTCCCAGTTTCCCTCCCTTCACCTCCCCACAATAAATCGTTAGCTTCTAATTAAATCTTGTACATTTGGGGCTTTTTTTGATCTATAAAGGTTCTTAAATATTAAGTCAAAATTCCTCTTTGCCCTCTAGTGTGTGCCCTGTTTCCTTCACATACTCAAGCCCAGCAAAGCTTTCCTTTAAAGGATTTCCCAGTTGCATGGATTTCTATCCCCCCTCCCAAGCTTTTAGCCGCTGTTAACCTTGTATGTCAGATCAACAATTTGTTACAATTAGGCTGAGAAACTTTCAGCTTTTAACTCCAGTCTCAGAGCTCATTTACTTGATCTAATATAAGCTTAATTACCTGAGCTGCTCATTCTGTTAAAAAAACAAACCTGAAATATTGTACCTGGCATGAAAAATCTTCCAAAAATACACTTTGATAGCACGATAATTGACAAGGCTTTGATTCTTCTGAGCATGTATTGATTTTGGACTCAGAGCACCAAGATTAAATGATGATCCTTTTAATAGCAGAGAGGGTGCTTGCAGGGCCCACCCTTGGCAAATGGCTCGGACAAAAACATCTACTAAAGTAAGCGCGTGACTGTAAATAGCACGCATGGAGTGAACGCACAGAATTGTCTGCAGGTTGTTTGCCTAGAACTGATCGTGTCCAAAAAGGCTACCATGAGCCCCTGCGTTTCTAAAGCAGCTGCGTTATACTTCCATGCACAGGCACTGCAGGCACAAGAAACCTTCCACAATATCTACTTTAGCATCTTTCCTACTCCTAAGAAAAAAATAAGATTAAGACGCTTGCCATTTACAAATGAGAAATTAAACAAGTGCAAAACCTAATCGCATGCTTTCTTCATGTTATGATGCTTAGTAATTACTAGAACTAGGACTATGTTGTCACGTCATTATAGCATTCATAGTCTGAAATTCAGGAATTACCTTTCACATAAGGAGCTCCAGCAGAGAAAGTGTGATTAAAAAAAAAGAATCATTAGATTGCTTTTTGACAATTGGAGCATTGGAATTATTGGAGGAAATTTTCTCCTATATAAGAAAACTTTTTACTGCCCTACCTGCGTACTTTATAAAAGGGAATTGTTTTTGCATGCAATACATGGGTTTGTTTTAATTTTATTATATAGCCTTATACCACACATGATTATGGATGCCATTCTCAGCCAGAGTGAATTTGCAAAGTTACCATTTTAACAGACCTGTGCTGACTTCCACCAACTGCTGAACCGTCCAGTAAACACAGTGAAGGCAATACACTGAAAAACTAACTTGAATTCATGAATATTCAGTACTTTAAGATTATAATTTATTTTAAACTACCTTTGCAATATATGCAAGTTAAAGCTCTAGAAATTTCTTTGAGAATAAGGCCACATTTAGCATCCACAATGAGGACATAAATAGGCAAAACGGAACCCCAAGCCCTTTCCACTAAAGGCTGAATTCCCACTGCTGACACCTATCAGAATATAACAGGAAAAACTGTATGCCAGTTACATACGGATCTAAATGTTCCATGCTTGTTGAATATTTTTACTCAAGATGGTTTTCATTGGCTATTTATTATAAAAGTGTCATATCGTATTTAAAAATAAGATTACTGTATTCCACTATAGTTTAAATAATTAATATATTTAATGTGTTTACATAACAGCACGTACACAAAAAGAAGTATGGAAATATCTAGCTCATCACATAAAAATACCTCAGGCTACTACTGATGTTTATCACTGCATTTACTAAAAGAGTGATTAATCTTTAATTAACTAGATGCCATAAGACGTGCATGACTAATCCATAACTGTTCCACAAAAAGTGGAACACAAGACAAAGTTTTCTGGCCTTTTCAGGAAATTCTTAGGGCTTCTTAGAAATACAATTTTGCAAGATGAAGCAGGGGTTCTTAATTTTCTTTTCTGATATCCTCTGGTCTGCACAAAGAATCAGAGAACAATTCAGATTTTAAAGAAGCTCAGATGGTCACTTAGTCCAATCTCTGATCAAAACAGGGTCAGCAATGAATTCAGACAAGGTTGTCCTAAGCTCTCTCCAGTCGAGTTTTGAACACCTTCAAGAACAGAGATTGTACATCCTCTCTAGACAGGTCTTTCAGTACCTAAATATCTTCAGAGCAATTTTTACACACTCCTCCCCTCCATACCAAGTCAGAATGTCCCGTTTCAACTTATGACCATGGCCTCTGCCAAACCACCGCCACCCGAAACAAAAGCTAGTTTGGAAATAACTGACACTATTTGCACCCCTACACACAAAGGGAGCCGTCATTTGCATCTTTGCATCTTCTGTTCTATGTATTGTACCCTTCGTGCTTTCAGTCATTGCCTTTAATGAATTTGGCCAAGATTTACATGCCATTTTTACATAGGTCCATTTTTTATTTTAAATAAGTGTTCTACCACTGAAATGACATCTAATGTATGGGTGTTGCACACTGATGTGGAATTGTGCACTTGTATAAAAATTGAGGACAGAACTTTGAGATTTGTATCTGCAAAAAAAATCCAAAGTAAATATCACCATCTGAAAGACCTTTAATTTAAAAAAAAATATAGGAAAAAAAAGGAAAGAGGTAAGCAGAGGAGATAGATTTCCTAATTCATCATGGGGACTATAAAGACCTATTATCTTGGATTAATTACAATAAAAAAAAGCCCTTCTTGAAAAGACTGCAAATAATAAGTAGTTTCAATGATAATTACTAAGTGTTGACAATTGTAGAAAGCAAGTATTTCATAAATACTAGTTCACACTGGTTTATGTGTTACTGTTAGAACTACTCATGATAGCTAAGGAAAGTGATTAATCATGGCTACAGAATTACACCTTAATTACCACATCATAATACTATGAATAAGGTGAAACATGCCATACTGACTACTTGTGAGTGTGGGGTTTGAATCCATACATTACCATCCTGGAGCTTAAGCTGAAGCAAGAATTCATGTACTTGGTGCAGAAAAACCAAGTGGGACTACACAGAATGCCGGTTTGAGGATGTTCTCAGTATTACTGACCTGGGACCAACCAGCACGGATATGCAATACAGATACAGATCAACACAGGTATTTTGCATGGACTGCCCTCCAAACAAAACCAACAGAAAATCCCTACAAGCTCCAGAGCAGCTCTTCAAAAACTCCTACTAAATTGATTAGCCCTAACTATTCAACCTGCAGAAAAGAGTAAGCCATTTCCCTGTTTTCATTTGGTTCAGGTTTTTTTGGTTTTGTTTTGTTTTTTTTTTTCTAAGACCAGATCCTGAAAGAGAGAAGTTAAAAAGCAGAAATTTTATTTGTCATTTGTTTTTGAACATAATCTATTTATTCATAAAGTATATACTTCTTTTCTGACTGTATCTAAAACAACAAAATAACAAAGGATTCAATTCCAGCAGGAGCTGAAAGAAGATAATACCTATAATAAACTATCTATAAAATCTGAAGCCAAGAGACAATGCAGGCTTCAGTCAAGAAGTTTTACATCTGACCCCGTTAGGTTCAATAGATTAGTTTATAACACAAGGAAAAGAAGAGATAAATGGGAGCAGGCTAAAAGAACAACCCTCAAAGTATCAGTGTCTGAGCTAAGACAGACGGCAAAAATTCACTGAGTGATACATATGCACGTTGACTTTTCATTCCATTAAAAAACACTTGCTATTTATTTAGCTACTGCTGTGATTAAATAGTATTTAAGGCACCGATCAGGTTTAGCTTAATGTAACATCAGAGAAAACTAAAATAATTGCAGCAGTCTGCAGTGCAGCATGCACATCCCACCTCGTATGACAGCAGAAACCAGAGACTCGGGTGTGCATCAGTCCTCACCAATCAGTAATGAGTTAATCGCAAAACAAAGATATGCTTGGCAATGATTTATGAGGTTAAACAACAGATCATCAGCCTGGCTATCAAATCTATATTAGGTAACTCCATCTAGTTTTGTCCATTAGATAAAAGTCTAATGCTTAATCAATTTCAAATGCAATTAATAAGGCCACTTTACTAAGCCGTCAGAGTTGGGTGTTCGAGAGGCAATAATACAAAATACTCTCTTTTATAAGTAAGGTCTTACAGGATAAATGTATTTTAAGCACACAGAGAAAATAAGGATGGGTTGAAGGCACATGGAGTCTCAGACTGTGACACTGTTTTCTTGACCTACAAATCCCAGGAGACCAAGACCTTCGAGCAAAGTTCTGCACAAAGGGAATCAAAGTCCAGATCGAAATACCAAGACAGGCAAAAAGGCAAAATGAACTTTTACTCTCAATAGATAGGGGGAAAAAACAAAACAAGACAAAACAAAAAAACCACCACAGGAAAGACAAAGAGGTATAAATGTCACCTGGTCAAAAAACAGAGGTTAAAAATCTGTAGCCTATTCTAGGTACAGATGATTACTCCTGAAAAGTTCAAGATTAAGTTAGTCCTGAAAAGGAGGAACCAAAATAATGACTTTTAATGCATATCATGGATTCTTTTAAGAAATACCTCAGGAATGTACCTCTGGATTTAGACAGAAGAGTTCTCCATGACAGTGTAATGCAACATAACGTCAAATCCAACAAATTCCTTGTCAGAAAATGTATATATTTTAATTTTTATATTAGTACTCCTTTTGAGAATAAAAATATACTAGTATTAGAAACTGTGTATTATCCTTTATATTAGCTACACACAAACTGCCTAATCATCTTATGAATAGTAATTGTAAACTTTGGATCTGTTTATTAGAGCCGTCTGTTATTCCAGATGAGTATAAATTAAAAGGAGAACAGGGCTTCCATACACAGACTTTATGGATAATAATAGAAGAGATTTATTGCCACCATTGTGTAGCAAAAATATAATACCAGCTAACATCTGCTTTTAGGATGAACCTAAAAAAAAATACATCAATCTCTTAATTCCTCAAAAAAACCACCATGAAAGTGTTAAGGTCACAAAGGCTGACAAAGTTAGCAAATTATCTGATGTTGTGAAGACTTGGAAAAGCTTACATCTGTCAGTAATTAATGTGACAACAACAATGGTAAAGTAGAATCTAATCTTCTAACTGACTTAGGACCCATTCAAATTTTTAACAGTGTTTTCTGTATGAGAACTACTCTTAAATGCCATATATTTTTACTTACAAAGGGAAAGAAAAAGAAAAAAAAAAAGACTTTTTTCAAACATTTTTTTTTGTTGAGATGTCAACAGTTTCATTCAAAACAACTGAGAGGTACTAGATCTTGCTGTTTTGGGGTTGTTTTTTTTTCCCCCTATAGGATATAGCTGAGTTTCAGTGCTAGCAATATTGGAAAACCTTGTCTGGAATTTTGCCCATTTATAGACACTAAGGGAGTCTTCCTGGTCAGTCTGCTAACATTTTCAAGCAGTAAAAGCCTGAGATTTTAGTTTTTAGTTTCTACTTCATAGTTACATTACTCTGATCCTGTTGTGAACAATAACTCCTTAAGTCTGAATCCATATTTTCTCCCAAATGATACAAGATCATGCTGTCATGTAATGTTCTAATTCTCCCTGTACGTAAAAGCTGTACTTAATCCCCAAGTAAAAATAAATTATAGCAGCAGCAATTTAAGAGAAGACCCTGTTACCATCCCATTTGAATACAGCCACTTTTATCCACTCCTACTTTCCTGTAATGAACTTATTGAGTCCTTTCAGTAACTATACATAGAGCAATAAATTTGAAATAAATTTGGAATTACAGAAAAGAGACAGAAAGTGTTTGCAAAAAAAATTCCTCCAAACTGGATGCCTGGATAAATAAACAATCCCTCAACACCTCTAAAAAGAAAATAGAAGTTTCTCTAGCTTCTGTTAACACCACAACTAAGATTTCAATTTTTTTTTATATAAGAGTCATGCGTACTTGCAAATTTATTCGTGAGCATTGTATGCTTGTGCACAAGGCATGGAATTATAATATTTTTAAAAATTTAGATCCTGCACATGCTTTTCTTCTCTGCTAAGTAATAATTGATTTTCCAATCTGTTAGTAGTGCAAAGCTCTCATTTCTTACTTAAAACTGAATGAGTCTGACCCTTCTCATACATATGTATATATACACATATATGTGTTTATGCTTTAAATACATATATACAATGTTTTATCCCTCGGAGCTATATTGTCTTGAGTTACTATAATTTTTCTCACTTATTAGCATTCCAATTTTTTTCAGAGCTTACACATTTTTCACATGAAGCAGACAAAGATCAGCAACTAACCTCCAGCACAATTTCATAATTATGGAGATCAGTTATATGAAGCAATATAACCCCTACATAAGAATTTATGTCAGATTGTAATTATTATGCTTTGTAATGTCAGATTTCTCATGCTCCAACAGTCTGCTAGCCTGTCAGGAAAATGTCAGAATTTAAAAGTTAAGCATAGAAAAAGGGTGACAACATTCCTATATATTCCAGGTATTTTATTGGGAAATTCCAAGTCATTGCTGTAAACCTCTCTGGTTTTAAAGTACTTCAAACTTTGACTGGCACTCCATTTCCATGAATAAAAATAATTTACCTTCAAAAATCCCAATTCTGGAAGTTTTTGTATAAGCAGGATTATGCCCTTCCTGGAAAATGTGCTTAGGAGAACACAGCTTTTGTACTAGTCAGAGCCTCGACCCTCACCCAGAGAAGACCCCATGGCAGAGGGGTTGGAACTTGATAATCTTTATGGTTCCTTCCAACTCTAACTATTCCATGATTCTAAGACACAGCTGAGGATGACACATTAACACCTGTCCCATCCCAGCTCTTTACTCCAGGCTGCCCTCCCCAGATTCTGCTCCTGGGACAATTCACTGACACCTCTCAGATGTTTTAATGCATTTTTTTTCTAATTTTTTTTTTTTGGTTTTGGGGGGGTGGAAGTGGGGGCAAGGGATGGTGGACACAGGGAGAGAGTGTTGGTTAATTTCCTCTGTAGGAGAAAAGGCTTTTGCCCAACAAGTACATTCACCATAAACTCAAGATCAAGAAGTGATGAAACCGTTAGGTCTGGGATACAGTGATCATTTTCCCATTTTTCCCTTAGGACCCTGGCAACACTATGTCTCTAAAGAAGCATTGCCGGGATCTAGCTGAGAAAGGGTTTTAACTGATGAAATAATTAAAAGATTAAGAGCAACTCTTTGTGCTGTGGCAAGCATGAGATTAATATTAGACAGCTACGACAAAATACAAACAAGCCAAAATTAGCATTTAAACAGGAGGAGAGTACTTTGGACTAGAGAGACAGATCTGTGATCTGTCTGGTTTCGCCAAATGTTTAGCGCGACTATGGATTATTGCTTGAAAATAACTTTAGGGAAAAAAAAAAAAAACACAAACCAGATAAACATCTTATCCTTGAAAACTATGAAAAAATTACAAAATGCAGTAATAAATACAGCAGTGTTTTCCTCCTACCTAACCCAACAAACCACAACATTTGGGATAATTCTGCAACAATATACAAATGAATTCATTAATTTAATTTCTGTCAATATGTGGCATCTTGTTTTCTGATTTACGTTTACAACATAAAAATACCCAAAACCCAAACTACACAAGGAAAGAAAGTACAACATCCCCCTGGAGAGGAGCACAAATATCTTGATGCCCAAAATTCAGCAAGCAATATGGTTTACTAGAAACTTCATCTCTGCAAATATTATAGTTATCCATCATGCATAATGAATTAACTTTGCATTTCATTTAAAGTTCTTACAGTCTGGTTTTTACCAACAGGTTGCATACATCACTGTCTCATCTGTTTTCTTGTATTCAGGAATATTCCACTGTGCACTACTTGCAAAAACAAGGCACCAAAAGAAAAAAAATCTTCATAGTGCAGTGTACTAAACATTTCCACTGCTGTACAAGTCATTACCATTCCAACACAGAGTGCTCAGGGTTTTACAGGAGTGGGCATTTAAAAACCACTGCCACGAGAACTTGATAGTTCTTTCCAAAAGAGAATTTCTATGCTTCTTGCTTTGTGATGTTTTTAATTTAGCTGTACATACAGAAAAAACCACATCAAATTCTAGCTGCTGTTTCCTAAATGTTCTTTTATTCCATTTAGTCAGCCCCACCTTGCAACCACACATACTTCTCCTTAACTAGTTATTTTCCTCAATTTAAGGTGACGTAATCACGAAAGATCACTGAATATAATCAATTAGCTTTTGATTTAATGAAGTTGCAAATAATTTCAGTACAGTACACAAAGTACACAGTACACAAAGTACAGTCCTTGAGTGGTGCTATGATACCTTCTTTCCTTGAGTAAGTTCCTTCTTACTCTTCTCTATATTGAATTCCCTAATCTTACCAGTTCTTACAAGTCAGTATACTTGTCGTAGTTTTTAAAGTAAGTGTTTCCTGTAAGTTTTGAAGGCTTGGTTTCAAAATAAGTAATAGCCACATCTTGCATTCATAGACAAAATGTGTTTGCTTGCACATTAGTGTATTCTAGCAAGTGCTTACACACTCCATAGCTATTCTAGAATATGAGCATCAAATGAGACTTATTCTCAGTATTTTTCTCCCAATGGATTAATGATTAACTCTAGCAGAGATTTCATCGGGGGCTAGCACCATATTCTTTTGGCTTTAAGGCTAGTAAAAGTTAAATTCAGATAAAGACACAATCACATCTACCTATTGTGTCTTTTCATGGAATTTGTTCTGTTGTGAGGAAAGGCAACACACAAATTTTCTTGTAGTTACCTCCAGTTCTAGCTTCTATCACTACCACTGCAGAGACAGGAGGCTGCACACACCTTTAAGTTAGTTAGATACAGACTTAAACAAAAAGTTCTTCAACTTGACTGAGATGTTTAAAAAAGTTACATTTAAGAATAACTGATTATCATTGCCAAATACTTTGTTTCTGACTTTTCTTCTGAAGTGTGAGACAAAATGATTGTGCCTGAAAAAGCTGACCCACATGAATAGCTAAGAACATCAAATAAGCGAGGGCTAATTATAGGTTGATGTGAGATGCTGACCACACAGCTAATGCAGCAACTGCAGCAAATCACCACCTGACTGCATGCATGCTGTTAGATTCTGGCATGAAGTCAAGATTTCAAGGAACTTAGTTTAAACAGTAATTTAAGCCTCAAGTAACAGAGTATCTGGTCTTGTAAACTGTAACATCAACAGCTCAGAATTATAAAAAATGAGAGGAAAAAGTGATTTGAAAAGAAGCATTTTTGCTACAAAATTTTTAATCTGGATTATAAATATGAAACTCTATGAGGATCTACTTGCAAAGAGTGTGAACATGCTAAAATCTATTTATAAAGAATTCTTCTAATCAGAAATGGTTTATAAAATGTAACAGTTTTCAAAATACACACAACAAATTGATCTTTTAAACAAGAAGGACTGTAATCACACTCTTGGAGGCAACACAACAGGTATGGCACAGTCATTCCTATCAGGCTAAGAGCTGTTTCTAAAAATCATCCCTATTGAATAAAAGAGCAGGAGGAGAGCAATAAACAAAGATGGATGCTTCTCAAGCAATACAATAATTAGGTCAAAGAGAGATCCTATAGTCAGGCATTCATAGGAGGAGATAGGATGGAGAGGATGAAACACTGAATGAATCTAGCTAAGTACAGAATTAGATCAGTATGCTTTTCTCATTAGCCTTTCTTTCAAAAATCATTAATTGTAAACTAACTCTATGCAACTCTGGGGTGCAGAGGATTCTGCAAAATTGGGCTAGCAGATGTGGGACAGAGAAGCAAAACACCTAAAAAAGATATGCAGGAGATGGATGTACTAGACATATACCCAATTCAGTTTCACATGTTACCATAGCACTACTCCAAGTAGGAAATAGTTCTTAGAATCATAGAATCATTCAGGTTAGAAGAGACCCTTGGGATCATCAAGTCCAACCATCTGCCCTACTCTGCAAAGTCCTCCCCTACACCATATCTTTCAACACCACATCTAAACGACTCTTGTATCTATCAAAAGTGTTCTCTCCCTTATACTGATGCTTTTCTCTAAAGCCTACACTCTCTTGCAAAGAGTCAAGATTAAAATATAATGAAGATGCATCCACATGTAACTACTTTGATGTACAGCAGCTACGGGAGAGGAGATATTTGCCTTCTTGCTCAGTCACAGATAAAACTGAATGTGTTGTTATAGTTCTCTAGAAGACTCCATATCATTCACAAATTTTGATCTTAAAAGAGATTTAATTTAATTTTTAATAATAATTTTAAGTTGACATTTAACAGTATTTGATCTGGAAATAATTTTTCAGGCATGTCTTTAATATTTGCATTAAAATTAAAAGCTAAAAAATTGCTTACGCAAAATACCTGAGAACCTGTGGAGCTGTATTTCCTTCTCGGTTTTAAAAACCTCTCTTGACTTTTATTTAGGCATTTTTTCGATAAAAGACAGCAGGGACCATTTCTGTCTCTCACACATAATGACTGCTTTTTGAATTCTAACTCAAAAGCAAGAAAACCTCACTGGGCTAAATGTTAAACACATTAGCATCATTACTTAGATTAAATTTGGTCTATGCCTTAGGAGATGATTGACATCAGCAAGACCCAAAGCAAAGGCTTGGCATATTGACCACTAGCACATTTCTTCCTCCAGCAGTTGGGCACCATCTTTTTTTTCCCCAGGCAAAAATAATTTTTGTGATTTAAGTATTACATCAGTCTGTAAAGGTTTAATCACAAGGGTTCACTTGTCATTAATTTCCCAGGGAACTTCCATCACTGACTTTTACTTTAAAAACAGCAACAATAAAATATCAGCGATCAATAGCTGTACATTTACTCAGATTTTCCAGACTAGCTGACAAGCTGTGTAAACTGAAACACCACCTATTCATCACAAGTAATGCAGAGAGACGAATAAATATCTTAGAAAAGATGAAGAACAACAAAGCTTCATTGGCCTGCAACGTAGAACCCAGTGAGTCTTACGATGGATACAGGATTCTCAAGGATGCCCTTCTGTGTTAAATCTAACAGAGTAGTCTTTCATACGAGTTGTGGCTGACTTTACTTGGCCTTTTAATTCATCTCCATGAGATGGCGGCTGCTGTTTGCCGCCTTCTCTCTGCAGCAAGACAGCACTTACAGACTAACTACAAGTTAGTCAGTCAGATACCTCATTTCTTTGGGAAGGGCAGCAGATCTCGGAATAAAACTGTAATTTGCAAGAGAACATTCCACTACAGGCTTACTCTTCTCAGAAAAAACATGCTAATTCTCCGGTATTTTAGATTTATGTTCTTTGCCATCCTTGTGTGAATTTTAGATTTGCGGGCAACATTCCCTTATGTATAATTTTCCTCAGCACACAAAGACTTTGATGGTGCTTGAATACAAACCCCTCTATATTTACACAGTTAGGCCTATTTAATTGCTGCTGGCTTATTAATTCATCACATGCTAATTTTTGTTTCCCATGTTCTCAATGCACTAATTCAGGAAAATTCTCATTCTCCATCTTCTCCTCTGGAATCTTCAAAAGATGATCAGCATACAGTCAGTCTACTGCCCTAACCATGCCCCTCAGACAGCAACCCCCGTCTTTACTGGTACCATTGCCCACCTTCTCTTATCAATTTGGCAAGAATTTGAAACAAAGTTTTCCCACTGGAGGAGGTGGGGGGTGGGGACATGGAAATCTGCTTCAGGCGTTTTTTATTATTTTCCCTGACAAGAATACAGAAGCCCTCATTTTTAGCATTTGGTCATCCTCGTGAGCTCTGTCTGGAGCCTGAGCCACAGCAAAAATACGCAGAAACTTGAAAATTCCTCTGGAAGGCAGTCCCCTAGCAATGCTCCATCCAGGAGAGTCAGACATGCACTTTACACTGCTCTTCTCCAGACCTCTGACATGGCAGTAGACCCAGAAAGCCAGAACCTCACCATTACCTGAATTGTTATCGGAAGGGACAAGAAGTCTGAGAAGAGACACAAAGAAGAATGGCAGAAGCAGAGGGGCATCATGATTCAAGTGTAGCCCCCGCGCAAAGTTCCAATTCTGCAGCATCAAAAAGTGCCAGAATGACCCCATCAACTGCAGCCCCCTAACCTTCACTTTAAATATTTTATTTATTATTCTAGCTTTTACTTTTTTTTTAATGCTTTTGATAAAATAAAATAAAATAAAATAAAATAAAATAAAATAAAATAAAATAAAATAAAATTAACTAGTTCCATGAAGTCAAGATGAACAGGACAGCAAAAGGACAGACAAAAGGCCTGTTACAAAGCTCTTATACATTCATTAAAAAGAACAAGTACTACTGTTTTCTAAGAAATACGCAGTACCTGACTGAAAGAAGCTACCATGACTTCAGCCTTTCCCATTAGAAAGTACTTTAGTTATAGAGAACTCATCTGCTGAGTTTGGAAAATATTGGGTTTCCATGATACTATTGAGATTTATTCCGCCATTGACGTACTGAATTCCAAGCAAGATGCCTCCTGCATAAGAATTTGGAAGTATATAATCTAAAAAAGAGATACTGCAGAGAATTCAGTTGCCTCCTGAAGAGATAATGAGACATGCTTAGAGTTTAAACTGTTAGAAAAAGGGTTTTCAGACAGTTTAAGCAAAAAAACACAATGACGATAAATTCTGTTACATGCATATAAACTTAGGTTTCATCAAAATATGAAGGCTTTTAATACAGATCATGCTTCATTAAAAATATAACACAATCCCACACGGCTTGGAGGAAACATCCAGCAAGTCTTGTAATTTATCTTGCAGAGTACTATTTTTCTTTGTTCCAAGCACACAATTATACTTAACACACAGTATGCTTTCTTTATATCATTTCTTTAACAGCAATATTCTTTTTTTTTGTATCACAGATCAGGCTTCAAATTGTTCATATTCAACAAAAGAACAGAAACTACACACTTGAATGCAATATCCAATACAAAGTGAAATTCAAACTTACTCCTTCGATATGTTGATATGTTTAAATTATCAACATTTAAGGATATTTTATAATTAAATTTTAATATTGTCTAACCTTAATTGTTTCACTATATTTTGCTCCACGAGCAAAAGATTGTTACCATGAAAGCTAGATGTTGTTGTTACTTGAGATCTTGAGTTTTCATATACTGATTTTTAGTTTTTTGAATTTGTAATTTTGTATCTTTTTACAAAAACATTTACCAAAAAATGGCACCAAAAATTTACTCAGTTTGTAGATTTTGTTTTTCCTTGTAATTAATCACAGTGTTGCCATTTCTGTTCAAGGTGTAAATGCTAAATAAAATAATGCAATTTCAGCTTGTAAAAGGGAACCTAGTGACCTCTTGTGTACTCACAGTTCATGATTTACTAGACAATTTTGATCTTGCTTCTATTACTGTATTATTGCTGTTCCAGCATGGAGACAGAAGGCCTTGATCAGGACAACTGAAATCAACTCAATACTGCAAAAAAATTCACACACCAGCTTCCAACTGTCCTAAACCATGCAGGCTCTGCACTTTCAGAGAGGGAACTGCAGCATTTGCAGGTCCTTGGCAGTAGAATAAAGGATATTAAGAAATACAGACTCACAGGTAAGCAGAAAGCAATCTACATCAGCAACCTGAAATTTCTTTTCAGATCTAACATCAGCAGAAGACAATAATTAAAAATGCAATAATCTGTGCAGAGACATTAAATTTTCTATTTGAATTTATATCAAAGCTAAAACAACAGTAAATACTGTATCACAGTAACTCCAAACTTTTCTTCATGTTCAGTCATCTTTATTAGATCACTATATTCTTCAAGAATCAATTTATAGGTAATATCAGGTGCTTGTTTTGTGCCTTCCAACAGGAGTAAAATAAATACATAAACATTTAGTTATTTATTCAAAACACAGAATTTAAAAGCAACACTTTAAAGCTGGATTTCAATTCAACAATCACTGCTGATAAAAAAGAAGGCATAGTTGAAATTAATTTGGTTGTGGTACTCTTCAGAGATTTAAAATATACATGTTAAATAAAACATTGTGGCTTTCTCCAGAATAAAAGCTCTGCTGAAAGATACCCAGCTAAAGCTCTGCTGAATCTTATAATACTTTTCAGCAGACACAATAGCAACCTTAGGCCATAAAGATTTTCTGACAAGCGTTAAACATCTATAGTGTATACGCTGACCTATTTATAGGGGGTTTATTTGTTCTAACTTGCTCAATTTTAAAACACGGTACATGATCTAGCAGAGCACATTCACAAATCACAAGCAGCATACTAAGTTATGCAACAGAAAATAGGAAGTTAGTATACATGGGGATCCTCAGGTTTGCTTCCAATGGGAATCAATTCCGTGTTAATGGAGATTTAAAATGTAACAGCAAGTTACTCGTTTACTCCAGGGGTGATCATCTTGGAAAACAACTGCTGAGCAACACATGTAGCACACAGCAAGTTATCTCCTGTGGCTAATATAACTCTGGAGGGTACAAAAAAACCCCCACATGATAATGAGGAGTCATCATTACACATCTCCGTGCTTTAAGAGTTCAATGAGAAATCAGAGTAAGGCAGCATATTTTGATTCTGCCTTTTGTCCTCTTTCATTCAGCAAAAGTGTTTTGGTTTGCTTGGGCTTTTTTCTTGTGGTTTTGTTGGTTTGGGTTGGTGTGTGTGTGTTTTGTTTCTTTGTTTTCTGTGTGGTTGTTTGCTTTCTATTGGGTTGGGGGTTTTTTGTTTGTTTGGGGTTTGATTTNCGACCAAACAAGAAAGCCTGTTCAATATACAGAAGCTGAAACTGATTAAATAAGCCCAAATTTTCACTGAAGACAATTTCATTTGAGAAAATAAAACTGACTCCCAAGAGCTTCTGAAGACAATATTCTGAAGCATTTTCCTGCTTGCAGTCATTCTTTACCCCACCTTTACTATTTTTGGCATTCCAATTTGAAATATTTTAGAGAATGCAAAGATTTTTTGCCCTATTAATAAGGATTTTTATGAAGACTAGCTGTCTGAGTGACTCTGAAAGCATCAGCTGATCCTACACTGCATGGACAGTGTTAGTTCAAAGTAAGCGTTATGGTATAGGCACAAAGTTATCACACCTGAAATCGGAAAGCAAGTATAACAGCTACATGGCCAGTCTGCATGTGTGCAGCCAAAAGCAACTAACAAGACTGGATCAGTCTTCATCTTCTGCCCCAAAAGTGACTCAAACTCCTTTGTAAAAAACAATTCTCATGAGTTAAATGTAGTAGACCCAGAATTCAAGATCTGAAATTCATAATTTTTGTGGTAAGACTGGGAAAGGGAAGAAGTTAGCTTCCAGAAAGGCACGCTGTGTGGAGGCTACAACGAATTTAAATAAGCTGCAAAGAGAAGTTACAAAGAAAGCAGTAAGGTTTCCATGCTGAATAGAACAAGTAACTATAAGCTTGAACTTCTGCTAAAAAAGCATTAGACTAGACCTTAGAAATATCCTACCTACAAAAAGGCAAAAGATCACCCAGATCTACTGCCTGGGAAGATTACAAAATCTCCAACCTGAGAGGTCCTTTCGAGCAGGTCAAAGATCAGAATTTCACTGCCTTTGTGTGACCACGAATTACATTCTCAGATCTTATTTGAACCCAGTTTTCCATGATCCTATTAGACATCTACCAAAGATGACAGAACCCTAAAGAGAGGAAATTCCTATTAAGGGCGAGAGCTGAAAACAAGACTGAAAGATGTAATAAATGGACATTGTAAAAACCATTTTGCGGAAGCTTTACTTTTCAGCGTCATACTGCATGTATTGCTTTTTTATGTCTGTCATCAATTAATGTTCCCCTTATTGAAATTGCATATTGAGTATTAATCAGAGATGCTTAATAGAAATGTCTATTATAAGGTCTACTATCAAAACATGTTCTCGTAGTGCTGGTTTTAAAAAAATCCCTCCTCTGGTTCAATGCACATGGACATACATAACATACCTTGGACCAATACCTGTGATTTTACAATTGGACTCTGAAACAACCCAAAACACTGGGAAAGGGTCCCAGAGTGGCCTTAAGACACCAAAAATCTTGAGTGTTTCTGGCTGTGTTTTCATTACTCAATAATTTGTAACTTCTTCTCAAACCATTCTCATACCAGACCTACAAATCTTGGCAAATCAGAAATTTATTTTATACTATAAACTAACATTTAGCACTGCCCTTGTTTCTTTTTCTCTGTTCTCTCATATGGGAACATGGTCCTCTGGCTTACAAATTCAAAGAAACCAAAAGCCTTGAGGTTGGGTTTTTTTTCAGTTGAAAGAGGACAAAATAACAAGCTTCTACCTTTGAGTTTCCCACAGGTCCAATTTTAATTTGAAGGGGAAAATGGAGAAAAAGAAAAAAAAAAAAAGCATGGAGGGAAGAACTGTAGAGAAACAGAAGAAGGCTGGATATTTTAAAATCATCTAACTCATTCTATCCTACAAAAACAAGATGTNAAATGTAACAGCAAGTTACTCGTTTACTCCAGGGGTGATCATCTTGGAAAACAACTGCTGAGCAACACATGTAGCACACAGCAAGTTATCTCCTGTGGCTAATATAACTCTGGAGGGTACAAAAAAACCCCCACATGATAATGAGGAGTCATCATTACACATCTCCGTGCTTTAAGAGTTCAATGAGAAATCAGAGTAAGGCAGCATATTTTGATTCTGCCTTTTGTCCTCTTTCATTCAGCAAAAGTGTTTTGGTTTGCTTGGGCTTTTTTCTTGTGGTTTTGTTGGTTTGGGTTGGTGTGTGTGTGTTTTGTTTCTTTGTTTTCTGTGTGGTTGTTTGCTTTCTATTGGGTTGGGGGTTTTTTGTTTGTTTGGGGTTTGATTTTTGTTTGGGGTTTTTTTTTGGTTGGTTGTTTGGTTTTTTGTTGTGCAGAACAACTCACCTTGCCTATCAGGCAAAAATGTGAAAACAGCACTTGAAAATGCAGAAGGTTGATGTTTAGAGTTTTGTTTTTAAAATACAGTCACTGATATCAAAGTCACTAATGAGGTTCAAGTAACAGTCACAGTGCTATTGGTTTTCCCTTCTACTAAATAAATATATTATTTTTGGATCAAAAAGAAGGTGGTGGAGAATTG
>VXBJ01002454.1:88686-169545 GCA_013400055.1 Nycticryphes semicollaris
GTGGTAAGACTGGGAAAGGGAAGAAGTTAGCTTCCAGAAAGGCACGCTGTGTGGAGGCTACAACGAATTTAAATAAGCTGCAAAGAGAAGTTACAAAGAAAGCAGTAAGGTTTCCATGCTGAATAGAACAAGTAACTATAAGCTTGAACTTCTGCTAAAAAAGCATTAGACTAGACCTTAGAAATATCCTACCTACAAAAAGGCAAAAGATCACCCAGATCTACTGCCTGGGAAGATTACAAAATCTCCAACCTGAGAGGTCCTTTCGAGCAGGTCAAAGATCAGAATTTCACTGCCTTTGTGTGACCACGAATTACATTCTCAGATCTTATTTGAACCCAGTTTTCCATGATCCTATTAGACATCTACCAAAGATGACAGAACCCTAAAGAGAGGAAATTCCTATTAAGGGCGAGAGCTGAAAACAAGACTGAAAGATGTAATAAATGGACATTGTAAAAACCATTTTGCGGAAGCTTTACTTTTCAGCGTCATACTGCATGTATTGCTTTTTTATGTCTGTCATCAATTAATGTTCCCCTTATTGAAATTGCATATTGAGTATTAATCAGAGATGCTTAATAGAAATGTCTATTATAAGGTCTACTATCAAAACATGTTCTCGTAGTGCTGGTTTTAAAAAAATCCCTCCTCTGGTTCAATGCACATGGACATACATAACATACCTTGGACCAATACCTGTGATTTTACAATTGGACTCTGAAACAACCCAAAACACTGGGAAAGGGTCCCAGAGTGGCCTTAAGACACCAAAAATCTTGAGTGTTTCTGGCTGTGTTTTCATTACTCAATAATTTGTAACTTCTTCTCAAACCATTCTCATACCAGACCTACAAATCTTGGCAAATCAGAAATTTATTTTATACTATAAACTAACATTTAGCACTGCCCTTGTTTCTTTTTCTCTGTTCTCTCATATGGGAACATGGTCCTCTGGCTTACAAATTCAAAGAAACCAAAAGCCTTGAGGTTGGGTTTTTTTTCAGTTGAAAGAGGACAAAATAACAAGCTTCTACCTTTGAGTTTCCCACAGGTCCAATTTTAATTTGAAGGGGAAAATGGAGAAAAAGAAAAAAAAAAAAAGCATGGAGGGAAGAACTGTAGAGAAACAGAAGAAGGCTGGATATTTTAAAATCATCTAACTCATTCTATCCTACAAAAACAAGATGTATAACAAAACTAAAAACATATCAAACCTCTGGAACTTGCTTCTATATTCTGTAATTTAAAATAAAAAAAAAAAAATTCTCAGATATCTTCACTCCAAGTCCCCACTCCCATAGAATTACTACTAATAATTTTTGCCTTCATATTGAACACCTTTAAAATCAGATTTCTGGTTTTCAGGCCACAAGTCAGCAAAAGATAACTAAGTCCAATTATCCTAGCTACTGTTCTGCAAATCACTTCTTTATGTGCAAAATTAAGAACACAGAAAGAAGGAAGAATGGATGGCAACACATAACCAATTTTGCAGAAGTCAATTGTAACTGAGGTTGCCATGACAGAGCAGAACAGAGAAACGCAGGAAAAGTGTCGGCAGGTGTAACATTTATCAGCTTAAGCTAATTATTCAAAACATATTCTAATATAACACACAACTGACATTTCAAATTTCATCCAACTCTAGTATTGCTACAGACATCAGCCTAGGACATAATTAAGTACATGTAAGACTGGTTATGAATGTTTAACTTGTTAGAATTGAACAGAATCTTAGTTTCAAATAACAATAAACCCCATGTAGAAGTCATTCTGATAATTACATACTGATGAATAAACTACAAAATCATAGGTATCGTCACACCATGGCCTGAAACAAATTCTACTTGATCAACAGCCATAACGTAACATTAAATAGCAGATATCAGAATTTTTTTTTCTGAAATAGTCTATATTTCTGGTGTGTTTCTCTATTTTCCCAAGACACAAAGTCCCTTAAATACTTAATTTCATTAAGTCCCTAGCAAAGCATTGTAAATATATAAATTACGTGTATTTATATAAATGTACAGATACATAAAACCACATTTAGCATATTTTTATATTTGTGTATTTATATAAATACGTAAATATCCCTTTAACAACATCCTGCCCTTGATTATACCAAATACAGTATCGAAAAGATAAGCAATTTAAAAGCCTCTGAAGAAAGATGATCTTAATGCATTTTTGTCTGTAAATTGACTACTGTGGATTTAACTTGCTTGAATAAAATCAAGATTTAAAGGGAAAAACAAGGAAGTTTATTCTTCATTTACTGGAATAGTATCCTGTATTGTCTAAAACTATAATCCCTTCAGGCTTCCCTTTTTCCCTACCATAGTTGTGCAACTAAATTACATCATCATCCTAAGGTTCCACATAGGGGAGCGCTGTAAACAGCAAGAAAGAGGATCTGAAACATTTCCAACAGTGTTGGTCAAAATTCCTTTTTCCTACACATTTTGAAGAAATTCATAGATGGCAATACCATGGTCCCTCTCTTTGTTCTTTCAAGAAGGTTGATGCCAGGCAAAAAAGCTTTCCCCAAGTGCTTACCGATAATTATCTCCCATGACGCCCACCATAACTACAAAATGGGAAAATCATAATTTTTAGTTGCTTTTTAACTTAATTTTTATATCATCTGTCTATAGCAGAGACTTGCCCCTCTGAAGTAATTCCAGACATAACCTCTGACTTTTGCATTCCCCTATCATATATCCTTTATATTTTAATAATGCAATTAATAAGATATCCTTGCCAAATCGCAACTATCTTAAGCAGTCTGGAGTTTGACCTCAAATTTGTATGCTGATTCAAGTAGGAGTCAAATTATTGCTCTAATAACTACTTAATTGCTCTAATATCTAATGTATCTAATATAGAGCAGAAATTGCTCTAGTAACTAATAACTAAATGACTTCTGACACTAGCCTTCTTCAATTGCATAATTCTTGTAAAATTGGCAGTTTGCTGTCTAACAAAGTGGCTGATAAGGCACTAATACAGCCCAAAGGCCGTTTCATTATATCCTTCTGGAGGTAGCTCTGAATACAAAATAAATCTGCTTCTTATTAAACACTGTTGGCAGGTTGCTTGAAGTGTTCATCCCTGTCTGCATTGGGCTAACTTCTAGGAACTTGTTTGAAATTCAAACAACCCATTCACTCTTAAACACTACGGTAATGTGTATAGGATAAGAATCAGAATATTTATATATTTAACATAAATCATATATGACAGATTATCTGCCTGCCTAATCTAAGATACCTCAGTTTTCATAACAGTACAGAATCCAAACATTTTTGCCTCACTTCCCCTCTTCCTACTTGAGATGGTAGGAAGGGCTTTCTTGGCAGAGTGAGGGATAGAGGAAACAGGTGTTTTTGTTTATTCTTCTCATTTAGATTAATCTAGAGTACTGCTGCATTAAAGTTTCGATAGTTAGCATTTTGATATAGTTGGCATTTGTTTCTATTTAAATGACTCAATTGTCCAGAGTTTATTTCTTCTCCTAGTGAGGTTTTTTTCCAGCAGATCTTCTGGGAGAACGTCTGCAGATAGGATTAGATTGGAGTTGCTATTGCTCTCAGTGTACTTAAGGCACTGACAAGGATGAGAATTTAAATGAGAGATTTCAGATGTCTGCATTACGAATTTCACAAAGTCCTCCTTGCCTAAGGGAGGTAACAACAGCAACAACAAAAACCCTAGCTTATTTCCAAGTTAATTTACAAGCAGAGTTGATGGTAGAATATTTGCATCAAACCAGATTCAATATATGCCCTTAGTATTTGCACCCATATTTTCAAGGGCTTTCCTTTCTACAAATAACTTGTGTGTACTATAAAAGCTATACGATCTGGTTTTCACTGGCTGGTTTTGGAAAGCAAGGGGGAAAACCCCAATTCTTATAAATTGATACAACATTTCTTTACAGGGGAGGACTTCACCATTTTGTACCTTCCAATTTTTCAGAATGTTACCTTTTCGTCTTATATTTAGTTTCAGAGAGCGTGTACTGAGTAATAGCTTTCTGTAGGTCACTTAACTTTATTTTCCTTTAGAACCAGGAAAGAAGCATCAGTTTAGAGGTACTTTCTTCCATTAACAGATCAACTTTCTTCATAGAAATTTGTATTTTACATAGAATGGATTTCAGTCACCTCTGCCAGTAGAGACGTGCTATAAAATCAAGATGGGTTGCTAGCCTATAATGACAAGACAGCTTCAGAAACCTGTGTAGGCACAAGGAAAGATGGTGATAAAAATTAAGGTTCCACCAGCTTTAAGTACTCTTGCTAGTGATACAGGAGAATAAATGCTAGCATGGCATTGCTTCATATTCTCCCACTTAGGTGCCAAACCAAGAAATCCAAGAATTATTAGCAGCCTCAAGAAAAAGCTATCTCAGCTGCTGAGCCGGCAACTAGATTTCTCACTGCTCTCATTGGAAATTCAAGGTTACAGCCCAACTCTTACTTCAACCAACCGAAGGGATCTTGCCAAACGCAAAGGAAGCTGAATCGAGTCTCTTTTTCTTCCAGTCCTCCAGAAAGAGACGATACTTTACTTAAAGCTTCCAGAAATATTTATATTTCACACATGCTGCTGCTCCTTCTTTGAAATTATACTTCTTTTATGTTTGGGAAATAACTGTATACACACACAAATGAAAGAATTAACACTGTTTGATTTGACAGCTATTATCTGTGACTTAAAAGTGTCTGGCTTAAAAATAGTAGGCAGGGGGACATGCTAAGCTTGTAAATATGTTTCCCCCATACTTTGTTAACTGAAAATAAATTTTCATTAACCTTTTAATATTCTGTGAAAGAGAAATTTATTCCACAGGTTTTCAGTCCTCTGTGCTGACATAAGTATGAAATAGGTAAATTCTCTTAAGCATCTACATTAGCTTTGGATGCACAGCTACACGTTTTTTCCTTTATTTCTTTTTCCTCAAACTCTTTCAAGAATATGAATTTGAATAATCATTTCAAACAAAATGAAATGGACTATGAATTTTATTTTCTTTTTATGGATAATTGCTTAAATCAAATCAATCACAGGTGAATTAAGTTAAATTAGTGTATAATTCAAATATCTTGGCGTGCTTTTTATGTGTTCAGTATTGTTGCTTTTACCTTATTACTCTGACTGGAAAAGTGCATCTTCATCATAACCTGAAGCAAAAGTGTAAATTTCATTACTTCAAAAGACAGAAGTGGAAGCACAAAATTACCTCTGTTTAGTAATCAAAACTTTTCAAAGGGAAATAATTAGAAAAATCTGGCCTGTTTAAAGTGTGCCACAGAAAGCAAGTAAAATCTGAAATACTATGAATACAGGCCAGAGCATCTCCAGAGAAACTTAAAACTATCACTAAGCACAAAGCTTTATTTTTTTTTTTTGTATTTGTTTTTGCCAGGAAATTAATTTATCCTGTCCTAATTAATAAGGCTAATAAAAACTGGTTTTCAGAAAATATTTAAGTAGTATAAGTAGGTAATAGGTAATTTGCCAATGACTTCTCTGGTGACTAGAGCTGCTTGATGGAATGATACTGTGTGAACAGCAACAACGGTAATAAACACCGATTTACTGCAACACTCAAAAACTTACCATGTGCTTAAGGGTGAATTTTTGTAAACACATCAAGGGAAATGTCTGTCATGATGTTTGAAATACAGACTGTTTTGCTGCTGCATTAAAACACTCAGTTCTGTGGATATTTGAAAGTAATTGAACTTTGTTAGATTTCAATTTGCAAATATATATATATAAAACAAGATGAACGTATTTTGTACTGCAGAAGTTATAGGCAATTGAAGGAAAGTATCTGCTAAATGCAATAATCCAGGAGAAAAATCTGTAAATAAAATACCACTGTAAAATGGAATGTTGAGACTGTGAAAATTAATCCACAATTAAAGTACTTTGACAAGATGCTTTCTCAAGAGCCTCAATCTTCTGAATGTTAAATTATGAAAGCAAGAGTCAGGTGTTATTGAATATAGCCATGTTTAGTTTGCTTATCACATAGTATGTTCTTGCACTATTTCACCAGGGGAGAATATTAAAAGATACTATCTTTAAATTTAAAAGCTATTTGTTATTTATTAAACTCTCATACCATAACATCAGACTTGAAGGGTTTTAATTTTAGAGGACTACTGGGAAAAAGAGTATGGATAACTGAGAAAGTTTCGTATTTGGACAAAATCATTTCATTTTGATTCTGATTGAATGATTTCAAGTAAGTGAGCTTAAATCTTACATGTTGATTACAGAAAATTTCAGACAAAATGGTAAAAATCATGTAAGATGGGGTAATACCAAAAAACTTGTGATACCTCTAGGACTGGTACTTGTTACCTAGGTAACTTGGACTTTACAACATTTAATTTTGAGGTTTAGAAATAATTTTTCTTAACAGTTGATATCTAAAAAGGTTTAAAAGGATAAAACAGATACACAACAGTTAAGTCATGCAACCTCTTTCTGTAATTTCAGGGGGCAGGAGCTTGAAAAAGAATGCACAGAAGTAGTTTAGGTTTTGGGGGTGCTTTTTGGTTTTGTTGGTTTGGTTTGGGTTTTTGATATGAAGGAAAAGAAATATCTAAAATTAAACCAGACAAGCACGAGGTTTTCCAATAAAAATGGGAAAAGTAGCAAAATTGCAGATTTGTTATTGATTTTACTTAAAGAAATAAAGGCTGTTATTTATTTGTTGCTTACTAGCACTCTCTCAAGTGCTAGCAAACAACTATGAACGTGGCCAAGCTGATTCTACCCTTGGGATGTGCAGTTCGTGTGATGGAATTCTTGGCCAGAATTTCTGCTTCCTGACTTCTTACAGGCCTGAGTTTTGAAAAGTATCACAGTCAAAATGCTTTAGGCACATAGGGTTTTTCATTTGAGCTAAGAGAAACAACCGCATTGCTGAAAGCACTGCTGAGTAAGGAGGTGATGTAATAATAATGCAATCTGATATCTATATTAAAATACAGCTACTTAACAACAGCTTGGAGCTACCTGATGTGGTATTTCAAGTTCACCTCAGCTTTTCTGAGGTAAACATGAAAGTACAAATGGCAGCATTTCCAGCTAATGATGTGTGCAACTACACAAATATAACCTGGGTATGTGCTCCAGCTACGCTTATAAATCAATAGTTTTCACAACAGGAGGTCTGCTGATTGCCCTTGACATGGAAAGCAATACTGAATTTGAAGCACAGCTTTCTCCTTCCTCCTTTAAACTCTTGCAGTTGTAAGTTTCATTGTCAGCTTAAGAGAGCGGTTTATTTTTGATTAAACTAACCTGGTAATACGGTAACATCAACAAAATGTTTTAATTGTTCAATGTTATTCAATAGTTAATAATTTTTTGGGTTTGCTTTACTTGTTGCAAGCACTCGGCAAAAGTGTCACTGAAATACAAGAAGGGGAGAACGCAGAATGAAATAGCTGGTATTTTAAAACACCTAGGACAGATAGCCTAGATAACAAGTCTCATAACTAAAACGAGGAAATGGTTATCTTTTTAGATTTTTAACTTATGCTTAAGTGCACTTATCATATACCATGCTCAGAGCTGTTCTAAAGTCCACTCAATTTGATTCCTCTCTCCAGCTTTTACTGACAGCAAGGGCTATAGCTGGGTTACAGTTACTACTATGCAAAAGACTCTCAATTAAACCTGGCAGTATATAAACATTTATCCAAACTGCACCTTCATTAAAAGGGAATTCAGTCCTGGTCTCAGGACAGATTTAAACAAACTGAGCAATGCTGGTATGATTTTTTAATCAGCTAAGTGGGAAAATGGAAGTTTTTACGCATTAAAGAGAGCAGGCTCAAAATCCATCAGAACAAGAAGAACACATCAAAACTAGAATGTCCTATGAAATCTGAAAAATCTAGGATAGTAACCACAGTGGGGCTCTTTGGATGCTTATGTACAACCTGCTGTAATTTGGTTAACTGGGAATAATGTTTTGTTTACTGTGCATTTGTGAGTCTATTCTTTCACCTGTTGTTAGAAAACTAATTCGGGTTTTATGCTGCTTCCTTCTTGAAGAGAGGGGAACAAGACCAAAGGACAAAAGCAGTATCTCCTCCAACATACTAAAATCTATAAAGAGTACATTAGAGTTCATTGCCAACATCAAGATTTTCAGTGCCTATACAATAGTCATAATTGCTTCTTCCAAGAAGAAAATTTAATAGCACAATCCCCTTCTCCCCTTAGAAGTTTGAGCCACTTATTGTTTCAGTGTTTTCCAGTCCTAAATGGGTAATCAGAAGAAAATAAATGGACTGAAAAGAAAATAAAATGTAGAAGTATTCACACAAAAAAAACACCGTAAATCCCCCAAATCCAGAGTGACTTGAGATAGGGTCTTTGAAATAAATTTGTACAGATAAACCCGAAACTTTTTAAAGCAGCATTATGTAATACCCAGTTGAATGCCAATGTGTCAGTGTTGATTGTGGACTGGATTTGTTCTATGTAAATAACGACTAAAAGCACCCTCACCATTCAGCTTAAAATCTCAAGACAGCAACAGGGGAAAAAAAAAAAAAATCAGCATATGGAGAAGCTAAATATGAATTTTCCCTCCTGTTGACCTACCCCATCCTTAAAACAAGCCTGTGTTAAACCATTCACAAAAATAAATACTGAAGTCACACCTTTTAAATAGCACAAACATCATCCAGTGTATCTTGTTATCTAACCATGCTGAAGAACTCTGCCAGTTTTACATCCCCAGGCAAATTTTCACTAAGACACAGCTATTAAAATGTAGAAGTTCAAACAAAAATGCAATTGTAGATTTTGAAACTATAAACATTTCTATAACTTTTTTCCTCCAGTTGCCAACTAAGTAAAAAGAAAAAAAAAGAAAAACAATCCCATAACTTCAGGACATCTTCTCTGTAGGTGGATAAGAATGGAAGATGCATGAGCAGGGCTGTTCGTTTACCGTATTCCCAGTGGTTTCCTGAAACACAGCCTCGCTCTTGCCCTTTACAAACAGTGCACGTTACTCCCACTCCCCACAATTACAGGGTCAAACTAGGTAAGGCACATTGTCTCACAAAAAAAGAAGAAAGTTAGAGCCAGTGTTCTACAACATCCAGCTGCCAACGTTATTACTGATTGCTGGAACTCGGCTTGTGCTCCCCGCTTCCTACCGTCCAACAAGAGCGTTACGAATTTCGTCAACTCTGAAAGGTGCTTGAACTGCCAGTTGAGATTACTTCCACTAACAGTACACTTCATGAGGATAGAGAAGCGGTCCATGATGTAACTCAAATATTTATTAATTGCTACTGAATCTTTTTTTTTAATAATCATTAGCATTTTTGTCTTTAAATATGTACACACAACAAGAACTGGACAACTGCCTATGCATATCATCTACTAACACCCTTCAAACATGACAGAGAGGGACGAAAGTTTTTTGCTACATCAAGGTCTTCTATCTGCAGCTGTTCCACATGGCAAATTCCCATTTCAGTAAATTGGTACTCAGTTCCCAGAGCAGATGCAAAATCATACTCCCAACGAGAATACACAATGCAGCCTGATTCTAAGAACAAAGTATCATTTCACTCTCTAAGTCTTCATAATTCTGTATTCAAATGATTCTTTTAATTGCAATGGGAATTCCATAACTCTTTCATTCTCAGGGAAAATGATTTTTTTTTTCCTAGTTAGAGGACAAATACAGTACATCAATATTGTATTTTACTATATGTGTACATTCTAGCTGCTATTTCAGAGCATGGTTCTAGGCTACAGAGAGAAAACACCTGCATCCCACTCACTACAGCACAGGTCCTGACAAAGACACATTTCTTACCAACATAGGGATACAGAATTTGAAGGTCAAATTAAAAGATTTCTCTTCACTAATCACACACATATCAGTATCATAAAAGCGATTCTGAAGTGAACACTGAATAAGCTGTTGCTTGCAGTATTGAAGGTTCTTACAGAATTAAACAAAACATTGTAACTACCTTAATCACATTTTAAATTTTAAAATCTGTCCTCTCGTGCTATACCAATTTTTATTGCCTCACACATGTCTTTTCACGTTGCGAACTTCAAAGTACCCACTGAAATAAGCAGATGTTTAATTCCCAGAGAATGTGTAAATGCCTGAAACTTGTACAAGCAATGCAAATGTGTTACACACGGGAGCTAACAGATTCACAAACGATACCCAGGTTTCCCTATGGAAGAATTACACAAGAGAAGGTGATAAAAAAAATTTCACTCTGCTGAAAAGAATGAAAATTCAACATTCTGGCTTGTGTAGCTTTAGGAAAAGCTTGGATGGAAAAGCTTCTAACCATTAGCCAGACTGCAGCACTAGAATCACAGCAAATAAACAGAATTTGGCAGAAAACAGGAAAGATCTTGAAAGTCAAACCCCAAAAATTACTGCTCTTATAAAACATACTCCTGTAGATATTTGAAAATTTAATCCATACAGTTTACTAAACCAGTCTGATCAAAGAAATTAGCTAATACATTTACCAGCCTAAGCTGGTAGCTTCCCGGTGCTTTTTATTGTCCATTATTAGAGAGAGCTATATATTCAGAGCTCAGTTTAGAAATTGGGCACAGAATAGTATTAGATAGACCTTCTGTATCTTAGGAGTAGATTAAAACATCAAAAGTAGAGGTCTTTTTGACCACTGCTGTTTACAAGATAGTTTAAATAGTTCAGAAATATTTTTTAATTTGTATCTTTAGCAAGATGTTAGATTATTCCTTCTGCATATCATTCCCTTTTACTGGCCACTACATCTAGAATAGTTATATTTGGTTATCTGGCTTGCTTCTCTGATACTCTTTTAAATAGATTCAACATCATTATTGATAATTACAGAAGTTCAGGAGCATAAAACTGTACAACAGCTACACGGCAGATTCAGATGGCTATTGTAATCCATTTTATCTTTCAGTAAGTAAACTTAAGAAAACCTAATTCTTAAAACTACTAAGTGAACATCTCTTCCTGTCCCTAATTTTACAGTGTGTACAGCTATTGTCATAGCTTTACTTTGAGTACCCAAAATAACACTTCTTGTATGTAGAGGAAAGCAAGATTCCAATATGTAAAACAGAAAACAAAACATGAATTCTCAGTTTTTTATATGATGAGAAAAGAGAATATTGAAGATTTTTCTTATCTATAGAAGTAATCAACATGTTGCTTTTTCTATTTCCTTATTTGTATTTACAAATATTAAAGACTTATAAAAAAAACCCATCAACTGTGAGTGAGCCAATCAAACTGGAGACAAATCCCACTGCTTTGTAACATTTTGAGTCTGAATGTTTATTTTTTCTAACACAGAAGACTTTTTTTTTTTTTTTTTGCAACTTCTTCGCATATGACTTACCGGCAGTGTTTATGTGATCCCGTTAAGGTTTCAATCACAAAGCATTCCCCTTCATTGAGACAATATGCAAGATCCTTGTCTTTGCATGGCTTAAAGTGCTCGGATCGCTCAGTGGAATACGTTGTAGTATCTATGGAGAAAGAAAAAAAAAAAAAAAAAGAAAGAAATGCTGTAAGGCTAAAAATTGAATATTCTTAAAATATATCTTAAATAAATGTGATCAAATTGGTCTCAGTAACATCATCTGATCAAGACAGACTAATTAAAGCAAAAACACAGGGCAAACAAACTCCAACGTGACTGCAATATTATTTCCAATCAAGCTTCTTAAAAAGATTCACAAAAGGAATCTTGTATTTGGAAACATTAGCAGAAAACCAAACTATGGTGCTGCAAAGTTGAACATAATTTCAAGCACTTCCAATTTCCAAAGTATCCCTTCTAAAATGTAAACACACCTATATACAATACACAAGTACTTTCATGAAAAAATTAGCAAAACTAGTGTATTGGGCTTGCGTGGCAAGGTTTAGGTAGCAGGGCTTTACAGGGATGGCTTCTACGACGACGTGCTAGAAGCTTGCCCTGTGTTGGATAGAGTCAGTGGCAGCTGACTCCAAGATGCACTCACCACTGGCCAAGGCTGAGCCCATCAGCAACAATGAGCTACCATTCCTCTCTTTAACCTTTCCAATCCAGTTGGATCAATCACTAATAAAATGAATTTTTCAGAGAAAAATATCTATCAGTCAGACATCTTCATTTTTTTCCACTAAGACAAGGATTTTTCTAATGAAGTATGATAGACAATGAATATCTTAAGAGCCGTGGCTCAATATTCAGTATACAATCTTAATTCTCAAAGTTTAAATTCCTACTTACTTTGCAGGGAAAAAGACCAAGATCTACTAGACTAATATATAGTACAATTTTAAGAGAACATTTCATTATAAACCATATAGACTAGAAATATTTTGTTGCCTGCTGTCAAAGGAATTAAGCTGTGATCTATGAACATGGAACTTTGCAAATTCAAAATCATATAAACAGATTTACTTGGGGTTTTTTTGCTCATAACTCAATACAACTTAAATGTCCATTAAGCTAATACCAGAATTGAAAACAAAACCACTGAAATACAAGCAAGAACGATTCTGGAAGAAAATTCAGATAATTCCAAAAATCTTTCATGGTAACTTTTTTCATTCTTAATGTGTTTTAAATAACACAGTGATGTAAGTTTCCCTTGTTATACAGACCAAGTAAAGGAATATTAATAAAATACCTTTGAAAAGAATACAATAATCTACATTTAATCTTTGTATACACCAGGGGTTTTTTTCCCCAGAGAGAATTTTTTTTTTTTTCCCCTCAAAGTTTTCATTGGGGAGAAAAAAAAATCCTGGGAATAAACTCCAACAGTCTCTCTTTAAATATTTTTGCAGATTCAGAACGAAAGGTCCTGCCATTTTTCCAAACAGCAGCATTTACAAAAAAGGTTTAGGTTATGTAAGAATGACCACGCTTTTAATGACTGCAAGCAAACCTTGAAGAGAAATAAATCAAACTGAATTGTGGACACAATAGAAGATGTTTGTAAATGCAAACACAAAAACCCTCAAACCCAAACCCCAAAACAACAGTAATCAGATGTGACCTTTCTATCCCTTTCAAATATGGAAAGCAGACGATAATATTATTTGAAAGTGGTTGTGATCATTACAAAAGGTAACTACAACTGTTTGATAAACAGCAACTCAACTTGATATGACTTTAGACAACAGAACACTGATATTTGTCAGCACGCTCTGAAGAAAAAATCCGTCCCAATACCTTCATGAAGGCAGTCACATTGCATAGACCAAAGTAATCTGAGATGCCCCCAAAGGACAACAGAAAAACTAAGGAGACACGCCATTTTACAAAGTGCCTTCGAGTTATTAACGTACTGAATTCTCACAGCAGAGTGTTTGAAGTGCAGGATACTCCTCTTCTACCATAATTAACTCAAAAATACCTTGTCAAGGTCAGCATTTTAAAGTTTTAGATTAAATATATTCTTCAGAGGTTTTGTTCTCTTTTATTTTAATCACTTCTCTGCCCAATATTTTTCAAGATTAAATCAAGTCCACAGCAGAAACTTCTGCCAATTCAGCAGTGTCAGAACAGAGCACGTGACATTTTATAGTGGCAGAAATGCCACTGAAGGTGCAGCTACAGCATAGGTTAATTTATTTGAGTACTAAGAGAAATTATGCAAGTAATTGGACTTCTCTGCTGAAGTAAATTTTTAAACTATGGTCTGTCGTTCCAGCAAGTCAGCCTTACAGAACTGGGGTTTCTGATGCTTCCAGACGAGTGAGATGGTGCTGTGCCCAGGCAGAGCAATTCCCTCAAAGCCCCACCCGTTTTATTTATAAACAGGCATTTTCTCCACTTGCACATGATTTCAAGCTTTTTTTTTTTACATCGCTGAGTTCCATCTCTGGTCATTCAAACTAAGCACATCTTATGTTGAAAAGTACACAATAATTTTTGTACCAGCCTCACTAAAAGTCAGTTTTAAGTTATAGCCTTTTCTGTCTTGGAAGTATTTGTGCAAGTCTAGCCAGGTTAATATACACTGGAACATCTGTCCACGTACAGCTGATCATAAGACTTCTTAGCTACAAAGATCATTCACTAACATTCAACACTCAAACACTCAAAAGCCATGTTACCAAATGACACCTTAAAAATCCCTAGACCCGTTTCAAGTTTTCTGCTGGATATACACACATACAGGATATGTAAGTTTTCTGAAAATTTACAATCCTGCTGTTATTTCATGCTATGCTCACCATGAAACAAACTTGTTACAGCTTCATCAAATAACAAAAGAAGTGTAAAAACTTGGTCTAAACGGAACTATAAAAAGAACAAGTGATGGCAAACACTGTACAGACTATATAGTTTTCTTGATTCTTTTTCTAATCATAAATCTTATTGTCTGATTTGTTCCCCCCTCCCTCCTTTTTTTCAGCTCCTAACCAAGCACTGTATTGACTTTTGCATGGTGGAATTGTCTTTCCTATTTTCAGAAGCCTGCTAGGTATCCACTATTGTAAATAAGTTTGATTTTTTCTTATTTTAAGTGATAAAACCTAGTCATTCACAAAATTACCAGTAGAGCCCCTTAATTTATTTTCTAGTCTTTGAACATGGGTAACAGACCCAAATATTTATATGTAATAAAGGGAACTTCTGTTATGCATGCAGATGTCCTTGAATCCAGTAGTTAAATGTCAATAATTCATAATCCCTTAAAGTCTTATTTTCTTCTTTTTTTTTTTTTTTCTTTCTTTTAAATTGTTACATGTCCAAGTGTTTCATACAAAAGCAGCAAGGGCTATTGCTTTCTGCTGGAGCCTTTCCAACTAAATTGGAATAAAGAATTTCTAGGCACTTTTGTTGTATTTTTCTCGCCTCACTATCAGAAACACTTTATGTATGATTCCCATAATCCAAAAATGGATATGCCATTGCCAAGTCTCAGATATCACTGTTTAATCAAATACTCAAGAACACAGTTCACATTTCAGAGGAAGGCTTCAAAATCTTTTAGAGGCACATTTTGGGAATGTTGAAACAAAATTCAGTAGGAAGTTTTCAGAGATTATTTTATTAAGGTCTAAAGCTTGGTCTAAAGGAGTGTTAGTGACTTTGCATTCTTGACTCATTAATCTATTTCATTATGTTTATACCAGCACAGAATGGCTCGTTATAGCTAATTTACTGAATGACCTTCAAGGCATAATATCGATACTATAAATACCATCTCCCTTTTGAAGGCTACCAGATCCACTGTTTCCAGTACTGTGCTCTGATACTGAAAAATCTGTAACTGCAAAGGGCAAAAGTAAGAGAGAGAATGCAAGATTTAAAATATCCTGGGAAACAGCAGCATTCATGGCAGCTGTTTCTGTGCAGATGCAGCTGCAGCAACCATCCCCACCCATCACATCTCTCTGGCTTTAGAAATACATTTTACTGGGAACATCTCAAAAAAGTTTTGCATGGGAGCTTTAAATAGTACCCACACCATGTGCACCTCATAGTAAATGTTTTTTTCCAGATAGACAGCCTTAGCCAAGAGGGGAAAAAAAAAATAAAAATGACCTAGCAGAACAAGAGAGGAGAAGATGCTGCTTAACTTCTCTGAAGTCTCTAGTGGAGGGCCATAAAAATTTTCTAACTACAGAGTAACATTCACTTCTTAACATGAGTATAATGACTACTTAGTGCATTATCAAGGAGGAATATTTAAGACACCCTATTTGGTTTAATGTCAGAGCTTACACACAGAAAGACTTTAAAAACACTGCTTATTTTAACTACCATTGAATATTATTAGCTTTATGGATTTATCATTAAGATGCAAATTAGCTTTTCCTTTACTTTCTTACCCATTTCTAACTGAGCATTTCTGAGAACCATTGAAGTTCTGAGGCACCAAAAAAGTGATCCCATTTTAAATGCACTACAAAATACAAACAACTGGACTTTCTCTGACAACCCAATTGCAGTTACCAAAAAAAAAAAAAAAATCACAATTTTTCACAAGAAATCCCAACATTTTTTACAATGTATTTTTGTATCATTATTGCATTCTATAAAGAACGTAACATAAAAGGTCATTTAATAGCATACAGTGATTTAAATTTTATGTTCACTAAAATCAATGGCAAAATATTTCCAATGACTCAGTATAATCAGGGATCCCCACAGTTCTTACAGGAACATATAGTGCTTCTTCCTGATATTTTATGATTATGTGTAGCCCTACTAGAAAGGCTCTTGCAAAAAATGAAAATTACACAGAGAATAATTTATGTATTGCTTTGTTTACTCACAGTAACCTGAGTCTTCAAAACATACAACCTAAGATATTTATTCCTGTGCTTTTAGAAGTAAATTAAACATGGATAGGGAGAAAAGATACCAAACCCTAACAAGTACTAATTAAAGGAGGAGCAGTGGAAAACTTGATTACTGCTTGCAAGTGTTTGTTATGATATAGCCTTAACTGATGGTAATGCTTTCTTAAGTTGATCATATTTGTAAAGTAAACAAGTAATCAAGACTACTCCTTTTTCATGCAAACCAGAGATCTTCCTTTGTCAGTGCTTCCTGAATACTAGTTGGCATTAGCTATTGGGAGACTGCTGTCATAATTTAACTTAAATAGTCTAGTAATAAATTATGAGAAAATACCTAAACATATCTAGAAATTAAAACTTTATTTTTTGAAATACTAACGGGGCTCTTGTTCTAAATTTACTTTAACTGTTTGTACATTTATGATTAAAAACAAAAACTTAATGAAAATATGAAAGATATTTTACTGCATTTACAGAGCCAGTTTTATATTAACTAGCAATCGAGTTCTGAATGCTGATTATTCAAGCAGCTACCCCTTAGCCATTTTGTGCCAGACAAAATTTTACTTAATCCAATAACACTTAAAAGGATTTGATTGCATTGTGATATAAAGCAAAATTGTTCTATAGATATGGAAATACTTTGAGCTTTTCTATTATCCTTCAGATTTAAATGAATAAATCTGTATAATTTAGCAACAAACTGACAAAGCAGCAGATGCATCAAAACATTGTCATTTACACTATAGTTGGGTTCCCAGCCAGATTGTGGAGGTAGCTGAAATTGTTATCATTGAGGGATACACTGAATGTTTTTCCTTTGTGTTTAATTCAGAGGATTACATAAGGTAGCTCATGTGATATTAACTCAAGAAGCACATTCCCGTGGAACATTTCTCTGTGGGTACAAACAGCCACATCCTTGAGCTGTTTCTCCTCACATCAGAGCACAGCATCACATCTACAACTGAATAGAAACAGCTCAAGCTCCAGAAACGTAGAATTCAAGAGAGACAGTCATCTCTCCAAAAATCAGCACACATGCAATCTTAGTGATTGCACAATTAATTCTTCAAGTATGATCTTTTTCCAGAAGTAAATGTTCCAAATGCTTTATCAGCTAGAAATCGCAATACACAAACACTAAGCTGTACCTTGAAAAATACATTAAAAGATTTTCAATCTCCTACTGCATTAGCAAAATATCATGTGCTATTAGAGAATTGCTTGCTTCCTGCAAAACTTACCTATTAAAGTACATCTTTACTTTCACAACTTAAAACAAACCAAGCAGCACTATTTCTAAAAACAATCTAAAAAAAAAATGCCCATCTAATGATAACTTGCAACTGAAACTAAAAAGCAGAAAAGCAAATAGACCTAGCAACCCTTCAGAATGTATTATCTGATCACATTTGTCAGAACTAAATCCTGAACGCCAATGAAATTCGTCTATACATGTGCCGAATTGCACATTCAAGGATGTATTCTCCTGTACAGCTCAAGCTGAAATCAGTGAAAGCTGAACAAATGGGAGATGACTCAGAAGAGAGCCCAGTGAGACACAAAAGGCCAGGGTTTTTCAAAAGTTCAATGTCTAGGAGCCAAAGAAACAGGAGCAACTAAAACTCTAAAAGGCTTTTGCATTCAATTGGTAGAGTTATTCTGAAAATTGAGACATGACAGCTCCGAAGAGCACTCTAGGTGCAGAGTGCTTTTGCCAATCAGGCATGTATTCAAGTGTCCTTTGGTAGAACTTTATTATCTCATTAATTGATCTCAAAAACTCATAAAGGAATTCAGTGAAAAATCAGGGTGCTCAAGATTGTGCCAGAAGTGGATCTACCAGCCCCACCAGGGCTTCTCTCTCATTTGACCCTTAGCAGTCCTGTCTCACTATATCGACAATCACTGGAGTCACCAAAAGCCCTTGAGACTGGCAAGCACCATTGCAACAAAAGGGGACAACCTTTTGGAGATTCAGAAACAGCTCTAGGAAATAGTGTCCAATAGATGGAGAAACTGAAATACAGTTACATTTTGTGCTTTGCTGCAGAAAAGCAAAATAGTGAATTTATTTAAAAAACAAAACAAAAAAAAAAAGACTTCTGGGGTGCAAACGTTGATGATGCAATCAATACTTAGGAAAAAGAAACAACCACAACACTCAGAACAATTCTGCACAGGTTAAAAGCAGCTAGAAGAAAGCTGTCTGTCATGTCTGCAACCACCAGCATTCTGCAATGGGAAAAAAATAATAATAATTATCAAACAAAATCTAGCATATCAAATCTATAGCAGAGCGCATCAGGAAGTTTGTCATGAAACATTTTGGCTTACTTTGGCTAATGCAGAAAATGTTCATTTGCAGCAATTATTTATCAAAAATAGTAACAAATTGCATTAAATAATAAAAAAAATCATTTTATTTTTCATGTTTAGCTTCAAGTGATCTCAAGAGGATTCAAATCTCATAGCCTAGGGAGGACTGCTACTTTATCTGGATTTGGTTGGAGTGCCTTCTAAATAAGTGAAGAGTTTCAGAACTTCGCACTTTCAAATCTGATATATTTGGAAATATAAACAAAATTAAATGTAAGAGGAAATAGAGACGAAGGAAATATAAGAAAACACAGAAGAATTGCAAAGAGCTAAATAACTCAATACTGCTACAGAGAGAGTACAGAAGTGATGCTACAATTATTATTACATGTAGTAAAAAAAAAAACAAACCCACAACAAAGAACCCCAACAAAACCCCAAACAATTAACAGTCCTTCAAATCTTTTTCTTTCTTATATCACAGCTGTCCTCTCTCCTCCTGCCCATCAAGCCCAATGTGGGTGTGGGAGTTTAGATGCAAGGACCAGGGGAAAGAAAGATGGTGACAGAAACCTTGGGTCTCAATGTCTGTGCTGGTATGTGCAGGCAGTTCCTCCTGCACCAGCCACCTGCACTACAGCTCAGAGGTAACAGCGCTGGAATTAATTATAGCCTAATTCCAGAAGATTCCATGTGTAGCTGTCTTGTTCCACGTCACCTGATTCCCATCACAAGTCACATCAACTATCCAGTTTCTTTATCCTTTATATGTAACTGTCAGCATAACCCAGCACCAAGCCTTCATCAGTTCATTCTACAAACTCCAAAGACCAATCCAGATTAACTAATCTCTACCAGCTCTTCGCTTTTATGTTCATAATAGCTAACTACGAAAAGTATTTGTGCAACGG
This sequence comes from Nycticryphes semicollaris, assembly GCA_013400055.1. Taxonomy (NCBI): domain Eukaryota; kingdom Metazoa; phylum Chordata; class Aves; order Charadriiformes; family Rostratulidae; genus Nycticryphes; species Nycticryphes semicollaris. The sequence continues at coordinate 108,274 of VXBJ01002454.1, forward strand.
ACAGACACTGGTAAAAAAGAACTACTAATTACAAGGTAATTGTTATTACAACATAAAATTATATCTTAATTATACCACCTACACTTTTCTTTTGGAGGAGGCGATTTAGATTTTCTCCTTAATCAGCATATCAAACAACCCTTTTCCTCACCATCGTGAGGGCAGAGAGGAGAATAAGTGTTTCTGTGGGCCACAGGAGGGTGGTGGGCACCCTGTTCTGGTGCCTGTTTCCCAGCCCACTTCACCCTTCCCATCACTCAGAAAAACTGACATGCACGTGTAAAAGTCTATGACAGCTCAAATTCCTAGTTGAACGGTCCCAAACACCGACTGTCTTGGCTCCTGGACCTTAGTTGATCTGACCTTTATTGTCCTCTGTGTCCTGCCACCCAGCATTTGCTCCGCTGCCACTATCACCCAATCAAGTTATGTCCCCACAAATGAGAAACCTTCAATAAACTTTAAGGCATAGAATTGCCACTTCAGGATTTAGAGAAGGAAATAAAAAAGAAGAACAAAAGTAAAAGTGAAATTAAAGACTTCTGGTTTTTGTGCAAAATACTGATAAATATTATTGTTAAATAACTTAAATTGAAAGATATCTCAACAGACCTCCTGTTCAAAGTATAGTTAATTCTGATGTTAAGATCAGGATTCTGTAGTAAGTTCAGATAATTTTTTTAAATCTACAAGGACAGAGATTCTGTGACCCCTTAAAGCCACCTGTTGCAGTGCATAATTCACTCTCATTCACAATTTTTTTGACTCCTTATATCAGCCTCTGTGACTATATAAAACAATGCTCTGGAGATGAGTAGAAAAAAACCCTAAACTGAAACCAAACTGAAAACTACACAACTGAAAAGGCTTCATTGATGTACAAAAGTGTTCCTTATGAGTTTCTCAGCAGAAATTAGAAGTTCGATATATGCCAAATAAAGGATGGGAACTGCTTTGGGTTTTTTTCTGACTTTAATAAAAAGAGCTTTCCAAAATGATAAGAAAATGAGATATGACATTTAAGATTGTGGATATGCCTAAACCAGCCTTCTCAAAAGAGAAAAGGGGATTTTATTGCCTAGTAATTAAGGATGCTGTACTGATATTGGCAATGGGTATAGCGTGAACTCTGCTTTCAAAAATCTGTTATGCTATTTGTGATGAATGCTTGAGCAGACATTCACTCATATTAATGACTCTTCTTTTGACTGCTCAGGCCTCTCCAATGTTTTATATCCTTATATAGTGATCATATCACAGATAGCAGCTAGGTAGGCTGTACTGTTGTAAAGTAATGGAAAATTACAAGTAGTTAGTATTCAATAGCGATAGAGCAAACATTATCAACACTGAAGTAATCTTCCATTTCTAAGAATAGCTGTCTTGTAAGAAAATTCTTCTGGGAACAAGTATTTTGTGATTTACAGCTCATTAGGACCATCTGTAAATTCCTTAAAGCGTGATAAGAATTCAATTACTCACCTTTGTATTTTAAAGGCTTAATAAATTATTCTTTCTAAACATTCACAAAATGCAAAGGTTAGAATAGAAAATAAAAGTGCTATGCAAAATACAAGGCACAGACATTTTGTTATAATACAAAGATATTCATTGCCGTGACGCTGTCAGTAACCTTCATTGCAAAGCCCAATTTTACCCAGAGGTTTTTAAATAGTTTTGAAGTGGTACGTAACTTCTCTAGACAATGCTGAGAAATAATTAGAACTTGCACAACTGTAAATCTGCTCAGACTATTAACTACAACAGGCAGTTCAGTGGAAACACGTTATGAACGGAAGAACTTTTTCACAAAGAACTTAAAGCTTTCAGCTGTAAAGACCTGGGCACTCCTAAATAATCTCATCTACACCCCCTTTTCCATAACAGGTTTGACCAGATCATCCTTTGAGGTCCCTTTCAGCCTAGGATGGTCTATGTTTCTATAGCTTATAGTTCTTCTGGATCATTTAGAAGTCGCACAAGAATTACCCAGTACTATGTTTTCAACACTGAATAAATCACTTCTTACAGTCACTGACAGAGTACTGTAGGCTAAAAAATAGATAGCCAATGTAATAAAAGGATTATACTAGTTATATAGGGAAACACTTTATATAGCAATGTAAAAATATTAATTATCAAGAAGCTGAGTAATTTGTTTGACTGGCAGCATGAAGCTCTTTTTCCAAGAAACTGAAAGAGGTCAAATAATGCATCGAATAGAAATGAAGGAAATAAGAAATGCAATTTTAACTCCAAGCTTGTGCATATTTCTAAGGCATGCAATCTAAAAGTTATTCACTACTGCATTTATCATTTTGACATCCTTGTGGTGCAGACATGCAAAGTCAGGCTATGAAACATTAACATTACTCTCAGCATTTCCTTTCATAAAGAAGCCCATATATCCTACATTATATTTTATTTCTTTAAATCTAATTTCCTCACCTTGATTCTTTTAATTCAGTCTTCCAGAATAGAAAGGGGATAGGTATGAAAAGGTAAAGTGTCCTTGCAACAGTTCCTGCGTATGGCTTACCTCGCAAGATCTCTCTGGTTCTCTTCGTCAAGTCAGGAGAACATTTTTCCATCCATTTCTGAGGTGGCATTGTGAGACGCGTACGTGCTGCAAAACCCCTTGACCTTACTGCCAGCACACAACAATAAACTGCTCAATTCTAACGCATTTTCTAACACAAGTAATTAGTTAAATTACATATAGCTTTATAGTTTAAAACCACAGTACTGCAACGCAGGAAACTGTAAGAGAACTGTGGTAAGGAAAAGTCAGATAACAAGGTTATCATGTAGGCTACTAAAGCTTAAGATGCTAGATTTCAAGCAACAGAACCTGGGTTTAGGTCCAAGTTTGACTCGAGATGGCAAGGGTATTATATCTAATATCACATCTATTCAATTATTTTGTAATATTTCACAGATTAATATAAACATGATCTTTTTCTATTTCATAAATCCTCAGGCTTTGACTCATATTCAAATCAGGTTTAATTGCATCTGCCTCTGGTCTTGAATTTAACAAAAACAAAATTATGAGTTCACAGTATCGGCAATTCAAGTCTAAGTCATTAACCAATAACAGATTTTTTTTCTGCTAAGTTCTGGGGAACTGAGACTTATGTTGGTACAAAAGGACTTCAAAATAGTTGAAACTTCTTGGCTTGGCTTCTTACCATTACAGAGTACACAGCCTTACCACAATAAACCAATATACATATAGTCTCTGCTAATTTTGAGAAGTGGAGCAAAGGGAAGCAACGATATGGAGATTATAAGTAAAGGTGCTTTTGTAGAGAGACAGTGAAGTGCACCCTGCAATCTCTCTTGGGACCACGGCCACTATGAACAATATTCAGTCAGCGCTCCTGTTTCTCACTGCAGTTTCCACAAACCACAGGGCTCTCTGAAGTTGCATTTGGAAGCATGCTGTCTGCAGCCAGTGCGCTCTGTAGTTCTAATTTTATAAACTGTCAGCATCCTCACCCTAAGTAGCACAGGTCTCTTATCTGATCAACTCAGTCCTTGATTAGCAAGTTTTATGAGTCCTAATCATTAGTTAAAAATCTGCATTTCCCATTGCAGTGCATTTAATTCATTAATTTTAATGTTATATTAAAAGTTAATATATATTTTCTTCCTAGAGTGCAGGTGGTTTACAACACGGCTGACTGGCAGGCAAGAGAAACGTGCACACAGCTCTTTTTATGTAATGCCACTGAGAAGGTTATAAAGTATCAGAAACTCGATTAATACAGAAGCTAGCTACCAAAAGGAAGTCTAACTTATTTGCCTACCCCATTTAGTAATCTCTACGGCAGCTATATCCTGCCACAATCATCAAGAGAGGAAATGTAATTTAATCTTTCAATAGCGACAACAAGCTAGTAAACTAATAAGTCATCACTGTCACTCTTCAATGCACCTTTCAAGTTCTACTAGCTCCTTCTGAGACCTATGCACCAGAAGCACAAAAAGATCTCAAGCCTTAGAGTCTGCATTAATTCAGTGACTTAAAAAAAGCACTAACATATCATCATCTCTACATTTTCTAGTAATTCCTGATTTATTAAATACACAGAGTTTATAACATCGCATACACACATATAGGCCAAAATAAAAAAAGAAAAAGAAAAGCATTGACTGCCACAGAGCTTTGATTAACATTTAGCTACAGAACTTATATTTTGCTTCCAGGCACCCGTTGTACAAATGCACAGCACCCTGATTTGCTAAGAGCATTGCATCTCACCGCCAATTCTAGGTGCCAGAGCACTTTGAGGTTATAGTTCTTCCTGGGCATCATATCATTAATCAGTATCGAGCAACAAAGGTATTATTGCAGGCAAGCACAGTGCCATGCAGTAAGTTATGATTTTGGGGGGTTAGATAATCTACTCAACCTTTACAGTGCATCCCTCAACTAAAAGAGTTTTGAAAACCATGATTAAGAGCATTCCAGTAATTATTTAACTCCACTGAAGATCATGAAGAAAAGAAGAGAACTAAGGAGAATTCACTAGGAATCTAAAGTTCTCGCTCAGGTTGATTTTCTATTCATTAATGACTAATTAAATTTTGTAGGTATTATCCTTTGCCTCTCTCTTTTTTTTTAAGGAAATTTTAAAAGGAAAAATATGTATTCTTTTTAAATAAATCTTAAAAACAACTCTAGTTTCCTATATTTGACAAAGCAGTGTAATTGAGGGAAAATAAATGGAATAGCCAGTTTTTCGCTCCCTCATTGTACAAACTCAGAAAACACAAGGTCTGCAGGATGGGCTTCTAGCAATATAAATTCCAGTGCTGGTGCTACAGAAACCTCATTCTTATTCATACTTAAGTTAGAATGATTACAGCATGACAGAACAAAGCGACCACCGCTTGCATGTCAAAAAGGGTAAAGTCGATGTTAAAATAGCCCCCACAAATCTGCACTGCTGTGATATTTTATTAAATTTGCTATTTCCCTCTATTAGAAGAGGAATGAAACATCTGTAGCAGCTCCTTTTCTCCCTCTGAGAGGCATTAAGATGCAGCCTCATCTTTCGGTTCTCTCCACTCTGCAATTAATTGGTTTAGATCATACAGACTAAGCACAACTGCGGCAAGCATCTTTCGGTAGAACTGTCCTTGCAAGAAACTAGTCCTGAAGTCGAAAGTAAGAGTTCCTTAGCTTTCCTATGCTCCTGAATCAAGTACTTGTTAACGTAGGCACCTACCAGCATTAGCTACTCCAGAAAATTATATATTGAAATTACATCCTTGTTTTATTACTCAGATTAATTCCGTATATAATTTAAATAACATCTCCTACCTTTGCCCATGAGAAATTTGGGCATTATCACAAGCACTTTCTGTCTCACTGCACCAGTTTGATAGTTGCAAGGCAGCCAGCTTTCCACTGCTAAACAAAACAGCTTGAGGTTCAACAAATCAGCAGTGTTGGCATCTGATAGAGCTAAAGTAAGGGGGAGGAGAGTACTTGTGAGATGGCACTGACAACTTCATTTCCACTTCTGTGCAAATTAAATGTAGGCTAGGGAACAGAAATGGAACAAAATTAGACAAATGTAGGACTGCGGGCTCTGGTTGACTAAAGATATCTGTACAGATTAAAATAAGCTGATTAAACTACTAGTTTAACTTACAAACTGCAGCGTTAATAATACTCATTGAACTAAAAGACAACAGCAACAGAAGTCCAGTTCTGGAAATTCAACACTGAACATCCAATGGCAGCCTAATTCCATTTCACAAATTCTCCATTAGAAAATGCATTGTATTCACTACTCTAGTGCCACCACATTGGAGAAAAACATATACAGAAGTAACAGCTGTGATCACTGAAGTATGAGCATAGAATATGAGCAATTAACAGCTGAGTAATAAAAGATAACTGAAAAAGTGTAACATCCTCTTCTGATAGTTTCTAATTATTCTTTAATGGTAATATATACAACATATTTATCCACAGCTGAATAACTGTTCTAACTTATGTCACTCGGACATCTTTCAACCTGCTTACCAGAAAAATAAGCACAATATTTCACGATCTTCTATTGTGTTAGGCTATTTTTAATGGCATTTTATAACTAGTACAAGATTTATTGTCTACTCGGAAGCTGCCCAATAGGCAGCTAACGTATCATTGCTGCAGCTGTCTCTGAATTTGTCATGTTACAAAGCTGACTCAGATAGCTATTTTGTGCCAGAAGATTTTTGGCGGCAGTAGCAAAAATCCTAGTAATATCCTCTCTGGAGAGCACAACTGCTACTCTTGGAAGTGTGGAAAAGGCCAAGAAAAAAAAATGTAAAAATCAGCTGATAAATCAAATAAGCCTGTTCCAAAATACTTCAGTAATCACTGTCAGAAGTTCACAGGAGATGAACCCTAATGTTAATAAATTCCTCTAACGGCATCCCATTAAAAGGTGGTGGAAAGAAGTCCAGACACAAACACTTGTTCATTACTGTACTTCTCTCCCTCCTCTTCGAATCAGTGACTAATGTTTGACTTTGTTTCCCCAGCCATGTTATTTTTTAAAATAATTTTCATGTAAGGTTGCCCAGATCACACAAACACTTAAATATTTAAGACTTTAAATAATGGAGAAAAGGGATTCTTTACAGCAATGTTATCACCTTGTTCATACAGCTTTAAGTTTTGTGCTCAACTGGGAGAGATGGGAGACAAATGCCTGCTCTAACCAAGAGGCATTTGCTTCTCAGTCACTCCCAAGAAAACATGATTTCCTTTAAAAATCATCTGCCCTACTGTTTTCCTATGTAAATCTTCCCAAGACAAAGATCACTTTATTTGTGCAAGTTCTGACCAAGGATTACGGGAATGAGTGTGGAATGAGAGGGTTCGGTGGTGGGCTTTTTTGGTTTTGATTGTTTTGTTTGTTTGTTTTTTAAAGGAGTTGTTTTTGCTTTGCCTCAGTGTTCAGTTCTTCTTGCCAACAGTAAATTTAGACTAAATGCACTCAGAAGTGGCAGATGATGTGTGCTGGTTTGGACCTAGTTAAAACCTGAGCAAAAGCTTGGAGAACTTGGGGGCACAGGGAATCAATATACACTTAGGGGTTCTCTGGCACGTAGCGAGTGAAAACCTTTGGCTTCAATATTGTGTTGTATTGAATTACCCATCTTTTGCATAGGAAAAAGCTTTGTTAGTGCCAAAGTTGTTCAAAGACTCCATGCCAGTCTCCCTTGAACAGCAACTGGCATGTATACACGGACACACATATCCACATCTAGGAGAAGGACATAGTCAGAATTTCTTTATTCCACACTACTCTCATTTTTGAGAGTAGTGTGGAATAAAGGCACTGGAAATTGGGAGTAAGCTAGAACAAGCTAGAACATTTTTTTGGAATATCTAGTTTGGATGAGCAATGTGGCTGGCATCTGGTGGCTCTAAAAATAAGTATATACATTTTAAAAAAATTAAAAATAAAAAAAATCAGTCCTGAGATGGTGGAACTAACGTTTCGCATCCCTTTTGGCAGCTTGTATCTCTCCATTTGCCAGCTACTCTATCTTCTTTCTATTTTCTCCAGTTGAGTACGTTTCATGGTTATTCAGTAGATCTATGTATTTTCTTATGCTATTGCCTCAGTACTGTCAAACATCCAATATGACAGTTTCTGCTACCTAATTCTCTTCCTACTACATGACAAAGACTTCAAAGACAAAATTATCATCTTGAGTCTTTATTATCCAACCTTCCCACTTGCACATACACCGCATGCAAAGTTTGTTTGAGGTGCAACTGATAGCAAAGAAAGAGACAGAGTCCATCAGTATCTGCAAATCCCGTCAATGCAGATGAGCTGTTAGAATTCAGTGTCAAACACAGGATTGATATGCCCTCTGTGCACTTAATCACCAGGCTATGAGGATATGTCTAGGTACACATGAGACATGGATACTACTGAAAAATCTCTGCATGTTTTAGTGGCATATCAAAGCTCAAAACAAAAGGAAGTGGCTTTTGAATACCAAGATCTAAATCTCACCTGAACTGATTATTTAAAAGTGAAAACCTTGCAAAAATCCCCAAAAGCCAGTATGGAAGAAAATTAGTGTTTTCAGGCATCCTCTATAGCTAGACAAAGCCCCTACAGGTATCAGAAAAGCCCAACAGATCTGTCTGCCTGTGTTGCATATACCATGGCTACTTAGATCAATATCCGAGTATGATTATGTTCCAAGGAACATTTCAAAAATCTTTGCATCCATAATTAACTTAACATGGCCAATTAGGGCTGCTAATGATTCTTCCAGAAAATAGATCGCTGATGCTGCATTTTTCCACACCAAAACAATTGCATATGCATCAAGAGATGGCGAAATCTCACTTCCTACAACACTTTTCATCTTAGAACCTGCAGTGTCCTTCTGCGTAGAGCAATGCAATATTCTGCAAACTTCTGGAGATTTTCCTAGGTTCACACTCCACCACGGCATTATCAAGCAGATGCAAGATTTCTGAGGAGAACAAACAACCAGGCAAACAGCTGAAAGCTTGCACATTTATAAAACCTTGGCTGAGATTCAGCCATCTAACAGCTGCAGCCATGTTCATGACATTTGGAAAAAATCTGAACTTCAGTCCTACAAAGATCTGCTTTTGTGTGCAAGTTTTGGCTGCCCTATTTTAGGACTCAGATAGGACTCATCACATCTCTCTCTCAGGGTGAAGCTTAATTTTTAATGAATTGTAATTAAGAACTGAAGCACCAGCATCAGTCCACCCCTGTATGGCTTGCAACTCCAGCAACCATCTCTTCACTATTCCCTTTCCTCCCTCTTCAATACTGGAGGCACAATGTACAGAGTGCAGGACCCTCCCACCTCTTCACAGAATTAGACACATGAATAAACTGGGACCAAATCAGGAAGCGATTCAAATTATGGCATTATTTCAAGAGCTGTGTACTTTGAACATTCCTTGAAATGCCCGCAGAAATATGAAGATCAGTAATTTTATCAGCTTCCATATCTAGGGCACATTTTACATAGTGAGAGCTTTCAAGGGTTGAGGGTTTAGCATTCCAAGCTATCCTAAAAATGAGAGCACAGAAAAACATCCAGGACAGAATCCTCCCTAACACCAAGAACAGCTAGAAGGCTCACATATTGTCCATATTGCTGTGAGCTATGTTTAATAGTATTGTCTAGTGCCAGAGCTATGCAATGTCCTACACAAAAGACAGGAAATCAAGGTTTACTCCAAGGAAATTTGTTTCTCCAGTTTTTGTAAAAAACCACAACACTGCGCAGAGGTTCACAAACTGTATAAAACTACTTTGTTAGTCTTCCCCTCGTGTTATTATTTGAATTGTCCTTACAGGTAGCCTTTAATAGTTCAATAATTACATATGCAGTCCTGGCCACCCAGGATATGGAGAAAGTTGAGGTACTGAAAGACTTTTTTGCCTCGGTCTTCACTGGCAACGGCTCCTACCCACACTGCTCAAGTTGCAGAAGGCAAAAACAGGGTCTCTGAGAGTAAAGAGCTACCCACTATAGGAGAAGATCAGGTTCGAGACCATGCAAGCAACCTGAAGATGCATAAATCCAAGGGATCTGATGAAATTCATCCACAGATCCTGAGGGAGCTGGCAAATGAAGTTGCTAAGCCACTTTCCACTTCATTGGTTCACACTTTCTTATTGAGTCTCCTTTTTATATAATTATGGTATAGAGAAATCTACACCTGCAGAAAAACTACTGCATAGTTGTTCCACAAGAACAGATACCAGAACTATCATAGTACATTGGTTGTTCGCAGCAGTGCAAAAATTTAGACTGGTGGGTGCTCTTATCTATGTCTGATTGATTCTGGAGCCTTGCAGGTGCTGTACGGAGCATGGAGCCACGTCACAATAACTTGACAGTCATTTGCAGGGTATGTGTATGTGTGCACACGGTTACATATATGCACTCTGGCTTGCTTCCATATGAGCACATCAGTTAAGATTTATGGGTGGAACACTGGTAAACAACCATGACATCTCATTTTATCTGGGGAGAGGCAATAAAATGTGAAAGACTGAAGAATTATTCTGTGCTTCAGCTAACATTTTCAAACTATAATATACAACACCTCCCTCCACACCCCAGAGATCTGGGTACTCTTGGCAGTATTACTATTTCCAGAACTACAGGTTCACTTAGAGGTACTACAAAAAACCAGCAAAAAGCTACTTCATTATCTTCAATCCCAACAATAAAAGGTATATTAAAGGCTTCAGCACATTAGTTGATGATCTTAGAACTTTCTAATGATATGAAACATTTTGAGGTCCACTGTTTGTCATAGTATATTCTCTGGGTTTATTTGCTATGATTTAAACGTTCATATTCAAGCAATGCATATAAAGCACTGTTGATAGTAGTTAACATGCTAGGCTTGTTTTAACTGCAGAAGGTAAACCTCTGTATAGACAGCACTACAGAAAATTTTATTCCACTAGACACAAGTTTAGTTGGTTATTCACTGGGAAAAAAACCATCTTGAATAAATCTCCATATCATTACAGCTGCCTGGACCACTCCAAGCACAGAAGTGACAGGAGCTTCTGGCAATCAATTAACACAATTAACAGGAAATCACAACAAAAAATATTCATTTTTTCCCCTCCCTTTCTTCAAATACACAGAGACAGACTTGTCCTGGAAAAAAAGTAATCTAAATCAAAATAAAGAAAAGAAAAATATCATTATTAACCTTCAACAGAAGCACAAGTAGGTGAGCCACAGAAGAACTCAATGATTCACTAGATGTCACGCATAGTGTTTATAGCAAAGCTGGGAAATAAACCATGAATATCTGAACCATGCTAGATCTGCTGTCTCATAAATTTAATTTTCATTTTCACCAAAGCTTTAGTAAATAAGAATGTGCATCTCAAACACCAGACCTTCCTAAGAGTTAGGTATATTCAGAAGCTCTTTAAAATGCAAAAGTAATTGTCAGAGATCTGTAAAAGATACCGGGAATTAATCAGCTATTTCTCATCCTAAACTGCAGAAAACAAAGTCACATAATCATCGAAGCTGGAAGGGACCTTGAGAGGTCAGCTAGTCCAGCATCCCACTCAAAGCTGGGTCAGACACTGAATTTAGATTAGGTTGCTCAAGGCTTTGTCCTGAACAGTCTCGAAAACCTCTAAAGAATCATGTATTTAAAATGAAAGTGAAATGAAATATATCAAGGAGAAAATATCCTGAAGAGATATCCTATTAAGCGCCTTTTGAAGAAAGCAGTCACATTCATTCTGATCATAGATGATACTATTTCACATCGCCCCTTTAAAATACTTGACCTGGCTTGGCTTTGTGCAGCAAGGGAGGGCAACGGGAGGTCAAAGATACAACAAAAACCATCAAATTAGAAATCAAACCTGTGTGTCTTCATGTATTGTCTTTCTTCTAATTTCAGTTTAGCGTAGTGACAAACTGTGCTTAAAAATGCAAAAACAACCCTACCCCCAAATCAAAAAGGCTTGGATCAACCAGCTGTTTCAACAGAGACACTGTGTGTGTGTGAATACACATATGCACACCCCTTTGCCCAGGTTTGGGAAAACCATGTTATGACATTCGTACAACATAAGGTTTCCCAACGACTGAGTATGGAAGCATCTGGAAAAGTAACTAGCTGAAATAAAGATAACTAGGTCACAGAGCGCTATAAGGAAATTACTGTGAAATAATAGCTTAAGATACATTATAAATGCTCATTTAATATAGTCAAGAGGACGTATTTTGTCATATTTTGGGAGGCAAAGTTTTGCTACTACGATACCTGTATCTCTTTTCACTCTTCTATAAAAAAAACCAACAAAATAAAAATAATTGTTTAAAAAAAAATAACGTAAATCAATATTTTAAGGGATAATTATTTTCTGAAAAGTGTGTTCTTGAGATAACTCAGTGTAATGATGGTGAACTGTAAATTTTATAACAAATTACACATTTATTTTAGAGAATACTCTCTAGCAATCATTGTCATTTACGCTTTTTAAAGAACACACAATGTTCCCTGTGTAAACATTATTTTGTTCCTCTGATTCGTGTCAATAAAGTAATTTTTCCAGGCAGAACATCTAAATTACCACATATTGAAAAGCGCAATGTCCTACATCCATGTGGTTTGGATTTGTGAAGTGAATTGTTGTTCATACATTTTCACCTGGGTGGATTAAAACTGTGTTGATGAAGCAGTAAATATTTGTTTATTGGACACAATGAAATATGAATTCACAGGCCACCATTAATTATTATAGGTGCTCTGCCAAATCTTTACTTAAAAAAAAAAAAATAATCCATCAACAAACCAATCCACATAAAACCAGAACACTCTTGCAGAGTGACCCGTGGGGTTCAAGCACACAGCCCAGCAGCTTGCTGCACATCAGAAAACCTTTTTTGTTATCATCTGCAACTGAAATATCCTCTTGCTTTTTTGACCTCTGTTTTGTTAGCTTTAATGCACCTGAAATAAAACCTATTCCTGCTTTCCTTCTGATATGCTGGAGGGTGTGCTGAGTAGTCATGACACAGTACTGAGGTCCCAGTTTATGGAGTTGCAAATTAGCTCTGCCAAATCCCTGGATAAGAAGTGCTTTGTAATTCATTTAAAAACAAACCAAGCAATCCAGCCAGTAAACCCCACTCACTTTCAAAACCCACCCCTTACCTCAAGAGAAAAATAAGAAACTTAATCAGAAGATAAGCAACAAAGTTATATATTAATAGAAAAGTCAGAGCAGGGGGAGCAGGGAGCAGAAAGAATGTAAGAAAACCTCAAATTCACTAAACCAAAAAAGGAATCTTTTCTTGATCCTCCTCTTAGCCAGCTGGCACACTATCTTCTCCAGACAATGTTGGAGTCCTGGTTTCCTTTTTTATATCTCTAGGTTACCTATCTTTACATTATGCATATCATAGAGATGAGAATTTCCAAGAGAATGCTCCCACTGCTGAGCATTCAAAGACAGAGATGTCCAAGCACTTTGATAAGTCCAGCGGGCAAGTGGCTTACTGTGTCTTCTTGCCTGGATTTTAATGGATGCAAGTCCTTACAGACTCACAGACAGAATACCCTGTGTGTCCACTCAAGTTAAGGAAAAAAGGACTTTGAAAACTAAAATTTGACATGGAAAGGTGATGCCTTGCATATCTGAAACAGAGGTTATTATTTAGGAAAATAGGTTTGCAGATATTAATTTAAATGCTCTTATTTTAAAAATAAAATCACATGACATTCTATTCCAGTGCATCTGTAGAGTCAGTGATTCATCTAATCAGTTTGCTCTTGTGCAGTCTGATTTACTAATTGCAAGTATAAGTATCTCTGAAATTGTTTTACTGAATTATTCCGTGGCAGTTGCATGAGGGTGAGCTGCACTTTACCCCCTGTCCAAAGGCAGAACTCCTGAAAGTACCACTTCTGTTGGGCCACTTCCTAACATTCATTGACATAACGTCAGCAGAGAAGTCTTAGCCCTAAAAGGCCTTTGGACTGTCTTTTCAGCGCGTTAATATTGGTTATGTGGAAAAGGGGTGAAGAAAAATCCACATCCTAAAATTAGCTGGTACTGGTCTAGCATTCTGCCCTTCGCATGACCAATATTCAGAGAAGTTCCCGAGTGACAAAAAAGCCTATAATTGAGCTACGTTAGTATTGGTATTTTAGGTTGCATTTACTGCTGTTACAGCTTCCCGATACTAGCATCTCTTCAACGCTGTACTGCCTGTGGATTTATGCATTTAAGATATGCTAACTCAGGAATCTCTGCAGCAGTCTCCAACTACAGACCATTCACAGGTTTGAAGATTCACAGGAAGCCTGTGGAACAGATTGAACTGTTACAGGGGCTGAATCCAGCCTACAGACAATGCCTCTGGCTCTGCATTCTTACACCACAGTGACTGCAAGGGGTTCTAAACTAATTAGTACATGTTCTACTGGCAACATATAGTCTCAGAAGCATGAAGCTCTGGACAACTAAGCGTGAAAATGTTTACTCAGTTCTCAGGTTCTTGCAGCATGTGATGAGCTGCTGTGGTTAAGAGCAGGCTGTATATGCAAACTACTAGAATTCATTACTGCTCTCATCTGCTGTGAGAAGATAGCAAGACTGATTTCAATCAGCATTTCTGAGATGCAAGTTGTTTACGTTACATACCTACAATTTCTAATGACAACCAAGAAGCATCAGCATACAACCTCGTTTCCCTCCTCCTTGAGGGGTTTAATCTAGAAGAGATTAAAAAGAGCGGGAACTGTGCAAGGTTTATGACATGTTCAAGGCTGCAGAACAAATCACAGTGAGAACTGCAGTTATCTCATGTGACAGCCAGCCCAGCGCACAACCATCCTATGCTGGTTTGAATTAGCAAAGTTAAGATCCCATATCTCAGTGTGATACTTGTTCATTGATTATGCACTTTACATTTCATTAGAAAGAACAAAGGAAAAAAGAAGCCAATATTGTAAAAAAAAAAAAAAAAAAAAAAAAAAAAAAGGGATGGCTTAGGGTATCTTGCAAGTCAGCAGTAGTCTTTCCAAGATTTTTAAACATCAAGACATGAAGTAGCATGAATTTTTATGCCCATGCTAATCTGTTTTATTCATATGGACATGTTAGTGCAGTTATTACCTTTGTACCAATATGTCTCTGAATTAGAACTAGCCTAGAGTACAGACAGAGTTATCGTACATCTATACTACAGAAGTGGATTCCTTTCCACTGTGATTGGGATTTCAGTTTGTGATACACAATATATTATTCATAATTTTATAAGAACATCTACTGAGCTTTACCGCAGTAATTTTGTGTGAGACAGTGAAAAGTTTAACTGAACTCAGAGTTTTGTGCTCCTTAGTACTTAGCAGCCTTGCATACAGATACTTTAAACATAGTTCTAATAACTGTTGTCTTAAAAGTGGTCATGTTAGGAGTACTTAGAGGAATGTGGTACATAATATACTGTGTTGCCTCTAGCTGTCAGTTAGGGTCAGGTTGATTTTCGAGGGCCAAAGTTATTTGAGCAGCGTTAAACTTAATAGGTTTTAGTCTAAGTAGAGTTTGAATGGCAAATAAATAGCAGGGCTTGCCCTTATTTTTATGAAGCACTTATAGAACGGAGATCTTTCAACTTTACATTCTTCAACAAGAAAACAACTATGGCTTCTTAAATTCATAACAGACTATTTTTTATGCATAATATTTTAAGAACTCACTGTTCCAGAAATTAAAGCACGCTTTCTGAAATAAAAGCAATAAACTGATGTCATCCAACATTTAACAAAAAGTGAGACAATTGCAACAGTCACTAATAGAAGCACATGTTCATGCTTGCTAGTTTAGCATAATATCCTAACAAAATACTATGCATCAAAATCACTAATTTGGGGGCTTTGTTGTTGGTCTGTTTCGGTTTTTTTAAAGGTTCAGACTTTAGAACAATTTTTGTATTTTGTTTCATATTTCAGTAATTCAGATAAACTATCACTCTTCCTATGAAAGCAACGCTTAAAAATATGATACAGGAACAATCTATTCCATGAACATTAGACACCAACCAAGATAACATTCTTTGAAATAGATAGTTCCAGTTCACATAATGTTAACATTTCTACAGGAGTCAATATCCACATGGTAGGTTTTAATAAACTAGTACATACCTAGAACATACATTAATATACCTAAAGTTCATTTCCACTATTCAAAAGTGGGGGGATTTTTTCCTCAGAAATCAGCTAATACATTCCTTCTGAAGACCCTGTCCAAAGTCTCTGTTATTAGGCAGGTGAATTTAGAAGTTACTCTCACTATGCACAATTTTAAACAGTTTTTAGGATCAAAAACTTTGAAAAACTGCCGTCAAGTGTCTTAAAAGTCAAGCAAGCACTTCCTAATGAACCCTCCCCAGCAGCTGCATACACAGCTGAAAACAAAGCAGAAGTCTGTACTATATACTCAGAAACAGCAGAAGTCAGAGTAGCTCCTACTCATCACACAGGAGATGAAGAAGCTTTCCCCAAAAAGCTAGTCCATTGAGCTGAAAGTCTCCCAAGCTTTTTTTGGACTTTAGACTGTAATCCATTTTACAGACAAGATTAAACTTTAAACAGCCAGACTTGCAGATCCATATTTTGATCCAAAAATTCATTACAGGAATTCCTAATGAAAGTCAATAACTTAGTCTGGCTAAAAGCATGACGCACCTTTAACTTCACTACACGGTGACATGAAGGCTCTTAACAAGATTGTTGTCTCAACCGCCTGAGCATGACTGACTATTAAACAGTACAGCTTTTAGCACAAGTATGGCCAGATGGCTGTACAGAGCCTCTACTGCTCTATAACCGTTCAATATCAGTTCTGTGCACATTCAGTGGTACTTCTGAACGTACACAGGTGTTTTGTTTGTGCAACACCACAGTGCTCTTTGCTAAAGAGAGCATAACGGCATGGATTGCATTTGGAAACTTGAAGTGAAAAGTCCCATGGAAGTCCAGATGTTATCTATACCCTTAAATGCCTACTTAAGAGCCTAGAACAGGTACTGCGATAATTCTGTAACCCTTAAGAAAATACATAGGCACATGAGTACTCCCATTGGCTAATTCTGAACACTCAACTGAATGCTTCTTCATACGAATAAGATCTGAATAAATACATAAGACCATAAAGAAATTCAGTGTAAAGTATAACTAAAAGACACATTGCATGAGTCATATAGCTTCATTAGGGTTTAAGATTCACTGTTCAGATCTTGTCAGATCTCTTGTAACTTAACTGAAGTCACATGTAAATCAGCTAGGAAAGCAGCTACAATCATGAAGGAAATGCTGGTTTCCTCTAACTTTGTCTTAAGAACACTTAAATCTTTAGAAAAGTGAAAAAACCCAAACAAACCACCAAGAAATTGCTGAAAAGTTATATAAAAACATAATATAGAATGTAATATTTCACATCAAAACAGTTTTGGTGACTGGATATCTATTTGACAATAATTAACTGGTTGGTTATGGAGAAAAGAAGGTAGAAGGCTAAAGAAATGCCAAATCTATTTTAAAAAAGAAAGATTAATTATTTCCCAGAGTTCTTCCGCTTGTAAAATCGAAATATTATACTTAGTTTTAGGCCAGTTTGCCCTGGATTTGACTACTTCACTGCGCTATTCCAAATGTATTTGGTCACTGTAAATACCTGCCGGTTTGCAAACTACTTGTCAAGATGTTTTATAGCCCCCCCTCTCCTCCACAGAGCCTTGCCTTTACTCAACACATCCTTTGATCACTGGCATCCACTCAACGACCTCTTATTCGCTGCGGGGCTCCGTGTCCCTTTGCTTTCCCTCAATGCTTTCAAACATTGAAGGAGATAAACCTACTGAGGGCTGGTTAGCAGACCATTTCTCATCTTCTGTTACAAATGCCCGGCCTCAATGATCCATGCACATAGACGCTGCTACTCAGCTCTGTTTATTTGGGAACACAGCCAAACAGCTGAAGAGGCAGAAACCAAAACCCACAATCATCAGCTGGTGCAAAACGTCGCAGCTCTTTGCTTCGTAACACAGGTCATTCTGAAACCAGCACAATTCTTCTGTTGCAAGCAGGTCTTCAGTCAAGTAGTGAATCAGAGCTTCCATCTGGCTTTCTATACCCCTGCAGAGAACTACCCTGAGTTCACAGGAAAATTGTCTCTCCAGCTACTATGCCGATTTCCCAGCACTATACTGGGACAATAAAAAATTACCCAATTGCAGGAGACATATGAGAAAGGTCACACAGAAGTGTTCTTCAGGTAATAACAAAATGGCATAGTGATGGGAGAAGAGGGAAATGATGGTTAAATTAACTCCTTTGACGTAGCTTCGCCAAACCACCCACAGACAGGAAAGGAATCCAGCATTTTATTTTATAGAACTAGTCAGAATTTCATTGCACATATACTTAATTTGTGACAAGAAATGGATAGCTTTCCAAGTAAAACAGATCTGCAGCTGAGGCCTTAGGAAAGCATGCAGTTGTGACTGAGTTTGTGGTTTTGAATCATTAGGGTTGAAAGCGCATTTGAGCAGTCTAATCTCCTGCTTAAACTGTGAAAGCACTGAACTTAACTGGGTTGCACAGGGCTTTGCTTGAGTGCATCTCAAAAACCTCCAGTGAGAGAGAATCCACAACCTCCCTGAAAACCTGTTAGTTACTTTCAGAGTACAGGCATTTTCCTTATATTTCCATCATTGTCTTCCCATTAACATTTCTGACCACCTCATCTTGTTCTCATGCTGTGCACATCAACCAGGGCTTAGACCATCCCAAACACAGGACTTTGCATTTGTCCTCAGTGCATTTCATGTCTGTTGACCCATTCCTACAGCCAGTCGAGGTTCCAGTCAAGGAAAAGTGACAAAGGTAATTTCTGAGAACACAGATATGAGAGAGGAATCTAAGCTATTTTGAAATACAGTCTTTGAAGGTCCAACTTAATGGCTAAGATGCTTGATTTTTCATAAATATAAGAAATTTTTCAAGAATTAATAGGCTGATATTACAGCTAGACGTTAGGGGGAAAACATTCTAATGATAAGGACGCGCTACTAAAACAGATTACTCAGGGAGGCGGCAATGACACCTTCATCAGACTAGATGATCTCTTGATTGCTACATTATTATTTAAACAAGTGCATACAAAATAATCATAAGAATAGGAAAAACAGTGTATTTTACTTTAAAAACATCTAAATTTCATTTAGAAAGCATTTCTACAGTGGGTTTTGTTCGTTTTGGTTGAGGTGGGTTTTGTGGTTTGCAATGGGTTTCTTCCCTTACCTCAACAGAGCAATAATCTCTGGGTAAAGAATCCGAAATAAGCATGTATGTGGCAAGGATGCTTTAGAGTGATACTGTTGCTACTTCAACTGAAATTAAGAAAAAAAAATTACTTTCAAAATTGAAGTCTATTCAATTTTACTTTCCAGGACAAAACATAATGAAAGCCTAGAAACACTATTTAGTATAACCACTTTGACAATTTGAATGGATTACTCTATTTTATTTATTTTCTAACCTATTCTCTTTAACTCAGAATATCTTTACTGATTGTTTTTAGTAATTACAGAACCCATTCTCATAAGTGAAATAAATTCAAATAAAATGTTTTAAATACTCCTCAAATTATTTTTTTCAGATGTTACAGAGTATAAACACTTGCCTGTATTTGTGCTTTCATCCATTATAATGACTATATGTATGTTAGTGCTTCTGTACAATTAAAGGAATAAACAAATCTCCATGGAAGCCAAAAAAATGTCTAGAGATAATGGGTGTGTGACGAACAGTCAGCCTGTGAAAGCTGCAGTTTGACAGCATATTTTTTTCAAAGACCTGCAGGTATTCTTTGAGCTATGCTATGGTAACCTAGAAAGAAATCATCCAAAACCAGAAAAATCTTTGCCTTTGAAATTGCAGTGAGGCCAAAAAGTAACCTTTCATTTGCCTTTCATCCAAGCTAACACCGGCGTAAGAATTACAAGTAGGAGGAAAACTTTTTATTCTTGTTTCCATAGGAAACTAATGCTGCCCTCAGATGTACAGAAAATACGACATACTGTGCTGCTCGTTCTGAATTCATTTTTTAACAGCGCAGCACGTAGCAGGATGAACCCACCTGCTCTTGAACATCAGGAAGCATCGCATGTGGCTTGATGCGCGAGTTTGGCCAACGTGCCGTACAAGGCACAGCGAATTCAACAAACCCGAGATAATTGGCATGGCATGATTTACCTGCTGGCTCTGTTCAGCTGCAATTACGACTTCTGGAGAGCACATCTCTGGAGACAGTTATTCACAAATGTGTCTGTCTGAATAATGTCTGAAATTATTATTTCTTCATCATTTTGCTTTCTTGCCACACCAGTCTACAGGTGAGGATAATAAAAAAAAATTTAATTTTGCAATTATTTTCTAAAGTCAATTTATCTTTGATTAGACTGTAGTTTTATAAAATTTTGGGTTTGTCTTTATACCTTACAAAATGATCAGACTGGATATCATTTGATTCTCAACTTCAACATCATACTTTCCTTGATACATTCAGAAAACTTTAAACCTGTGATTTTTCTCTATATTTAAGACTAGATACTCCCTTATTTCTTCCAATGTAATTTTTGGGATCTATTTCTGCCAGTTTCATAATGCATAGGCATTATCTCCTTTCAACATCTAAAAACAAGTAAGTTCACATGCACTAAGAAAATCTATTTTATAAAAACTACACATAGTCTACCTAAAGTAACCATAACGTATTACTCAGTAGTATAGCTGGAGATATTTCAGGGAATATTTATTATCATGCCTTTCCTACAAATGGTCTTGTAGCTCTGCAACAGCAGGTAGCCTGCATGATGCCAAGGGCTTGCTGACTCGCATTTGGAGTCTACAGACTAACAGAGCTCCCTGAAGCGGGCTTCCCTTTCGCCATTTGCAGACCTTGAACCTTCAATGAAAGGTATTCTTTAATGAGAGCAAAGCATTGTGGAGAACATCAGTGAAGTAATCGTGAGACAGAGATGACAGAGATGGCAGATAGCTATCCTGTAACTGAAATAACTTGAAGGAAAAAAGAACAAAGTTAACCTGTGTTTAAAAAGGAAGCAATACTTGTATCTTTCAGTAGCTAATCTTTAAATACCAGCCACAGACATTTATTGTTGAATGACAGTTTACAGGCTTGTATTTTGTTGTGATTTTTCTACCCTTCTCTACTCCAGGACAGCAAAGCAACAACTACAACTTAAAAAAGTACTGCCCCTGCTGCCCCCCAACACACGCACGCTCAGCACCACTTTTTCCTTGAGAAGTGGGGAGCTGAGACAGCTGCCCCTCACCATCAACCAAGAAAGCACAGTTTCTGGAAAGATCTGCTGCTCTATCTGAAAATCTTCTTTTCCTTTAATTTCTGTACATTTCATCCCCATAATAGGGCAAAACACCACATATATTAATTGTGACTTAAAAAGGGGTAGAGGCAGGCTCTAAAATTTATTGTGAAAATAGGATAGGAAAAGTGTAATCATACAGTTAAAGAACATGTCAAGCAGTGCACTGATGTATTCATCTAATATCACCCAGAGAACTAAAGCAATTTAATACAGCACTCAAACATCTGCTTAACAAAGTCACTGCCTCCTGTAAAACGCATCTGGACCGCTGTGGAGATGATCATATATCAATATAGTGGTCCCTATCATTAAAGTTGCTATTAAAAAATGCATATTAGCCTTCCTGCTTTTATGATGAAAACATCCTTAAGTCTCCAGTGGTACAATTCTAGCTTCTTGCTAACCTCCACAGATGTAACCAGGGTTGTACCTGAATCTGCTGGTGGTTGCAGATTTGACTACAGTGTTTTTTCTAAAACATGTGCTACCCATGTCTCTCCTCTAGCTCATTATCTTTAAAAGATAAAACTCAGACTTACACAATGAAGCGCATAGCAAGATATAACCTTCAGCTTTACATGACAGAAATCTATCATTATTTTTGCAATGAGAAAAATCCCTACGGTGATACACTCCCGACAACAAGATTACTCTTCTTTCAGAAAATTTTAGTGCTGTTAAAAGTTGATATATCTAAAAGGACTGGAAAAAAAAGTTTCCTATTCATCCACAAGAAGCTACACCACAGGAACTGTTAGCTGGCAGTCAAGATAGTACCTTTACTTAAAGATAGTCATACATATAAGCAATGAGGATAAGGTTATAAGCTATAAGGATATAGACTGCACACAAGTTACTGAACACAAAGCTACTGTAATAAAGCATAGAGGCTGAACAGTTTGCCTTATACCTGGTATGTACTCTAGTCCCTGCAAATATCAGATGAAATAGGTAAAATTTAAAATAAGTAAATTTAATAGGTAAAATCTTCATCATATCACTGCAGTGATTCTATTAACTCTCACAACTTCTCAATGACAGAGTTTTCAGAAAAAGGGAACAGAATTACACACACTCTGTAGCAAGTAACTACTGAAAAGCTTCTTCATTCTCCACCCTAATGTTTTCCCTCAGTTACACCACGCAGGGTGAGGTATGTATAATTCTGCACACTTTGAAATGTTCTGGAATGAATCAATGGCCATTGTCTACCTGGATTTCTCCAAAGCTTTTGACACAGTTCCCCACAGCTGCCACCCAGAGAAACTGATGGGTCAGGGTTGAGACAAGTGGTCTGTGCAGTGGGTGGGTAACTGGCTAACAGGCCACACACAGAGCATGGTGGTCAACAGTTCCTCTTCAAACTGGCAACCTTTCACAAGTGGCATCCCCCAGGGATCCACACTGGGACAAACGCTGTTTAGTATCTTCACAAGTGACCTGGATGATGGGATCAAGTCTACCCTGACAAAGTTTGCTGATGATACCAAACTGAGTGGGGAAGTGGAGGCTTTGGACGAGAGCGCCACCCTTCAGGAAGATCTAGATAGGCTAGAAAAGAGGGCTAACAAGAACATTTTGAAGTTTAACAAGGCCAAGTGTAAGGTCTTGCACCTGGGAAAATAGAATCCAGGAGTGCAGCACAGGCTGGGGGCCACCTGGCCGGGGAACAGCTCTGTGGAAAGGGACCTGGGTGAAAACAAGCTCAACATGAGTGAACAGTGATCTGCTGCAGCAAAGACAGACAACAGGAAGATGGGTAGCATCTACAAGGGCATCACCAGCAGAGATAAAGAAGCCATTACCCAACTCTACTCGGTGTTCATCAGGCTGCCCCTGGAATCCTGTGTTCAGTTTTGTTCTTTATGCAAAAAAGATGTGAACAGGCTGGAGAGGGTCCAGAGAAGGGCCACAAAGATGATCAAAGGACCAGGAAGACTGCTGTGTGAGGGAAGTAATGACTGATGTGAATCCTGAAGGTGCCAATTCTAATTTTATTTTCTAAAGTCTCTAGAAAGGGATGGCGTATTGATTCCCTCCTTTGCAAAGCAGAAGGCCTGTGCCATGGTTAGCTTTGGATGCTTCCACTGGACTGTAATCAATACAAACCACAATGTTACTAATTGATTACAACTACAATTCTAGGGGACAGGGATCCACATTTCAAGAGGCTGGAACTGCGTTATCAAAATATCTCAATGCTTTCTGAGATGCTCAAAATATTCTGACTTTGGCAAAGGAAGTACTGGTGAACACACTCTCCTTTCCTCTCATCCACCCCCTCCTTATAACTGCCCATTCCAAGTAATTGACTTTTACCATATATTTGATCAGAACACCACTTGTCAGTCTTTCCACACATTCCATGTATACGTGATACAAGTCGTTAATTAACATTAATTATATGATATTAAGCCACAGAATGCACGTCAGAAGCCATATAAATACTTAATCTGAAGAATTACTTAGAAAGTACATTTCTGCAGTAGTAAATAATTAATCCTCACTGATCAATACAGCAATGACAGTAATTAAAGAAAATAAGACAGCACTGAAACCATTAACATATTTTTTGAAGTTGGGATTGTTTTTGATGTGGTTACTTTCTTTGTTTGCTGTAAACTTATTCCAATAGGTACAGAAAAACCTCATATTTTTGAGCATTAAAATAAACCATTGTTTATCATAACTGATGCTTCTAGAACTTCTGTGACTTGCAAAAATCTCCCAGTAATTTTTCCACCATGAATGCAGCCTGTTACATCCACTGAATCTATTACTATAGATTCCCTGAGACTGAAAAGGGAAAACCTTTGCATTTTTGTTAACATGCCATGAAATGCATATTTTCCCTCTTACTTCCAAGTTGTGTAGAGCAGTCTGATTAGCTGGGGCTTTACTGATTGTAATTTCTCCTTGCAAAGCAAGTAAGGCACACATAGCAAATTCTTTCTCCCCTAATGAAAACAAAACCAAAAAATCATACCATTAAAATGGCATTTATCAGATGTCAGACTGATAAGTGAAACATTTTTGGTACAGGAAGCAATGTTAGTATTTCAAATACCAGTCTATACAAATCAAGAAGTGTTTTGGTCCCCTCACCATGGTTTTTCTCTAAGTAGCAGTTTAACTGCTGAAACTATAGAGCTTAAACGTCAGTTAAGCTTTTCTCTTAAGTTTGCATAAACATGCCAGCAAACTAAATATAAATGGTACATCTATTATTGATAATACAACCTTTAAGACAAAATAATTACTTTAAATTTATTTTCATTGAATGTATTTGTATATCTAAAGAACAGTTTCATCTTAGTATAGCAAGTTTAAGGGCTTTCAAATTGCAGTCGCTGTGGTACATGTATAGAAAGTGCTAAATTTCAGCACATACAAAGGACAGAGAACTTAAGCTGTGAAGTTGAACAAGCAACAGGGCAGTAGAGGAGCTAGTGTATAGGGAAACCAAAGCACTAGTGTTTAGTTCCAACAAGTAAAGCATTTTAGAAAATATGGAAATTCTTAGTGCGTTCAGAGACCTCACCCTTACAGTCTCCTTGTGCGAGTTCCAGTTCCTCAGTTACAAAATGAAGTGGTTAGCACCCCAAAAAAATTCAAATGTGGGCTTAACATCAGTTTGGTGTATAAAGAAAACAAAAGACAGCAACCCGTGTGCATACTACATACTAAAGCATTTTGAGATCCACCATTACATTTATGTTTGAAGATAAGGAACCAGTCCAGTAATACCCCAATGCTTGAGAATATTTAAACAGTCAATGGTTAAACATATTTTTATGTGAAAAATACCAAAAACCAAGCCTCATTCAACTCTAAATCATAATACACATTTTGAGGGAAAAAAAAACACCAAGTAGATATATAATATAGCTTTATTAGAAATGTTTTGTTCTAATTAATTGCTGTATGTTAATAGAGATCATACGTGATCTTTATGGGATAGTCTTTGGACTTGCCTACATGACAATCAGACCAAGAATGATTCCAAGGTAATACAAAATAGGAATTTGAAGTAAACTACGATGTCATAGCTATATACTTTGATACCATGACATAACCCACATCTTTTTAAAAGACTTATCCAAGATAAATCAAATACAAAACAAAACAAGTTACCAAGATAAAGAACTGGAACAGGAGAAAGTCCCCAGAAGTACCAAAACAAAGAGGGTAAAGGGCAGAAGCAGCTCCCAGTTAAAGTTTTCTTTCATACGTTTACACTTACTTGCAAGTTCTTATAAAACTGAATTATAAAAAGCTCATAAATCATTATGTAGAGTTTCTCATACATAATTACAGAGTCCTTAATTGAGCTTAATTAACCCAACTAAATTACAGCCTTTTCGATTCGAGTAAACTTTCAAATGAACTAAACTACAGCAAACCTTTGTTTAAAACTTTAAGAATTTGACTCCATATAAATTGCTGTGTACAAACTGTGCAAGTGTTCCACAGACTTTATTTGTACTTATGGTCATTCTGCATAAGAACAATCCCAAAGTATATCCCACACTGAAGTCAAAGCACAGAAACAGATTTTCTTCACATTTGTCAGTGGCCATATGTAATCAATCACTTGGATTTTGATAACATATGCACTCATATTTTTTTCTGAAAATTTAAGCAACATGATAATTGTCAATAATTCCAAAGTTGTTCAATATTGGAAACTCTTAGATAGTCACAAAATGTTTTGACTAACCACCTACAAAATCGGAGAAGAATCTATCATCAGTCTTGGTTGATAAGATTCTAACTTTCATAGTTATTAATCAAAATGAAGATGTTAGCTCCATCTATGATATTTACAGGAATTTAGGGTCAAATCTATGCCTGATCATCTGCCAAAAAAAAAAAAAAGTCAAAAGGAATCAAATGAGTGTTTGATAAGTTGTAGGCACATCTCTGTGTTTTTCACACACAGCAGACTGTGTGTGAAACAGGAATCCCAGAAGACTTCTTATTCTTTACAACAAGAATTATGATAGAGGTTTTAATGAAACCTAATGCAATCTTTTTTGGAAATGAAAAAGTGTAGCAAGCTAATAAAGTAAAAAAAAAAAAACATGTGGATGATACTCAAAGGAACAAGTGTAAACAAAATATTAACACAACCTTTCCTTTAATTGATATATTACTAAAGCAATAAAAATCATTCCACCCTAGCAAAACTCCTTGTATTGCAATCACACTTTTATGGTCCCAAGTGTTTAAGTCTATCCTTCAGATCAGTTTCAACTCCAATTTCACACACACACTTTCAGGATGAGCTTTTGCTTCAAAAAAATTTCTTCTGGAACTCAAAAAATTCTTGAAACCATGGCACTATTATATTTATCTTGAATGATAAGAATGTCTGAAGATAAATAATTTTCACTACCTTTTTGTCTAAAAAAATTAAAAGCATTCTTATCTAATAATTAAACCACCTCTTTTCTGAATATGCCAACATTTTGATTGTAGGTGTTAAAAACCCAGCGACTGTTAAACCAAAGGTTGTGCTGCTCTGTGTGGAACATCACAGGAGGAGACCACTAAACTACAGCGGTATTTGCCTTCACCCAGCTATATAGAGACATAATATTAACACAGAGCAAATAGCAATCAAAGTATTTGCAAAGTAACCAATTCCAGAGATATCAATATCAAAATAAAGAATTTCAGCACAGACTCCTCTGCAAAACATGATTTAACAGGCAAGTAAAAAAAAATTATTTTAATTGTAATGGAGTGAAAACGGGCAGGTGGCATGTGTCTATCTGTGAGTTGCAGTACACTGCAAGTATGGCTCACTTCAGAATTGTGATTTAGTTGCCGTGTTACAATGGTGCAGGTAGGACAACTTGACACGTTGAAGACCATAGCACTTTCTCTAAAGCAGGATAGTCATGATTACACAGAACTGGTGGATTGACAAGTACTACAGTTATTTTCATCCAATGCCAGCATCAAAAGAGGGAGATTCAAGATTGGTAGAATTTGGATCTTCTTGCCAAGCAAGGCGATGATGTTCAGCTTTAACACTTATTCAGAGAGTCTCTTACTATTCTTTTTAATCAGCAAGTCTACTAAAATAAGGTCTGGGATCCTGTAACTAAGTTCATTAGCACAGTGTGTGATACGTGATTAATTCAGGGACCCCCCAAGATAAACAGCATGATGCCTCCTCCTGTAAAGGCTGTAGCACAACAAAACCCCACAACCCAAAAAAACCCCAGAAACCAACAAAAAAAATCTCACATGAAAGCATTTTCTTCAGTTGAAGGGCAACAGATCATCCTCCAGATTTTCTGACGGACCCCTCCCCCTTAAAAAAACCCTCAACCATTCCTTCTCCTTGCCTCCCTTGCTCACCTGCACAATTACAATGCTTATGTTCTCCTGAAACTTCCCATCACAGAGGCATTGCCTCTGTTACACTGGGCAGTAGTATGAGCCCCTCTCTTTCATGAATATCACAAATATCTCAATTCTGTATCTTTTTTAATACAAATTTAAGCACGGAGAAAATTAATGGTTATAAGCATGGCTTCAGCATCTTAAACCACAGCAAATGGATCCAAGTGTCCCTTACTTTCCAGCATCTGATTCTTCATGCATAACTCCTTCCTCCTCTGGCAGTACAGGGGAATCTACTTGCTTTTTACCGCTGCTATTGTTCTTTTTCTTTCCTTTTTTTTTTTTTTTTACTAAACAAAAACCTTCTATCAGTGTCAGTTATATAGGTTATTACTTAATTAATACTATGTGCATGCTATAGTCTTTGTTTACAGAATTTTTGTGCTGCTGTACTTATTCTTTGAATTCATTTATCCACAGCTACTCTTGATTTGAGGTAGGACAAGAAAAGGTTCACCCTCCCTGCTCTGCAGTTTTGCTTATTTACTCTTGCTGTGCTTGCTGCAGGGATTCATAGCTGTCACCTTCTGGACTCTGACGCTCTGAAATGGTGATGTTGAAGAAACAAATATATGCAAAAGAGAGGCAGCAGCGAAGAGATTTAAACACAGTCACATTTTGCCTTCAGTGATCTGGGAGGAAGCGCAGCATACTGCAGGTGACAAATGAGATGAGTCTAGCGCTGCCAGCATAATCCAAGACACATCTGTTAAAAACACAAATCACAGCAGGAGTGGTGTTGTCTGTGAGATACGCCTCCTCCAGAAAAAGGTCAATAGTGATGAGGACCGAGATATGGTGGCAGTACAATGCAGGGGTATATCTGTCTTTACCTTATCAAACAGCACTGAGCAATCTGACAGAGGCCAGTGAAGGGTGGCTTTATCAAAAGCAGACAGATTGATTCAAAAATAACTTGAAAATTTTGAGGGTTTTTTTTATAAGCCAACAATGTTATTCTATTCTCTGAAGTGATTCCTAGGACATTGGTGCTTTTACTGTACTGCTGAATTAAAAGCAATTAAAAGTGCTTTTAATGTGGCCATTTTGCAAGAGAAAGCATTTACATGTTCAAATCCAATTTTACAAAAGCTGGATATAAAAGAAGTGCTACATGATGTTAAAGTAAGAACTTTCTTAGGTGAATAGCAAAGGGAAAACGCCAATAAGGGCTGATATATGCAAATCTGTGTCTTACTGCAAGGTTCAAAGTTTCATTAAAATTGAATTGCAGCAAACATAGCAAGTATACACATTCATTCTGTTCAAGTGATTATTTTCATATGTTCAAGTATGTGCTAATAAGAACTCCAAACCCTAAAAATCTGTTAGCATTACTAACTTGCAATTTTTCCCAGACAGTTCGTTATTGCAACATAATAAGTATTGAAATATAGTCAGGAATATATATTTCCTTCTTTTCCATAGGTCTGCCCACAGTGTGATAGGGTTTTCACAGATAAGGACAAGCTGAAAGGATTTCAGTCAGACATTCATCAAAAGCTGACCTGGAAGGAAGCTCAGGAGGAGAATTAATCCAATCTTTCCTCAAGAAGCTCAACAATACCCACATTATTTCTGATAAATGCTTGTCTAGATATATATTAAAAAAAAAAAAAAACCACCAAAAAAACCCCATCAAAATGCAAACCAAACCAGGTTTCAGCATTAATGACATTATTGTGATCCTATTACCATTCTAAACTGCCAAACTCCTTCTGCAGAGCTGTTGTCTACCTTGTTTCTCTCCAGCCCCTACACGAAGAGTTACCCTGAACACACAACTTCACATTTGTCCCTCTTCAATTGCATTTGATTTCTCTCCAACCATTTCTCCATTTCAGTACTCTTTTGGATTGCAGTCCTGCCTTCCACAACACACCATCCCGCCCGCTTATTAGGTGCTATTTAAAAATGTAAGAAAAGACTCGCTGTTCCCTCATTCAGATTGCTAATGAAAATATTGAACAACACTGGAGCCAGGTTAGATCACTGCAATTTTAATAATCCTTTGACAACAAACATAAGAACGATGCTGCAGTATTTTTCCAATCATTTGCATTCTCATCTGCAAGTTGTTTCACATGCATGGTACTACTTTGTTACTACTTTGTTTATGGGGATTAAAACACTCTCTCCAAACAGAAGAGGTGAAAAGGACGACTTTAAAAAAAATAAATCAATCTACTACTTTGACCCAGTGCAGAGTCAGATGGATTTCTTAAGAAAAAATTACTGTTTTAAAGGAAAACATGTTGACAAAGATGAGGTTCTTTATGCTTCTTGGACTCCTTATTCTAGCATTTTGATCTGCGCATTTGCTATATCATAAAAACAAGAGGTCTTTCTTCAGTTTAAAATAAATAGTGAAAAAAAAAAAACAAAAAACAACCCAAAAAACCCACAAAGAAAATTACCTTCCAGAACAGTCTTCTTCCCTTCACTGACAAAATGATCACATACAGTCTTGACGAGAAGAACAGTGAGGTCAACTTTTAATACATTTTTGACTTACACTGTCAGCACCTGTGTACACAGGTCCACATCATCTTTGGTCTTGCGCCTTCTCCTCCATTCAGCCTGAGTTTCTGTGAACTAATTGTAAACCTCGCTGAAAGAGGTAAGATGCTTTCTCCCCATATAAAGAAGGCTACGCTGCTGCATTTGCTCGGGAATCACAAATAATACAGGTGTCACAGTCATTCTAATCATATTAGTCTCTCACACCATATGGTCCCTTCATAAAGCAAAAAAAATCTAATGTGGTCTTCCTGAAAAAGAATAAACTTTTTTTCCTACAACACAACGCTGTGCTTTTCTCATTATAAGGCTGGAGCCTCTTTTATCAGCTATTTCTAATGTATATCTTTGGAATGGTGTTCTGTGCTGTACCATTTCCTTCTCTGCGTTGACTGGAAATTCAAGGAAAATTTGCCCAAATTAACAAACACATTAAACAATGAATTTAGGTAAGTATTTTAGCTCTGGAGTTTAAATGTTATTTTTCTATTTCTTGCTTTGTCCATAATTTTCAGTTAAAATAATAATAAATTGACTGCTTTCCATGTACATAGTAAATAACCTTGTCAATCAGTAAAAAGGCAGCACTTCTGTACAAAAGCACCAAGTTTGTCCTCTAGTAACATTACTTCTTTATAGCTATAAATGACATCAGACAAGTGATTTCACCACAAATGCGCCATTTGGCTTTGAGTGAGAGTTTAAAAACTTCTGTCTCTGTGCCACCTCTCCAGTAGAGCTAACAGAGGAAGTAAAATTGGAAACCAACAACTCAAAAACAAGAAATAAAATAGACCAACATACAGGCTAACAACCCCCCCCGCTTAATCAGTTATTACTGCCGAAATATCCCCACGTGATTTAAGATTGAAAAGAATTTAGAAAACAAAGTATCCAATTCTGTAAGCTCTAGTAGGAATTAATCTTACCACAAAGAAAGCACTGCACACTGCTAGTCTGCATCACAGGAGGATACAGACCTTATGTACAGCCTTAATATTTTAACATTATTTATGAAGTGAATTAGCAGAAATTAGTCTGTAGGTCTCTTTGAAAGCCACCATTCTTCCCACCCAGCCCCTTTAGTTTTAGAGCTAAAAAACGAAGTCTGGAAGTGTCGAAATGTTTCCTATAGATAACTAGAAAACTGAATATTCCAAAAGAAACCATTGCAAGTGGACAAATAAAGTATTCCATTTCAGCGGTAACTTTTTGCTTTATATAAAGCAGAACACAAAATGAAGAGTTGTGTTAAAAAAAAATCCAAATACCTTTTCAAAAACACTGACACATGACCTTTTAAAGCTTTTAAACAGTTGTGCTCCATATTCCTTTCAACCCTATCAAAAACTAGTGATATTTCATAAAACATTAAGACTCTAAAGGAATGGCTTTCTTCAAATATAATAGAAGTACAATTTGCATCCAGCTCTAACAATAGATAGCAATCTATTCCCTCCTGTTGGTACTCTAATGGCAATAAAGCAAAACATGGCTTTTATAACCAGACAGCAAAAATACCTTGTCAAGAATCTACTCATCTCTCTCCCTTTCAAAGAGGCATTAGCTTCTGTTGCTGTCCCTTATGTAATCCAAAATGATTACAAAACACCTGTTTTTACAAAAATTAAGTGCTTGTTTGGTCAAAAAGGTGCTCTATTGACACATCAAGTGCGCTGCTGTTATTCCCCCTTCTCTTTTATCGTATCTAGACTCACCTGAATTCTCATCAACAGTAAACTTCAGGACAGCTCAAGAATCAGTATAGTGGTAGCTATAATTAATGGCACTGTTTGCACTGAGACTTCAAGAATACATATTCAGCATTTGTCACATAGATTACATACACATGTTATCTTTACGTAGACATTTGCAGCAGAAAGCCTTGTGATCAATTAAGATGACAAGAAAATTAGCATCTAAATTCACTGTACAATTCACATTTTATGAAGGCACAAAAACATTGAAGGCCAGAAAAATTAATGCAGCACCCAGAGTCTGGCAAGCCAAGACGTACGATACTGAGAATGCCTCACCTCAACAGCCTGTCTGAAGAGGCTTCAAATCTCAGTTAGTATAAAAACGGAACGAAAAGATGAAATCAGATGAATCTTTATAGAACAATAAAACTCTGGACTAATACAGAACAACATCACTCCTAGTGAAGGATCTGGGAGGAGTATTTGTGTTCCCTATTGTACATGCATAGAGAATCCAACATTAAATCTTTCAGGCTCTATTATTTATTACTTCAAACCACATAAACCTCTTCCATCAGACACATGGAAAGGAACAGACCTCCTAGTTTCTCTTTAAGTTTTCTCACCACTGCAGAGAAGCTATCAGACAGAGACCCAGGAGCCAAAACAGCCCCTACAGAAACAACTGATGATTCTTTCAGCTTTTACCACCGACACTAGTACTCATAACCCCTTTTATATCTATGAGCTTATAAAGGATTTGAAACACTGACAGCATGTAAATATAATTTATAAGCACTGCACAGGAGAGCAGCTTTTTCCAAAATTCAGGGGGGCAGGGGGGAGTGGTATATCCCAAATCCTAAACCAGTCTTAGTTGGAAAGAATACGAGACACACTGTTTCAACAGCCATTCCATGGGGTTTTGATTTATTTCCTCATGTCTCCCTATGCTAAACACCAATGAAAAAGAATCACGCAGGGAGACATCAGCATATAAAGTGATGCAGACCCCAGCAACACATAATCCCTGAAGCTCTCAACATCTTTAATAGGATACACTGCTGCCTGAACTCAATAGGTTGGAAGAAAAAAAAGACTCCCCAAACCAACTCACCAGATGCCTTATTGACATGACCCGCAAAGGATTCAGGAATTTCCATCTAGATATGCTGGTTTGAAATGGTCAAGCCAAGGATAATATTTTATGCATTTGCAATGAAAGAAAGAAGCTGAATACACACAGGTGAATTCTGACAAGCTTGGGAATTAGGACTGAGTGCAAGAGTGTTTGTACTTCTGGTCTGCAGCTAATGCACATCCTGTCTTGATGCTCAAGAATTTACCTGAAAATGCTTTCCTGAAAGTTTGCAACACGTTTTTAGCAGTTCTCTGTATTTCTTCTGTTTTTTTTTTCCTCCACTTTTGCTGCTTTTTAAATTCGTACTTTTATTCTTCCATACGCTTTAATTAAACTCATTGAGCTTTTGAAGTTTTCTATTAAATAAAAGCATATCTTGCACACCAGGTGGGCAATTACAAGCACTCACTGCTCTGGTCTGCTGCTGAATTTTTCAAATTAGGTTGCCTAGATCTTATAAGAGTAGGAACACATCATTAGACAACATTCAAATTCAAAGGAGGCATTAGGAAAAGTGATACAACTGCATTTCACTTATTTTTAAGATGTAAACAGAACTGATGATACAGCCACTTACAAGTTATTGAGTAAGAAAGAAGCAAATACCAGTAAGATACGTGGAATAAGTTTGCAGAACTGCAGTATTTCCACTGCTATATTTAAAGATCTAGTTACTGCTTCCCTCTGCTTCCTGCCAGAATTTTTTGGCAAAAACAGCAGACTACTATAGTCAAATAGGATACCTACCAAAAGAAGCTAACTCAAATGAAACGACTGTTTTGGTTTAGATTTTTATTTTAGGTTCTGCGTATGATGAAAGCATTTATTTCATAGTTCATGCCTAATAAATAAGAATTAAACCAAACAAAAATTAGCAAATACTGTGCAGTATCAGTAACTCATTGGGCCAACACGATAAACCCTTTCTGCCAAGACAGGCAGAAAATCAGCTTCAATGGACCTCATTGAGCAAAATTAAGCAGCAAGCTGTTTACATATTGTTTATCCAAGCAAAAGAAACAAAGGATGCCAGCACCTCACTTGGTGTTTTTCTTAGTCACAGAATCATAGAATAGTTTGGGTTGGAAGGGGCTCCAAAGGTCATCTAGTCATACCTCCACTCAGTGATGTCCTACTAAATCAAGTATTCAGCTATTGATACTGAGCATTGGTTGATACACAGGTGAGGTATCTTCAGGAAGAGACAGAAAATTCATGGCAATTCCGACAGGCACAGTCTCTTAATCTCAGTTTCTTTACCCCTGTAAGACTGATTACATCATGCACAAAACTGTTAGAAACAGGACATAGAAGTGCAGAGCCATGGCACCCTTGGACAACCAGCCAAAACCTTCACAGGAAGTAGCAAAAGTTAACATTTATGTTTACATGTTCCAGCTCTTCGGACCTACAATCCCGTGTGATTGTGCATTTCTGTTGAGGCTGGGCATGAACACATGACATCTCAGTGAGGCAACAAAACTGTTAGCTGCTCTGAAAGTCTACTTCTAAACTAAATCAGCGTACAAACTACAAGGATGTGTGTATCATAAGCATATCTGGTTACCGGCAAATTCAGCAAAAGTAAAAGACAAATGATGGGAAAAGTAATAAATTAACCACCCGGCTGCACAAAGGAGAGGACAGAGATGATAGAGCAGCAATGGCCCTGTTGATGTGCGTAGCTGTGCACTGTATGTGCCCACCTGTATCTCTGGAGACTGTGCTTAGCCTTGTTACTGGCTGGACCTACAAACAGCAACAGCAAAACGACCAAATCTGCAAAACACAGAATCTAGTCCTGCTGTCCAAAGACCTGTACACGGAAGCAGCTCCTCAAGTGGCTTCCTTTCCTACTGCCTTCGGAGAGAGCAAAGTCGATAAAATATCGAGAGGATGGACACTGATGGCAATTGTTAAATTGGCTTTTCACGGCAATAAGGGACTCTGCAATCAATTTGAGTTACAACAGGCTGCTCTAAATTAAGCAGTGTGACACAGTACAGCTGAAGTTTCTCCACACACAACTGATTGCATTAGCAACATTACATCCTTAAACAGAGAGCAGCTTTTCTCAAGGTACTGCTGTAATTATAAATACCTCTCATGCTAGGAACAAATTTACTTACCAATACTCTCCAAGCATCTATCTTAAAAATAGATGACTAAATCAAGCGGTCATTCAAGCAGCTTATCCTATTAATCATGAGGAAGGAAAGATCTTATGATTTACAATCAAAACTAAAAATAATTTTCTCTAAAACCCAAAACAATTCACCTGAACATCCTTCAAGGAAACATAAGAATGAGACAGTTAATAATACCTTTGGACAAAGCTACTGGGGTTTGAATGTTGATTGCATTTGGCTTACGTGATCACATTACTTCTTCTCAAACCCCTCCACAACAGATAATTAAGGCACAACTCTTGTCAAAACACAGATTATTGATGTGTGTTTTGCGGCCCCCTCTGGTTGAACAGGAGACAGATCTCCCAAACCTCCTTCCCCTGTTGTTGGTTTTTTTTTTTTTTTTTTCTTTTAAATAACCACTTCCATACATGCTAAAATCCCCAGAGTTCTGTAGGAAATGTGGCTGAACTTACCGGGCCTACTTAGTCTGTGCAGGTCAATAAGATAAACTCTACAAGTCTAAAACTTATACAAGAGCTGTATGTGGCCTCACCATTACATCATCTTTTCATGTATATAGTTGAATCTTGAACTCTCATCATAAAACTTGCCTTCAAGCAATCTCTGTCCTTTTATGTGATCTCACTGGATTTCCTAGTCACTGAATTTATGAAAAAAAATGAAGCACGTGTATCTCTGAAGTGTGATTTTATCTATTCAGTGTGTCAAGCAATACAAAACCTATACTCCCACCATTATTTATAGAATAATTTTTGTATGAATCTTTTACATAGAACTCTAATTGAAACAAGTTCTGAAAACAGATTAAAAGTCAAAAAATGTACTTACAAATCATTCTATACCTACTAATAATTTGCTGAATGAGACTTCCGCAGAGTTCCAGTCTAAAAATTACATGACCTGTTTAGGACATGTTAAAGACAGGGAAGTCTTCTACATTACTGAATTCTGTTTCAAGAGAAACTTGATGATACTCAAAACACCTTTTATTTTTCTCAGCTCATGCTGTCACAATCACCTCCAATATCTATCATGCTATCTCATTTACCTTCAATATCTACCCTGATACATTTCAAAGAAAATTAATTTGTCTTTTTTGAATACCCTTGTCCAAGCAGAACAGCAAGGCTTATAAAAGGGATTCAGAATGTAAGAAGCACAATAGATTCTTATAAGGAGGCGTTAATTGGGATATAAATGATCCCATAGCACTCTATTATGCTCTATATCACATCTGATTTACCCCAAATATTTCTAATGTAAAATAGATTTAAATATTATTTTCTTAATGTTTCTCTCCTTGAAAGGCTACATAGAGATGACAACAGCAATTACTATTACAGAATCTACTGCATTATAATAAAAGCCTGCTAAACTAACAGATATAGGAAAAATCAAAATTGCACATTACTTTTGAAAGGAGCACTTAACAAGGTAAGGGTCAAATAATCCTTGTGGAACAGGCACATTCAGACCAACCCAGCTGTGGTTGACTGTTACAACAGGATAATTTGCCCTTTTCAAACCACAAAGCTTCTACTGGTTTTTATATCTGTTTTTTCTTAAGTCAATTGCCCTCTATGCTCTGCTGGGCTTTTTAATTCCTAGGCTCAGTGACTTCAAAGTAATGTAAGCTGTTCTCATGGGACCTTTTAGAAACTACACTATGATATGTGCCAAATTTACCAAAATGACAACAGGTGATGAGTCACATCAGCACTAATCCTAAATCATTTAAGTGTCCTCAAAACAAGGCTTAGGCAATGACATGGACGTTATGCAGTCCCACAGAGTTGGGCTGAATTTCTATCATAGCAGATCAACAGTGAGTTCATGTGTGTATACCTGTGAGCCCACACACAAACACACCGAAAAGGTTGATCCACTTGTGTTAGAAGCAAGGTGTACTTTCTACAGTGTTTCTAACTATATTCAGAGTGTCAAATTTAATGTCATTTACAAAAGCCGCAACGAATGCACATATCATACCAAAGGTAAATAGATTGGTTTATTTCTAATCAGCGCTGGTTTAGGTTATTTTTTCCTCAGCACAAGTGAAGATTTCAGACCTGATTTTCTTAATAAGACACACTGCTTAAGCTGAGGAACATTGAAAAAGACAGCCTTAGAAAGCAGCTAAAACTTTGGCTTTGTACTCATGCTTCTCACTTGAAAGTTACCAAATTTTTCTACTGAAAAATGAGAAGAACTATACTTCAAAATAGAAAATTATAGTTTTTTTTTCATTATTTCCTGCTTGATTACCTAAACGTTTTGGTCAGCATAGACATTAATGCTGCATTCTTCATTTCAGTTCTAATACTTTTTTCTCTATTTCACATTTAAAAGGACACGCAAATACCGGTTTATCACTGTTTCCCTAATGATTGTAGCCAGTGATTACAAAGAAGGATTAAATGAACTAATGGCTCCTATGTTTGTTTCGGCTTTACCTGTAGATTTATGGGAGAAAACTATTTGGAAATATTTCTTTATGTAATTTATTTCATACATTCCAAGATTTATACTTATTTTCAACTCTTAACCATTACTTCAAAATACACAAAAAAAAAAGATATTGTTTTGATGTATATTACAGTGACCAAGAAAAATATTTAGGTGAGATATTTGGATTTATCAACTCTGAATGTGCACAGTTTAAGAGACAAGAAAGTGTAAGAAATATGCAGCCTTTTACAACTACAAGCCTTCTTCAGTGGGACCTGATTTCAGGGGCCTCGATTTCAGGGGCAAAGCTAAAAAGATGAGATCAAGGGTAGAAACTGCTCCACGACAAGGGAGGATAGGGATGTCACTTAGATTTGAAAGCACCTTTACATAAAGATTTGCAGCTTTATAGATTAAAACTATAGCAAAACAAAGGTTCTAATTGATAGTCACTAAATAAACAAAAACACTGCTGCAATGAGCTCTCCTCAGGTTATAACAAAGAGGAAATCACTCCTTAGAATTTCTTCTAGCTCTTATTTTAAATGGATTTCAAAAGAGAATCAGAATGAGCATACCTAAGAAGATGTCAAACCTTACTTGGAGGCAGCTTAGAGGTTTTTCATAGACAACGTGCAAAAGGTGACAGAAAGCCCTTTGCCCTATTTACTGCAGAATTTGGAGGCTTAAAGTACTTACGCTGCTTTTATGAAGCACGAAACATGAAACATTCATCTAGCTATAGTCTTTAGGCTACACACTGTGATAAGATTGAAGGAAAGGTGGCCTGAAAAAAAATCGATTCTTTTTGCTTGCAGCCAAATTTACTATAGTGAACGAAAGCTAGAACATATTGACATTTCTGGCAGAAAGCTTAAAAAAAAAAAAAAGCTAAAAAGCTGAAGAAAATAGAGACTTTTCATTCTACTATGAGCTGAGCAGCTGAGGACAGCACATATAGAAACAAGAAATCATTACTAAAACAGAACACAGTGGAAGCAATTTGAAGATATTAATTTTGCACCAGAACAATATTTTCAGTGCAAGGAATCCAAAGAGGGCTTGTTCCTTCTCTTGCTTGAGATGATGAACATGATCCTGGAAACGAACGAAGCACGCTGTAACAGAGCAGAGTTGGACACCACGTGAAGAAGTTCTGCGTAGGCACCTTCATAATTATGTGGAAGCAACTAACTATATCTGAACCTGCTAGGAAACACGGTTGATGGCTTTACAGGCTACGCTTCTTGAAAACTACAGTGTAAGTAGAAATTGATTCTTTCTCAGTTAAATAACATCAGTTCTAGTTCTTTTGAAATAAATGAGCTCTCTTGCACTACAGGTCATGTGAAATTATGGGACCAGATTATGTACTGAAAAGGCAGCATACTCAGCTGTACTAATGTACCGCAACTGTAATTGACAATTCAGCAACACTGTGCAGAGTAATTGAAAGATGCAATAGCTTTGATCCAATATTGCCGTTATCCAACATTGCAAACATCAACCTCTGAATCACGTCGGCAGTAGTAAGAGTTGTTTTAAGATCATAAAAACAATTAAAATATAATTATAATGAATGTTCAAGTCTTCTAATTTAATTAGCCTACACCTGGTTTTACTACATCAAATTTCTTTTAATGTTTTATATATTAAAAGCAATTATGAAATTACAAGCAATACAGTGGGGGGGAGGGGAATCTTTTACCTGAAACAAATTTTACTTGGTTAGAAGTCTTATTACAGTAGTGGCATTTACAACACTTATATCGAGCAACGCCTGCCTTTGCCAACTTTTAGGATAAGCATAATGACTTTTGTCTGTTAAGAATGGGAGAAAGACTATAATCATGGAACATTTTGAGACCCGATTACATTCTTCACAAGCCCTTAACCTGAGCACAAGGAAGGTATAAGCAAAGCTGTAGGGTAGGACATTGTTGACCATAAAGGCACAAGAAACAGCTCTGGTCATCAGCTCTGACATGCAGATGAAGGATGACATGGTCAATGAAGAGGAATACACGTGACAGGCTGCAATATCCTTTGTAACCAAACTGTATCTAATTCAAGGCATAAACTGAATCTGTAAGATTTCCTTGGTCTAAGAAGAGATTATGTTGGGAAAAGAATAAGGAAATCCAGCACCTGTGAATGCAGAGGCGTCAGTGCCCACCTCCACACAGGATGACCCTGGCCATTGCACACATTTTGCCACTGTGCTGTCTCCTGTCACACCTCTGAGTGACAGGACCAAAGGCTGTTTATCTGGATCTCCCAATTTCAGACACATCCTCTAATGAATTATGCCTGTCCACTCTTGCAATGAGGTGATTTTTTTATTATTTTTTTTTAATTTATTTTTTTACACTCTTCTCACAAACACTGAGCTCTTTGGCTGAACAGAACCATCACAGAGCCATATGCACCAGTAGCAACGGGGACAAAATGAAACCAAGCCTTCTGTTTGCTTTAACCTTCTTCCTCACCCACACAATTGCAATGCCACATGTCCCCTAGCATGTGGTAAACCACATCCAGGAGACGTCTCAACACACTTTGCATCCTACACCAGCTATCCTCCTGGGGCTATTCTTACCTCAGGCAACTTAGATCTTGTCAGGCTGCTTATCCTGTGCCCAGGACTGATGTCAAGGTGGTCCCAATCTGCATTAGTACTGCCAAAGCACAGTAGGCAATATGATCCCACCAGCAAGTTCAACTGGCTTCCTCGCTGATGACATACAAATAAAACTCAAGCCGCAATGGACTTAACAGCCACTTAAAATTTAGGCTGCCAGGATCCTCAACACCTTCTATTTCAAAGCACACTTTAAATGACAAGAAGAATGTTTCATCAAGACCCCGCCTAAAGTGAACCTGTCACTGAAACATATATTTATGAATGACTTTAAGTGGTATGGTATCAACAGACCACCAGTTGGAGTGAAAAAATCTTTAGACTTCACAATAAAGACTATGTAGTTAAACTAGAGATTCTAATGAAACTGTTTTCCATAAAAATATAAAAAAAAAAGTATTTCACAGCATTTTCAAAAGGCAAAAATCCGGAAGATCAAAAGCTTGATAGAAGTAACATAAAAAGATACCAGTACAAAGATTCCAAACTAGCATCCTGGTAAGATAAAGAAAACAAAGGCAACGTAACAGAAGTACTGTTGAATCAGTGTTGACATGTGGCTTTTTTTTTCCAGTATCACTTGACCAGCATTGTTCCGTATGTCAGTAAAAACACTCACTTCTCATACCTGGAGTCTGGCAACAGATTTTGCAAAAAACTGTTAGGCTTTGAAGCTAGAGGAAATAATCCCTCAGCTCCTACTGCTTGAGCAGGCTGTTGGAGATGACTGGTGGCTTTTCCATCAGAGGGAGACAAAGGAGCACATTTCCTTAACTAAAAAGGCATGGTCACTAAGCAAGAGAGAACCCCATGAGAGGCACTGACACTAAGTGTAGAAACTTAGAGAAAAACAGGAGGAAAATGCAAGAGGCCATTGTATTATTTCCCTGACCCCCTTCCTCTCTCCCTTCCTCTATTCCCTCAATAAAACATGGACGTTTCAATACTAGAAAGTATTACCTCTATGTGTGTTTCTTTCATCAGTCTGGCACACACTGTGTGTAAGATAATAAGGAGAATGAATACGTTTTCCTCCTGCCAGATGTGATCTGGAGTCAGAAACACCCCAGCTACAAATAAGTTCTAGCAGCTCCACAGGAATACTTTATTTTATTTTTAAATTACTTAAGTAATCTGAAAATTATTTGCATCCACAAATGTTCAATCACTGAATGGTTGGAAGCTAATTAGAGAATTATCTTTCCAGCAGGGAAGTATTCACACTTATTTTGCATTGGCAGGTTCTGCTCACTGTTAAAGTAATATGTGCCTATTTGTTCTAACAATGTATTTTAATATACGTATGGGTTTTGAAAGAGTAGATAAAACCCCTTGGAAACAGAAAATTCATCAACTGGTGTACTTATATCCTGATGGTACCAAACGCTTCCAGTCAAAAAGCTGGAACACCTTCAAGTTGCCATGCCTACAAGTAAACCCATCCTTCTCCCCAGCCTT
The DNA here is from genome assembly GCA_013400055.1 of Nycticryphes semicollaris. Lineage (NCBI taxonomy): Eukaryota > Metazoa > Chordata > Aves > Charadriiformes > Rostratulidae > Nycticryphes > Nycticryphes semicollaris. The sequence goes on from VXBJ01002454.1 coordinate 149,746, forward strand.
CAGATAAGCACAGACCTGAACATTCTGTAAATACACTTTCTTAGCTTTGTCACAGACAAACGTTTTTATTCATTGAAAACATTCTCCTATTACTCATTCATATTGGCACATTTTTTCCCTCTTTGATTAAAACTCCATGAGGATACTACACTATGGTTGTAAGTCACCTGATTTGTCTGAAGAAACAAAAATTCTGGCCAAAACCTATTAACTCCATCTAAGCTTCAGCAGAAACCAGAAAGGGTTGCAAGCTCTTTCCTTGTTTGCAATGTTTACATCCACATGAACTTCCACTACAGTATTTCAGCCAAGTCTTCAACCATTTTCCAGAACAGAGGCTTCAGTTCCTCTAGCAGCTTCAAAACCTCCTATTCTAAATGGTTACAGTATTTGAGCACTTACAAAATATTGCTAAAGTTTTCATTATATCATTCCATCAAAACTGACCTTTACCATAAGTATCCTGGGAAAATTCAGCTTCATTCACATTAAGTGAAGCCACAGAAGAGAAAAACATCGATATGCAGAGGGAAATTTAACAGTTAAAGGGATAAAAGTCCAATTAAGATGTCCTTGCAGTACTAATTGCACATACTGCAGCAGATCAGTGGTCACATTTTATGATTGTTCTAGAACAGTGAACAACAAGGCACCATTTCAGTACCCTGTGACATGCTAAGTTTTTTTATTTATAAAGCTAGACATGATATTCTTAATAAATATACCTGCATATACGTTCCTTCTACATAGAATAAAAAATTAGCAGACAGAGGGAAGAGAATGCAGAAAAGACAATTAAGTAAAATTGCTCAAAAAGAAGCTGCAATTCAGTGGCCCAATTAACTTCTTCAAACAAGGCAGTAACTTCAGAAAGCTATGTCAAGTGGCTAACATGAAGATCAAAGCATTTTACCGTCTGCCTTGAGACAGTGCTAGAGTAAAAGTGATACAGACAAAGATTGAGGAAAGATGAATCAATTTTCTTCTGGAAGTGTGAAGCTCAGACATTAAAGTATTTGGGCGATTTTATATTAGAAGTCCATGACAAAACTAGCAGTCTCAGTTCTAACAGATCCTTCTTCTGATTAGTTTAGTAAAATACTTCTAAGCAAATGTATATATTATTATTACCTAGCCAAAAATAAAGTTGTAGCAGAATTAGTTGCACTCCATACTGTGGTACCACTATCTCCGGTCTTAGAGGGTTGAGCCAAACCATCATTTTCCAATACAAAATAAGTAACATATTATAGCCTACTGGTTGAGATTTGCACCCCTTTGCCAAATACATGAAGGACTGGGTAACATACTAGAATACAGTCAGGTTTGTCACATCTGTGAAAAGTAAAAAAAAAAAACCAAAAAAAACCCAACTTATCCTGCCCTCAGAAAATTGGTCAATTCAACTGTACTCCAAGAATCATGGTACATACTGGTACTTGCCCACATTCACAACTCTAACATAGAAGCTGTAAGAATAAAGTGAACAAAGCTCTAAATAACAGCCAGGCAGCACAGGCTTTCCAGAAAGATGGCCAGATAAGCAGGGAAGGTAAGAATTTCCTGCAGTTTCACACCACAAACATTGAAAGACAGGTGAAAGACACCTGGAGAAAGCGAAATTGCCCACAGCCTTCCAAAATGAGAAGCTCATCACCTGTTCTCTTATCTCTAGCAAGTTCAAGATGCACCAACACATTCTTATATAAGTTCATTTAGAAGTGCTAATAAAAATCTTGACCTCCGTTTTTCCAAAGTTTGACTGTAAATATGTGTGCGATCCATCACGAGCGCTGTGATGAAATGAAACCTTACAAAGAGGGTTACAATAGTCTCGCTCCATAAAACATGATTTTGAAACTACGCTAAAGGAGCTTCTGTAAATGCTTGCAGGCTGCCTACTCTAACCAACTAAAGATGGTACAATTCACACATAATTGCCTAGTTCATTACATCAGATCTTGTAAATATTTTATTACACTGCTTTACAGAAAATGCTCTTTGAATCTGCCACTGCTGCACATTCTACACGTACTCAGCTGTTATGCTCGAAATAGGGGAGAGCCAGCGTCCACAGCCAAGAACACGGTATCAGAAGCAATACAGCAAGAGCAAGTTAACTACAGAGAATTTACACTGGATAGTTTCTCTGCGTGACAACCTAAAGATTTAAGCCTGTCTTGTTCGAGTTTTGGTCTGACTTGTCTCATTCCTTTGGCAGAACCCCTGCCCTGCAGCAGGAGGTGTAACAATGGGCAACAGAAGTAGCGTAAAAGCAACTACACCAGAAGCCAGCTACATGAACCATACATTTTAGATGGGCAAAACCCCAATAGAACGTTATTTTTTCAGCTAGTCCAGCTCTTCTGTTCCACACAGTAAATAACACTCTTGGCTTACTTGGACTTGTAGTCTCCTATGAAAGCAGAATGCAAATTAGGCATTGCCCAGAAACAGTATTTTTGCATTTGGTTCCAGCCTACTTCACTACAGTCAGAATTTATGAGACTGCCTTTCCACACTTCACTCACAACCTTTCTTCATTAGCTTTCTTCTCCCTCCCTCTCACTCTCACATACAGTTAGTTAAAAAGCTATTAAAAATTTATGGTTAAAAATGATTAAGGTTTCCCCTTCTACGTAGCGCATTATTCAACATATATTGGAAAAAGACAAGTATCAAGTTTGATTAAGAACAGTTGACTGTAAAGCTGTGCTTTTGTTAAACAGTAATGAGAGCGAAAGGCGGCAAGATTTCAGGTTTCATTTGCTTTTACTAGCAATTTTGATATAATGCTTATACATAAAATACGGCTTTAATTTTTATATAAACATTTAAAATACATAACTGGTCTTTAAAAATGAGTATTTGTGCAAAAAGATTAAAGCTAATAAGTAGTTGTGATAGTTGAAATGAGGACTGAGCTATGAAACTGAAAGGAATGATACAAGGACCCATATTAGTTACATGTACAATTTTTCACTTAAAATATAAGATGCAGCCCTGTAAAGAAGTCATTAAAGTAATAAACCCCTTAAAAGAAAAAAATATATATATAATTTAATTATTCAATCTCTACTGCTCACAAGATGAAGAATCTACAAGCAGAAATGCTCTTATATTCTCACTTATTACTCGAAAGAGGTCCTGGGTTTATTAAGTCAGTAACAGTGGGTACTATCACAAGACCTGGCATATTTAATAAGACAATTTCCAAATATACTCAATAAAAATTCCCATTTGGCCCCTAAAAAACACCGGTATACTTCCATGAGCCACTATCCTATCTGTTCTCTTGGGCTAGATTTATCAATAGGAATAATACTTAGGGGGAAAAAAATGGTCACTAGCACAGATATCAAACCAGCATGGCTGGTGCTGTTTAAAAGATTGTGCAAGAACTTTGTTTTCAGGAGCATAAAGGCAGAACTGTCAGAACTGAAATCAAGCAAAACCCCAAAGCACACATTCTGCATGTGCCATAGCTTAATTATTTGCTCGATTTAAGATTGCGTTGGCTTGAATTTGGATTTTTATGTTTTTGTGACTGACCTGCAACCATATTTTTAGTATTTTCTGTGGCACAGAAACAGACTGCTTATGGCAGTCATTGAAGTTTCCTATCATTATGACTGATGGTTCACCTATTGCAGGTGATGACTTACTATCACCTAACTGGTGGTGTACAAGACTCAGAAAATTCTTCCACTCTTCCTACAATCTTTCCATAGTTTTTTCTAAATATACACCTTGTTAACTGATGGAACACACTGTCAACAGTTATTAGCAAAACACAAGACAAATTGTGGGAAAACTGAGCCAGAGTTGTTGACAAGAAACCTCCATAAAGTTAAAAGTTCTTGTAAAATCGCAAGGACTTAAGTTGCCGCGTTGACCTGAATGTTGTAAGCAGCTATATTCTATCTTTAAAGGCTAGAATACATGCCCATGTAGATCCAAGTAGAGACAAAACTAAAGTGCTTATGATATTCATTGACTTCTGAAGCCAGATCCTCACAACTTTTAAAATAAAACATACGAGATGATACACTGTTGGGTAACTGACTTCCATCCAATAACTTTTGCCTCCATTAACTCTCTGTTGTAGAAACACAGCCATTCTGCAGGTGGTATTATAGCAGATACACAGGGATAATGGTTATAGTTGCAACAGCAACAGCTAGAAGAGAACAGAAAAGTCACAGCCTGGAAAGGTTAAGTTGAAAAGAAGACTGAAACCTGGATTATGGAAGTCAGCAGCCAAATTTATGTTTTGATCTTTGCTATCCAAGAAAGAAGTTTTGAACTGGGAATATTAACTGTCAGAGGTTTTGATGCTAACATATCTCAAGTGTATCATTACGAGGTGTGAACATTGAGAAACTAACCACTTCTTTCTTCCAGCACCATATTACCTTCCTTCTTTAGGATGAGAAACAAAAGCCTCCTTTATCTTCTACAGTCACTTTTAATAGGCCATTTACATTCACATGTGTGTATATACACATGCATAAACACTTCAGGGTACTTTTATGCCTATGTTAAATACAGAAAGGATTACTTTACACAAGGAAAGCATAGGTGCTTCTGTGAAGCTCAGAAATATACACGGCAAAAAACAGCTGAACTCTAGAGGAAGACACAGAGAGTATGCACGTGAACTTTCAGCAGCATGAGCCAAGTTCCAAACTGTTTTGATGAAAATTTAATTTTAAACAAAAAGCCAGACTTGTTCTCACTTGGTATTGTTGCCAGCTCCAAAAAAATAATGCTTTTTTTTCAGTTACATTAGCCATCACAGGTTTTTTTAATTAACGCAAGACAAATTTGGATGACTTTTCTCACCAGCATCCTTGTGGCTATGTTGTCATATCAGCTGTTCACTTGTCCATTCAGAGAAAACCATCTCAAAGTCACTCTGAACTGCCACTTTGGCACAGGCCAAGAGCTATAGAACGTCATTCATTTCATAAAGGCAGAATCTCAGATTTCCACCTATATCAATATTGGCATGCAGTCTACATACAGCAACTTGGTCTGAAAACATCTCTGGAATCAAGTTAAATGGTACCCCATTTTCAGGAAAAGCGCACATTAGTGTCAAGTTAACTGCTGGCTCCTCATGATGTCCACAGAGGACATCCCCTGCTTCCTACAGGTTGTGCTCAATAAAATAGATACTGCATTAGATCATGATTAAATCTCTCCATCGTAAACAAGAAGTAACATTAACAGGCATTTGTTAGCACTGAATCACATCTCTTTATTGCAATGTTTCTCTTTATTGCAATATAGTGTTAATTAGCATTTACAAGACAGGCCTGCAAGAGCTACCGAAGCACAGGGCACACATGATGGGTTCTTAAGGCATCCACTCTTGTCTATTTAATCACTGTAGTGATATACTGAACACTATGCAAAATATTAGACATATTAATTAGTATATTATCTTTGGTCTCTAAGAGAGATTTTATTTTTTCATATTAATTAAATATATGTTGTAGAATCAAACAATTTTTAAATACTCGTAAAAAAGGGAAGATGATAAAGTTTAATCTGTGTTGGCATTTTAAAAACTTTCACTGTTGGAAAAAATCCAAACTTCCAATAAAACATGTGTTTCTCATTCATGCTCTCTGTCCTTGCTTCATCCCCCAAAATCTCACCCACACTAGCCAGCAAACTATTTTTCTGCTTGTCCAGATAAGGAAGGGGAAGCAGGGAGGAGAATCATTACACATCTGCATTTCATGTGTAAACTTGGAATCCCAGGAAAAGAATACATAAGTACGGGCAGTTTTCTGTCTCTGCAGAGAGACAATAAAAGCAGAGGTGATAAGGTCTTTTTCTGGTACGAGAGACTCCTTAATCTCTTCCCAGCAGTAATTTGATTTAGCCAACCACAAATGAAACAAGAAGCAGAGAAGAAATTGTGACCCGGAAATGTTTTTCTCCAAGTGTTTCCCAGGCTTACTCTGTTTTAAGTATCTCTGCTGGAGACTGCACCTTACATCATAAAGTAGCACTTAATTTGCTAGTGTGATCCTATATAGCTTTTCCAATTGCTCATTTTCCCCGACTTCTTAGGTATCACGTATGAGTAAAGAGTGCTGGACAGAGCAGCAAAAATAAATTAAAAAAAATAAATTAAAAAAAGGAAACTAAAGTAAGGACAGTTTCTAAAAACTTACTTTCCGAAACTGTTAACACTTGTACAGTGTTCTATCAGTCATGTTTCAGGATCATCTCCTTCATTTAGAAGCTTTTACATTAAATTGTTTTCAAAAATAGAGTTCACACAGAACATTTTAAAAAATATATTTTTGATCCATTTTTCTGCTTTGTCCTTCAAGTCATGTATATTTTTGTGGTAGGCTATTCACAGTAGAGCAAATCTTGAATCACATGGTAGAGTGAATCTTGTATTACAAAAGCTTTTCTGGATTAAGTTGTCAGTTAACCAAAATACATTTTAAATCACACCTTGATGATGTAGAAAAAGGAACACGACCAAGTAACTCCACTGAGTATATTGAGAAAAAACTCCATTTTTTTCCACAAGTATGGGTCATTTGTTCTGCTCTGGATTAAAAGCATACCTGAGAAATTTTCACATCTCAACAAGTTGCCTTGAGAAGAAAAAAGGAAGGACACGAACTTCCTGTAGGGAAAAGGAAACACATTTTCTTTCCTCTCTAAAACAAAAAAACCACCCCAACATTGGAACCTTACTGGCTTTGTACAAAGGATAGCTTTTCTCTAACATTCAATTCCAGTGAAGATGTAATTTTATCCCTATTACACAGCTCTTTGTGTAGAAATGGCCATTTACTTCTTTTCCCTGACTTCCAGGTGTCAGCTGATAAAACCGTACCCCTGCTCCACATCCAAGAGAGTTTTCTCTTAATGTGCATTACATAAAGTTACATTTCAAATGTGTTACAAGGCTATGCTGAACGGGGAAGCGAACAGCTTTATCCATAGTCACAGAAGGTGGTACGTATGCTTCTGATCACGTAAGGCAACAGTGGTCACACATCTCTACACTCACAGATCATATTTAAACTGACGGGCTCTGTGGCTGGGCAGAAGTTAGAGGGAGAGTCCCAGAGATGGAAGACTGCAAAAATTAAAGCAGCTGCGCAGCTTTCACGTAGATTCAGGCTCTGGACAGAAAATCTCTTCACCAGTTTAAATACTATGAAAGGAGCACTGCGGTAATATTTTAGATTTATGCAGAAACCAACACAATAAAGAGTTTTTTCTTTTTCTTTCCCCTCTTCTCCCTCTTCCTGCTCTTCTGAGAGCAGGGGAGAACTGCATGAGGAGCTGCATGGCCCTCGCTGCTTGTTGGGGTTAAATCACAACACATATCAACACCCACTAGTTTTTATATTTTACAAACGTCAATATTTACCCAGTGTTATGAAAATAATTCAGTGTTAGTGATCTCATGAGCTGCATTTAGCTGATCTTACACAAGTTATAACAAACCATCTATTATACCACCTAGCAGGACATACGAGGCCTCAAATTTTCTTAGTCCACTATCAAAAGTAAACCTGCAGTGGGTTTTCTTCTTACTGCTACTGCCAGGGACTATGGTTTGTTTCTCAGAAAACTCACAGGTTTTATATGGCAGCAGATCCCATGACTTGCACCGATTCCTTTTTCTTGTTATCATCTCTCCTGCACTGTAACCCCCCACCTCCATGCACAGGACCACAGTCACATTTACTACATTACATACGAGGAATCAACACCCACTGCCATTACCCCAACAACTCATCCAGAATTTACTTCACCATAAATGATCTGCATGGAAAGAAACAACTATAACAAGGGAATAAATGACAATACCACAACACAAAATAACCGTTACTCACAAGAGAATCCACAAGCTGCTCTTCTTTCACGCATAAATTGTAACATAAGCCTCTGCCAGGGCTGGTGCAGCAGCTCTAATGCCATCAGCAATCTCATGCATGTTTTTAAATTAACAACTTCTTCTCTCTAAGGGTGAAAGATGGCTCCAAATCCACAAGTCACATTGCCTATCCTGAACCATTCCCTAAGTCAGGACTGTCAGCAATGCCTTAAACCATCCAAGATTTATTTTTTTCTTAAGAGAAGCCAAAAGCCCCCACACTCTTTCCCCAGCAGTTTTCCTACAGAGACAGGTGAACAGCAACTGCTCAGCAGCCCACCCAGCTCCCAGGTGTTCCCCATCCTTCTGCTCAACCCCTGGCCACCCTCCCACAGCTGCCTCTAAGGCACAGCTGAGCCCAGTCAGCACCTCGGCCATAAGTCAAAGAGGTAATAAAGGTCAGCAACAACTTACCTGGGCTGTTTTGGCCACGTGCATAGCAGGTCTCTACAAATGTGCAAATATTTAAACACAGCACTTGCACACTTGGGTGGCAAGGTTAGTAATCTACTGCGAGTGAATTATATGCTATCAAGATGTGGAGGGGAAAATATGGTCATTAAGAAGACAAGGATGTTAATTTTGAATAGGTGACTCATCCTTCAAGGTTACACATTTCAGTTATAGTGCAAACAGGAGGGAAACATAATATACCTGCATAGCAATATTTTATTAATGACATTAACTGAGAAACATCAAAGCTGCCTTTCATAGTGGCTTGGTCTACCCTTACCCACCCAAGCAGGCAGGAAAAGCTGCCTCTTTGAAGAGAAAGTATTAGCTATGGTCAGGCCTCTTTCACCAAAAGATAAAATGGATTTATATCAAAACCTGGAGAAGAAACTATCAAGCAAAGCTTTGATAAATCTCACTGCTTGTTTGTGTTCTCAGCAAATTTTGGAAACAACTCCCTGAAGAAAAGACATGATCAGAGCATGAAGGAAACAAGAACCAGCAAGAACCTATCTGCTCCCTTTAGTGATTCCTTACATCTGTGAGCCTGCTGTGGCTGCTCACCTTCGAGCAGGTCATTCTTTCACAACATCCTCGCCCCGGCCGGGAGAACAAAGCAGCTCTTACCACTTACTGTCTGCTGCACTCCTAATTAGAGACAACCACACCAGCTGCATGGGATTCACTCACAGCAAAATAATCAACAAAAACAATAAATAAAAAATTAGAGATAATACATTCAGACCCAACTGTGAATGTCTTAGTATACAATTTTACAAATATCTAAAATATGTTAATCACAGAATATCAGTGATTGGAAGGGACCTTGAAAGGTCATCTAGTCCAATCCCTGTGCCGGCGCAGGAACACCTAATCAAAACAAACAATTTAAATATCAGCTTACATTTTAAATCCTAATGAGTCCACTACATCCACAACGTTTGGGATAAATGTCAAAGGGTACCTATAGGCACCATTTCTTTTTCTCTTTATTATTAATTAATTAACAAAAGTAATCTATTCCTCACCTCTATATTCATACCCATAAATTTAAATTGTATTTTCAGGATACTCTTGCTCATCAAACAAGCAGGATTTAAAGATTTTTACAGCATATAAATCAATATGAAATATGTTGTTTAAAATTTATATACAAGTATTCGTCCAAAGAAAATAGATTAAACCAAATCTTATTTAGATTTTCTGACGTGATGTAGACTGCCATCTAAAAGTTTGTCACAAAATCCTGCCTTTTCTCCCAGCACATTTTATTAATGGCAAGGCATAGCTCTGACATCTGCTCTGTTATGGATGAATATTAAAAAAAATCCACTTCCACAGAGCAGTAGAAATGAGTATAAAAAAGGCCAACCTAACAGTAATTTCTTCCAGGGGAAAGAGGCATTGCAAGTTACTGCAATGTTTCTCTACAGCATACAGCTTTATATCATATTTACTTGCACTTGCATCAATTATTAAGCAAAATTTTCACATACAGTTTATCCATCAAAATAGAAAAGCCTCCGATGAAATGCACGAAGCCAGCTGTACATTCAAGCAGAGATATCCTTGCTACAGAGAGAAGCTGCTTGTTGTTTAGGTACGTGCTTTGGCATAAGAAATCTTTATGATCTGAGACATGACACAGAGGGACCACAGCAAAATATGGACCACCCTGTAATACAAAATAATCTTCATCTAAGTTCAGCTTTCAGAGCCCCAGACCGGAGAGAGATGGTGTGAAAAACATCCTCCATCGTGCACAGGGTATTAAAAGGAGCAGAACAGAACCCCTTCCCCAAACCTCAAGAGAATCTGTAAACATTACTGGTGGTTTTAAGGACAAAATGTCTGACTGTTTACCACATTTTCAGAATACCAAAGATATAAATGCAAATAATGTTTTGTTGGGTTTGCACATGAAAAATGATAAAACCATTCCTGAGCCTACTGTTCTGATCTGCCTGGTCTCAGGAATCATATTATCAAGTCTGTTTAGAATGACTGTTTTTTTCACCGTGTATCATTTATTTTACACCATATGATATCAGGGGACTTCAATAACATTACACCCTTCAATCTTTTAAAAAATAGGATTAAATAATTTTGAAAGTTCCAGTAAAGGACGTTTTTGGCACAGTCTGCAAAAGAACTGCTTCCTGCTTCTGAGTTCAAATCACCAGATCATACCACACACCACAGGACAGAGAAGGCTGGAAGCACAAGAAAAACCACTGAAAAAAAAATAAAATAAAGATATGATGACTTTAAGATATTGCCCTAGTAATGAGTCTGTCAGGCTCTGTAAACTTGGCAGTTTCTGACAGGAAATTCTGCCACTGAGTTTGCTGGAGTAAGGAATTTTATCTTTATTCTACTGTTTTCCTTGATGATTAATAAGATTTAAGAATTAATAATCATTTATGTGCTGCCCATCAAACAAGTTACATGGATCAAAGATGAGCAAATATTTCTTACACTAAAAGTACACAATAGAGATGGGAGAAGGATGTAAAGTAATGAGGAGCAAAGATGAAAACAAACTATCATCATCATTTGGGATTAAATTATTTATGTACTCTAATTTACTTGAATTGCTCCAGAATTCCAGAAAATGACACTTTAGAAATGCAAACTAACATCTTGGCTGTAGCCAGAATTCAATCTCAAAAAATTAATACAGATTTCAAACTATGTTCATATTTTCAGATTTTAAATGCAGATACAAGTATTGTCATGAAGTCGTTCTTCATAGTTGTTCCAGTATTTGACCATTTTTTAATATGAGTTGAATAATTTTGGCATAGCAGTTTTTATCTGGGCACATTTAATTCAAAGTCATTAGTGATACTTAAATGGCTGACCCATGTTTACCAGGTATATAACAATTAAAGTTGCAAATAGCACAGCTGAACATTATAAACATGACTGGTTACAAAATCTGTAGGACAATTAGTCTTTATATATTTTAAAGCCATTAAGCATTCCTACATTGAAACTAGATAGTACCATTTATAAACTAAATAGCTCTTTCCTCTGTACTTCCCATGTTAGCTCAGTAAATTAATGCTTTCAGGGCAATTTAAAATGTAAATCAATCTGGAAGCACATAGTCCTGCTGAAAATGAAGTAATATATTAAACGGATGTTTTGTTCTCTGAGGAATCAAATTTTGAAATGGCTGTTTTGAAAAAGTTCAGGCAACATTTTTTTGTCACTTCTGACAGAATAAACAAATATAGCCGTGCTTTTCAGACACTATTTTCCAGCATTTGGCATTTACGTGGACCTCCTGACCAAAAGTAGGGAAATGTTAGGTCAGCAGTGTAACAGCTTATGTTATATTACAGTGTTACATTGCTGGGTCTTTTTGCAGAGTTCTTCTATCATGTAAGAACAGAGAAAGCCCATTTACGTCAGAAGATGAGAACATTAAAGAAGTTATGTTTTTCTTTATAAAAATATGAACTATTAAACAAAATAGTAGATGTAAAGTACAAGGATTTACTTCATATACTAACTTCACCTAAAATCTGGAAACACCGAGAAGTAATACACACAGAAATAAAATTTCTGGAAACAGAAATATAACCTGGAAATTAAATTTTATTAATGTAAATATCTTTGTAATAACAATAGTTTAAAAGAATGAGCTGAAGCAGAGGGGCTAAGTACGGATGTAGTGATGCCTTAAACGTACAGACTCAGCAATCACAATAGGCAAGGTAAGGTTTTCAAACTTTTTCTGATTTGAGAAACCATTCTGCTCCCCAGTTTGGCGGGGGAAATAAGGACCTTTACTCTTGCAGTATAGTTTGTTGATAGTTGTGTAAATAAAGTTTTATAGCTAGTAAATAGACCATTGTAACAGCACTGGAAAAGGGAGCATGTGCATACCCATAACAATGGTTTAAATCACAGATTTTTTTATACCTGAGGTCAACGTGTTCCTATTCCATATTCGTGGGTGTCTGTAATGAATGCTTGCATTTGAAGTTCTTGCATTCAGCTCTCCAAAACAGGAGAATACTTTTTTAAAGTAATTTAGGTTATCTCAATAGGACAAGTTACAGAATGTTTCACCACATAGAAGACTTTCCAAGAAAATATAAGTAAGCAGAAACATAAGAAAGTGCTTTCCTTTATATGTAACATTTGATAACAAGAGCTTCAATTACAAATCAAAGGACATCAAAGACAAAATGCATACACCCCAAAAGAGCTCAAATGCAAATGACTCCTTCAAACAGACACCGCTTCGTGCAATGTTATTAGATTCCTACCAATTATAGCATTAGAAGCATAATAGTAAAATACAAAGCAGAAGTAGGAATAGGAACGCAGTAAGACACGATAGAAACTTGATTTTACTCTTTTTCAAAAATTCCTATCCTTGCTTTGATTTTTGTTCATCAGTTAACAGACAGACAATTAAAAAAAAAGGGAAGCCAGGACTAAAAGACTGAACTTTTCTCCTTCATTTCTTCTCTTTGGTTCTGTGCTGTTTTTTCCCGGTACCAACACTTGTTCCTCAAGCTTGCTCTCTTCCAGCTCTTGCTCTTCCTCAGGCCTGTTTTCCTCTTCTCTAACTAGGTCTGTCTCTTTATCTACCCCAGAAATCCTTCCCTTAAATTAAACAACAGTGTTTGGCATATGTGTGACATGCTCTTTGCCGCTGATTTGACAGTTTCAAATAAACCACAGAGGGAGTCCTGGCAGAACTTTCCTCTATTGAGTATGGGGGAGAATGGGCCAGAATAAATGCAAATAAATGAAGTCTGAGCCTTTGGAGCCTCTACCACGACTTTTCTTCCATTCATAAGGCAAATATAAGACAACTTAGATTAATGATTTTTATTCTGCATATATCACATTCAACTTCCCTTCAATTAAAGATAGCTTTTTGAAGTTTGTGGCTTGACAGCACAGTAAATCTAGCTTTAAAGCTTACAGTGCCGGATCAAAATCAATACAGGCACACAAGATAAAGTGCTGATCCAGCATGGGCTCAGCCTGCTCATTCAAATTCATTCTGAAGAGTTCATACAGTAATTTTATACTAACCACCTTTCTACTGAGTAAGATGTCTCAGTAACACTGTTCTACAATGAGACATCACAGAACGCATCTCACCACGAAGCAAGGCAACATAAACTCTACATCACATATCCCTTCTTTTATAATCTGCCAGACAGATCATTTCAATTTCCTATCACACCTAGATCTACTTTATAATAGCACACTACTAAATTACATGAAACAGTCTGTCCCCAGTTTAGACAGAAACACAGGGGCTACTTGGATAAGAAAGCAGCAGCCAGGTCTTCATGGACAAGAAGCACAAAGGAGCTGTGACTATGGGTTAGAAGTTACAGGAGCTGGATGAACTGCTAATTGTCTCTGATTACTAACATTTCCCTTCTTAGGTAAATACCTGTTACCAGTAACTTCTCCATTTCCCACCCTGGAGAAGCTGAGCTGTTGCTATGATACCCCAATCTTGGCATGCCTTGATTTCTCCCTCTTGGAGGTAACCTGAAGGGTTGTGTGTTTGCAAATCAGCGGAGGACAAATGAGCCAAATTGTTCTTGTTCCTTGTACAAGTTCAAGAAATACTGATCTAAAACCTATATGTATAAAGATCCCAAAAGGACACTAGNCTGCACAAAAGTGTTTGTGGGCTCCATTAGTCAATGGCAGCACCTTTTGAGTGGAATAAAAAGAAGAACCTGGAGAGCTCCAGGCACATGATAATGCTGCCTATGAGATCCTTGCCTGAGGTTGAGCTATCTCCCTAGGTGTGAGAAACACCTGGCCATGCCCAGGCAGTGGAACAGAGCAATGCACATCCCTGTTCACAGTGCAGACTGAGCCTCAAAAGCTCTTATTACAGTTTTGTTTTTTCTGGAGCCATTGACTGGTGCCTACTGTGGAAAAATGCTACCAAGTACACTCAACTGAATTCATTCACAAGTAGGTCCACGAAAATAAACAAGAAACTCATTAGCAACCTAAGAATAGTGCTTATTTGGGAAAAAATGGGAATTAAATTTTAAATGTCAGGATATAAAATGTCATTCTGAGAGTGACACCAATGTGGAAACCAGAGTTCTTAAGAAGTATGAATTTTGCTTTTAAATTGCTCTCTGTTGTCTCAGTTTATAAACACTGACAGTCTACCGCTTGGCAACATAATTTAGTTTTATCTAATATGTTTTTTCTATCATTTGCCACCAAATAAATATCACAAATAATGCGTAAGCAGTTTTACCTAGAATAAAAGTCTTAACAGTGTTAAAACATAATAGTGGCATTCAATAAATGCAGCCAGAAAACAGAACGTGATTCAGTCAGAATTAATATCCTAAACTGATGCACAACAAAAACACAGTTTCCATCAAACCTATTTAATGCAGCATGTTTTCTCGAGTGCACCAGGGCAGCAGAACTATCTGGGATCCTGCAGGAAAGAGCCCACAGAGCCATTACAAATTTCCTGCCTATCCATATTCTGGCACAAGGAATGAAAATTGGAGCTGACTTATCACTTTGTCCCTTGATATTTATTTTTTTTTAAAATTCTTGTATTATAAAGTTGGTCAGATGTCTTCAAAATTTGCAGCCTCTGCTTCCCTGACTTCCACCTTCTCCCCTGACTAGACAGAAGAGAGAGGATGGCCTCTGAAGCGGGTCAGACCTGCGGAAGGGCTGGTAGGGATTTGGTATTGGTGAAATGTAAAAAGCCCTACAAACATTCAGGGTTGACCAGTGGGAAGTCCCAGTGTATAACTGGGGAGTTCTAGTCTCGCTTTCTAGTTCACTTATGTTAAAAAAAAAATCCCAAAAACTTTGAAAAATCTGTTTTGCATTTAGTGTCAACAAAGTGGTAGTTTTGTTCCAGAACAAAAAGTAGACCCTTTACCAATTTATAAAAAGAGATACGTAAAGAACCAGCAACCTCGATTATCATACGCTTGTTGGGTTGGTGTTAAGATCCAGCCTTCGGAGAGAATTCACACCTGGATTTCAGAAATTCCTACAGTTTGCGGTTAAGGCCTCTCTTTAAGCCCTATATTTCAGACTCATAGAATAGTTTGGGTTGGAAGGGACCTTTATGGATCATCTAGTCCAACCTCCCCTACAATGAGCAGGGAACATATTCAACTAAGTCTTATAACCTGTATCCTGTTGATTATAGGAAATGTGTTTTCTTTCTTCACTTTACGTGGGTTTAAATGCTCTGGGTCATAACTGCCACAGAAGGGACAATATATTTAATAAAACAAATGGAAAGACCTTTTGAAGATCAGGTATAAGATCAGCCATATTCCACTGAAAATTTCAAAGAAGTGAAGAAATCACTCTTAATGAGCTAGTAATAAGCCTGACTTTCAAAGAAAAAGGGCTGAAGTTTTTGAATTAAACATTTTTAAAATTTCATATAATATATCCATTTTTCTAGTAATTGGTTGCCTATGTTAAAAAGACCACTTGCTGACTTTTGGTCTGCTGAAGACATTGCTCAAGAAGCAGAGTGCTGAAGGTGAGCTTTACTTCTCTGCAGTTAGAAGCAACAGAGCAGCACTAAACAAAACCCCTTCCAAACAACAAGATAAACTATATTCTGCCAAGAAAAAAACCCGACAGGGCAAGTACACAGGGAGCTCCTCCTGTGTTCTCCTATATCTGTCAGGGCATTAGGGATGGGACTGGGGCACAGACACTTGCTTGTCTTCTGGCAGCCTGGGGAAAAGCTGTCACAACATCAACCGTTATTAAGAAATTAGAGTGCACTTTTTTGATGGGAAAGGACAACAGGTGGACTAAGATTACCTTAGTCTATTCTCTCCCCAAATCCCATCATTTGCATAGCATCTCACCTTAAGAGGAAATCAGGAAATTTCATTCATAGCATGATTTATTCTTGTCTTTCATATGTGGAATATGATAGCATTATACATACATAGCATTATACATTAAAATAAAATCTCTAGATCGGGAGCTGTTACCTGGCTCAGAAACACTCTAACATGCATTTCCTTTCAGTCCAAGCATAGGGGGAACAGAGCAGCACTTCATTTTCTGTTTATTTTAGGTATTTATTACACAAGGAAATTGAAGATTTGGAAAGTTCCTTTCCCTTTCCCTTTCCCTTTCCCGTTCCCTTCCCCTTTCCTTTTCCTTTTCCCTTTCCCTTTCCCTTCTGCAATTTCATCTGGATGACATTCACCTTTATCTATTTTACAACCTAAAAATGTACCAGGTGAGACCAAAAGTTTATTGATCCCACTAAATTGCTCCCGCAGTGGTAAACAGCCAATGGCTGAAGAACGTAATAAATATGACGCAACAGCAGTGAGATATGATATAGCCTTCTTTATGCAAAAAAATGGTGGATGGAGAAAAAAAGTTGCTGAAATAGTTGGTTTCAGCCTCCTTGGCTGTAGCCTTGATAAGGCTCTTGTCAGAGTGGGACTTTGGACCTCTGAGATGCAGACATCCATGTCTAAACCTGTTGTACAGATTCTCTTTCCAGGCAATGAAAGAAATGGGTGCCTACAAGGTATGACCTATTTTGGATATCTGAAGCAAAAAAAACCAAGTAACAGAAGTTCGTAACAATCAATAATGACAACAAAAAACTCCAAATATCTTTAGTGGCCATTTTAAGACACTTTTTTTTTTTTTTTTCATACTGTGTCCAAAGTTTTGTAACAGAAAAGGAAGCTTAATAAAGTAAAAAATTTAGGAAAGAATGAATGCAGGAAAATAGGAATGTGGAGAAAACTGAAACTAATAGTTTGTTAATGACCGTTACATAAAAAGGTAGACAAAATTCTAATTTTTTTGCTTTCTAAATATAAAATACGTTACAACTCAAAGCCCAAAGTGATTTTAAGCAGTATCTTTCATGAAATCTCCCCTCTTCCCCCATAAAAGCAGTGTGCACTTTTTCCCACTCAAAGGCAGCTACCAATCACTCTTTCAAAAAGTACTTTCTGTAAAGAGCAAGTTGGTGAGCAATGTTTTAGTTAGTAGGCTATCACAGGGTCAAATTCTGAATCTAGGATCTGGACCTCAACTAGCCCAATTCCCTCGCATCAGCACTTTGGATTCATTCTAGGAGCAGAGTGCAAATACTCTTATCAAAATCAGACCAAAACAGCTAGGTAAGAGAATTTACAGTAATGTATTTGAACCTCAAACATACTGAACATTTTTAGAAGTACTCAATTGGAGAATCTTATAGCTAATTCTGGAAAATACAGTACCGTGAGGTGACCCACAGTCCTAAAGAATTGGAATAATTTCATTCCTCATTGAGAAAGCACATAAACATATGTTTAACTTTAATCACAGATCATCTTACTGCTTTCATCTGGACCTAATCATTAACCATAAACACGTGCTTAAATGCTTCACTGAAAAAGGATGAGATTACTCACACACTTACAGTTAATTGTATGCTTAGATGTTATAGTGGCCTCTTGGCAGGCTGCACTGTGTGCTGTGACTATTCAAAGCAGAAGTAAGCTGTAATGTCCTACAGCAAAGATTGTGATTGTGCCTTTCTTTCCCACTCCATACTAAGTTGTGTGGGATAGGTCATGTAAGACAGTCTCTGCATGGAGTTCTCCAGTGGACTTGGCCAAAAAAGGCCTGTAAAAAAAAAAAAAGTACATCTAGTGAATTGATCCGATTCCAATAAATTCTCTAATAATGAAAATTACTCTTTCCTGGTAATACTGATTAATAGTTATTATTAAGTCTACTTGTTAGACTCTAAGATTAAAGTCTAGTTATTAAGTAGCTTAATCAGCTACTGTGAAGGCTGCAGAACCACACTTTTGGTACATACAAAGACTCTGTCTTCCATAAAATATCAATGCTATTTTTCCCTAGAGCCTCAAGCAATGGTACTGGAGATACAGCTCGTGTTTCAACTCTCTCTGTCACCCCCCTCCACATACCATATTTATGGCCCTTATGACTACAATGTCTTATTGCCTTCCTAGAATTTGGAAGATAAAAGTAAACCAGACAGAGATCACAGCAGCAAGCTGAAATCCATTTCCACGGAACTAATTTCAGTTCAAAACATGTATCAAATATCAAGTCCTTCTTCTTGGAATAAAAACTGTGTTATAAAGGGATGAAGGAGTTTTCTTCTAAATCTCACATGATTTCATGTTCAGTCATGTCAAATTGTTTAATCCAGCAAAAGGCTGGTAACCAGCACAGGGATAGATGAACAAGTATATGAGCACTTTAAGAAGAAAATAGGATCTGTAAAACTAATAGAGATCAGCATCGTAACACAGCTGTTTGGTTTGTAGCCACTCACAGCGCATTGCATTTAGCAAATAAGCCACGTGCCATAGCTGTTGGTGCCCTTACTGAACCATTCCTCCTAACTGGATTGCTGTACTGTAATGCGATGCTACATTGACTGTCATGACTTTTTTACAGCTGGGTACGTAAATACCCTTTGATAAATGCTACCACTTGTTATAAAACCAAGCACCACTGGTCCCACAGAACAATAACTCTAAACTACGTCCATCACCTGGAAAAGACTTCCACCTACTGTCTGCCACTCTTCTGTCACAGTCCCCAAAAAATCCAGTCCCTGCCTCATAGTACTTCTGTAATGAAAATGCCTTTCATTTTACAGTCTCAAAGCACAAAAAGAGAAATTTAAGTACGTACCTTAGAAAGCAATGCATTTTGAGGAGCTCTTTTACTAAACTGAAAATATTTTTCAGCATCTACAGTGACATGAATGGTTTTGTTACTGTGGTTAACCTCATTTCCAAAATCAATTCTACATCTCACAGAGCAGACTAACTTGAAATGGGATATACAGGCTGAAATAAGGCAGTAACCCAGAATGAGTTTTAGGTTTGTCAGTTGGCTGTTTCTTAGCATTTAAGAAATATACATAACCTAATTGACAGTTTTTATCTGTGGAATTCTCTAGTCAACTGAATTCCAGCCTGGCTTACAGAAAAAATAATCAAGGCATTTGCACTGTTCCTCCCCCATATAAACTTTGTAATACAATAAGCATTTTGGTAAGACTAAAACCAGTAAGAGATATTAGTTAAATATTTTCAGATGAATTTTGGCCCAAAATATGTGAGGAAGAGAACATTGACTGGAAATAAGAGGGTATAATANAGGTCCGAAAGCTGAGAAAAACACTTAATCTCTACACCAGGCTGTATAATATCTATACTTGCAATGGTTTAAAAATAACTAAAAAGGTTCCTCCATGTCACAATGTCACTATTTTCTTAATTTATAAGTTCCAGCAGTTGCTTCTGTACATCAGCCTCTTTGGCAACCCCAGCAGGGAGATCCAACAACGGAGAACCACACACAGAACCTGCAGCATCCTTTGGGTCTTTTACATCTAA
>VXBJ01002454.1:169561-223864 GCA_013400055.1 Nycticryphes semicollaris
TTTACATCTAAGACTTTTAAGAAACATTAGCATCACGGTGAGGGAAAGCCTGAATTGCCTTTAGCTTTATCATAGTTAGCACAGCAGTTGTTTGTAAATAGGGTATCTCAGGAGAGAAAGCGATGTGTTAGCGTCTAAAAAAAAAAAAAAAAAGGAAGAACTTAACTGGGGAAAGGGGGGTTATTATCTCTTTGAATGGCTGTAGGGCACAAAAAGGATGGAGTACAATTTAAACGCAGAGGCAGACTCCTGCCAGGGGGTAACTACTAGCAAAAAAAAAAAAAAAAAGCCTGATGAGTGGAGAGCATTACAGAATAATAATTAGTTTGATTCTGTCTGAAAGGAGAGCAGCCCAGAGAGCGGCTGTGCGTGGCACTGGGAGCCAATATGTGGGTTAGGACATTGCGGTGCTGTTACCCACCGGGAGACACACGTGGCTTGGAGGCGATCAAAGCAGACAGCACTGCCAGGATCTTTAGTGCTAGCATCCAGCAGAAGCCTCTTAAAACTACATTCCACTTTATTCTCAACTGACTTCAGTTTTTTAAACACACAAACAAGTTATTTCCAGCAAACTACTGCTCTCATTAGGGGAAAAAAAAAATTGGAAAAAGATTGCCACCACTGACCATAATTCAAACTGATGCAATCTACCATCACAAATTTTACCCTGCTCAAAAGAGATAAAAAATGTCCACAGCCCTAATTATTTTTTTCAAATTAGTTACTTGCAAAAGTGCCACTGTTGCACAGCTTCCCAGGCAGTACTTTTCAAGACATGATGGCAAAGCACACTATCCAAAATTTCTTCTTGCTAATTTTTTTGTGAAAATAAATTCTGTCTTCACAGACACATGCAGATTCCTTAATCTTCCTAAAACCCCTTAAAATTACTTTATTCTGAGGTAGTGTTATTATTTGCAATAACTACAGGCATTTAAACAGTAAAGAAATTAATTATATTTCTGAAGCAATCTGAATGGTTCAGATCTACTGACAAGGAGGTGAATTATCTATTGTAAATGTTAAGGTCTACAATTAATCTAATATAATTTGTCAGCATCAAATGTGTTAAACCTGTGAAAAATGAAAGGTACTTTTTTTTTTCCACTGAGTTCATGAAACAAAAATATTTGTTAGTGTTTT
Source organism: Nycticryphes semicollaris (assembly GCA_013400055.1). Classification (NCBI taxonomy): domain Eukaryota; kingdom Metazoa; phylum Chordata; class Aves; order Charadriiformes; family Rostratulidae; genus Nycticryphes; species Nycticryphes semicollaris. The sequence goes on from VXBJ01002454.1 coordinate 170,708, forward strand.
GGGTTTAGGTAGCTGTCATTTATTTGGATAAATAAGTACTGCCAGAAGCATGAAAATAACAGTCCATCAACCACCCAGTTCTGTCGACTCCCAGTTTGGGCCAAAAATAAAAAAACGTACATAGATTCACTAGTATAAAGTCACAGCTTTGGGATTCCAGGCTCACTTAGGAGATTTTAAAATCTTCAACTGAAACAAACTTCTTGAATATAATATAGTCACTGATATTTCAAACCAATGTTCTATATGGGATCAGATCAATTAGCCCGAGTCCAACTTTGATTCCTAATAAGACCTCAAACAAAAATGCTGATAATGATTGCTAAAGCTCAGATTGATCATCTGAAAATTAGTATTAGTTTACATTGACTATCATCCTGCTATAAATTACTTTCACAAATCTGGTTTTCTAAATAAATTTACTGTATTTGCTTGCATGCACCCAACACTTCATTTAAAAAATAGTTCCTCCAGATCTGTGCAAAATGATTTCTAGAAGCTACAAAAGATTTATCTAAGGGATTGTAAAGAGTGTTTTACTAAACAAGAAATGCAGAAAAAGAGCCCATCCCTACTTATTCACCTCTTCTAAGTGGAAACCTGAGTCCTGGTTGTCCCGCTGCCGCTAGGAGTTTGTTTCCTGTTAGAGTTTTTTTACCTAAAGTTAATAACAGTATCAGTAAGCACAACTGTGCCACAGGAGCAGGGCACAACTGAGTTACAGGCACAACTGTTGGAAAGAAACACGATAACTCAGTGCCCCTGTGACAATTCAAATCAAACTCTACATAAGTATTAATGCAGTTCTGAATCAGCCATTAGGCAGGAAAGGGAATCTAGAGCTTTGTTTTAAACATCTCCTTATATCCACTCCAGGCAAAAAGAATAAGGTTGAAAAATGAGTCCTGTTTCACAGACTTGAAAGACTGAATTAAAATGATTCAGAGAAATGAAAACTAATTTTTAAAAGAGCTGGAACTGAACAGGAAGAAAATAACTTTGATGGGGGTAGGGAACTAATTGGAAACTACTGGAAGTTTGGACAGAAGGAAGGGAAACACCCAGCATAAAAAAAAAAAAAAAACAAACAAAAAAAACCAACCCAAAACCTTAGTATTTGATAAAGGGTGCATGTTGGGAAAAGGTAATACTCATACTTGTTTTTCAGTAGCATCTATGCTTTACCTTTATACAACAGCATATACACTACCCAACCCCAGGACTACTATCTGCAATGCACGGTGTGCTCTAATGTCTGCTGTATTACAGCTTGAGGTTTAGTAGGCTTATTGCTTCATGTCATCTCCTGCATCTTTGAACAAAGTGCACAGATCCTTACAGAATACTGATAGCATTTGCTGTACACATCTGGTTTTAAGAGACAAAGAAGCTATTTATTTATAAGTCACTGCCTGGTATCTGCCTTGTATCATCTTTCGTAACACTTGGTATTTCCAAATGCTTTGCTCGTGTTTTCTTTTTTTCCTGATGTTTAAAACTGCAAGGAAGAGAAAGAACTTCCACATTTCAGCCATCTCTTCAAATCTAAAGGAAGGGCAAAGCATGTGTCTGTTAATGATGACACTCCCAAATGGACTGAAGTTCTAGGTTCAGGTGAGATGCTTTTGTACTACATACACATACTAATTTCATCACAGAAATGTTGATACTCATCCTCAAGAGCTCAGACATAATGCTCATATGTGGGAGAAGACCACGCTTCTGGTTACTAAGAAAGCACTCTGTAGTGTGGGAACAGAAGAATGGGTCCATGGATGAAGCCTTACTGGCCAAGCACCTCTGTGGGAAGCAGGCTGCTGTACGCACACTAGTACAAGACGTACAAGCAGCCACCTAGAAGTGATGCCCCAGGAGGGAAGCTCCTGGGTGCAGATTCTGCCTGCCCCAAACAGAAGACTTTGCAGCTGCTTCAGGCCTCTCGCAGAAGCACAAGTGCTATTGACCTACTCCTGTCCCACCTGGTCAAAGCAATTATTTGCTCTGGGAAAAAAAAAGACAAAGTTGTAAGCTCAAATAGAAATAAAATAATCCACCTGTTTGTCTTTTAACATTTTCCCCCTGTATAGCTAAGAACATATGACTATGTAGAACAAATGCATTCAGGCGAAACTTTACAGCCATACAACAATACCCAATTTGCACTCAACCATTACTTGTGAATAAAAATGAGGATGCACACAATGACCATATACTATTCTGCAGCCTCCTTTCTTATTTTCTAAGATTTTATTCCAAAACAGATTGATGCAGCAAGCTGCTGAAACCTTCCTGCCTCTCATTTTCATCAGCAAATAATTTCCAAAAAGTACGGTCTGTTTTCAAATTAGATACCATGTTCTTATTCCTCAGCTACTTAACTCATGCTTCACGTGTGAGAAAGATACTCACAAACCAAGCTAGAAAGATGAAGATTCTTGTATATGCTAAGAATAAAAATGCAAGACTTTCATCTCCAGCTTCTAGTCACAAGCACCAGACCAAGTCTGCATGGATAGCAATTACTCAGAAGCAGGTGGTATCAAGTTCTGTTGTTTCTCTAAATAAAAGCCTTCATGGGTGGAATCAGCAAACTGTCAACTGATAAACAGGACACAAAAGATTTTCCTTAAAATACCTCCGGTTTATAGCCTAAAAGAGAATTTAACAGCCAACATTTATAAAACAGGAAAGCCTATATAAAAACAGGGATGATTTTTTTTCCCATTATTTTTGAATTCTTTCACAGTTAAAAGAAAAGATTAAAAATGTTATGTCAGTTCATGCTGGCTGAAACAGTTAATACAAAAGGAACACAGCTAAAGAAAAAAAACAAGCCTGTCAAAGTCTTAAAAGCACGTAAAGATAAAAGATTGATTACTTATACAGCAGAAAGCTTGAATTTTTATACTTATCTGGGCATCAAAGAAATGGAATTATACTGATAATTTTATACTTTTCTAATTTCAAAAATCTTGCCAGGCTTCTAGGAGTTTTTCTTCCTTGAGGGAATGAAGATGCAGAGCAGGCAGGGATGTCACACTGGAACAGGCATGCTGCCTCCCCCAGCAAATGGCACAGGCTCCCAGTTAACCATCATACTCCACCAAGGAGTACTGGGTGATAGAACAGCAGGCATACAAACAACTAGAAAAAGCAAGCTAACAGACTAAAAATGGATTCATGGGGACTGAATAGCTATTTTCCCACAGTATAGGGAATTACAGACATTCTTTATTGGATCAGGGAACATATCACTCCAACAGCAGTTGGTCTCAATGATCATTGTAGGTCCCTTCCAACTGGAATAGTCTTTTTTATTCTGTGTTTCCCACTTGGGGATATAGGTTAGATGGATAAGTTTATCAGAAGGTCAATACTCATTAACTCCTTAAGTAGGAGCCTGTATCTCACTGTTTACATGGAAAAATGGAAGCACGTACAACAGTTTATGAGAATCTACTTTTAATTACATCTTCAAAGGGTACTAGCTATTCAGAATAATGCAGTCAGTTGAAGAAACTAAAAAGGAGGTAAAACCATTAAACTGGTAAAACAGCTATTTCCTCCGGAGCTGATTGATAGCTATAAATAGGGGTTTTTTTGATTAAATAATTACAAGAAAACAAAAAACACAAAAATCCTACGCAATTACCAAAAGAACACATATTTAACTTTCAGGTGCAGAAAGAAGGCAGATAAATTTGGCACGATGGAAATATCATAAATCTCAGCACAATTCACTTGATAATTCGATGATTCCAGTTGTCAGAGCTTCTGAACATGAAAACAGTTTTCAATAGGTTTTCAAATCCCTGAAAAATTATTCAAATATAGGGGAAAAAAGATAATGTAAATCTCTCATGTCAACTCCATTTCAGAATTTTTTGCTCTTTATCTTTTAATATGGTAAAGTGTACTTGGTACAATGATCTGACTTAGAATCAGTTTGGTTTAGCATAAATTGAATCTTCTATGTTACCTGGTGCAGTGCATGACACTGGAAATGCAGCCAAAATTCAGGTCTCTGAATGAATTTTTCACTTAAAAATGTCTTTCAGCTCAGGTGATTGGGAACACAGCTATGAGCTTTCCATCTCTTTGCTGTCCTAAGCATTCATCTTTTATGCGGGTGTCAGCACTACTGCAGTTTTACTGCTTTCCTATTTCTTTTGTATGTAAATCTCCAGAATAATGAACTAGAAGCTATCATGCTGTTTGAAAAGATCTCCATGAGACATGAATTGCGTTTATCCTGGCTAGGCAGGTGTTACCAGGATTCGGCAGGTGGCAGGTTTTTAGTCAAAACTGATTGCTTTAAACTACATGCAACTTCGTAAGTTTTTTTTTCTATGTCAGATGTTGCAGAGGGTATCAGACAAACCTATCCTATATAGAATGCGACGTGTAAAGAGGTATTTGTCATGAAATCACCAGTCATCACTACAATATTATAGCTTGATTATACATGTCTGTGCTTGTCCTGCAGGCGACAGTTCATCAAGACTGACCTGGTAATATGAAGCTTGGCTTGCACACACAAATGTCCCCCCTTTCCGTAAGGAGATAATGTTCCGTTGTTGTCTGTGAATTTTTGAAATTGGTGACCCGCTTCTGGAGTTAAAGTATTTTTCAGCTGGCCTCTTCAGAGCCTGCTTCTGCACATAACCAGGTGAGACACTATCGTCTGTGGAACTGAACTGAGTAAGCATGCAGCATTACCTCGAACTGGCTTGGAAACTGCAGAGATCCTTCATGTTCCATTTCTACTGATTATTTACATATATTTGTAAATATACAATATACATAGATATTACATATATACTCATTATTTACATATTTACATCTACCGTTTATTTAAATACCTACTTATTTGAATACTGCCACTGCTCACATTGAAATCAATCTCATATTAACATGACATTTTTCCTTTCCCCAGATCATTATGGCAACCCTTGCAAACCCACGTACTCCTCCGTAGCCACCCCTGATTGTATTCATCCCCAAAGTGTTTACAAACGGATTTACAGAGCGTGCATTGGAACTGCTAACCCACTGCCAAAATGCAAAAATCTCTCAGGTGAAACAAAGCAATTACTTAGGAGTGCCCAACTCACTCGATTTATCAAAGCTAATTATTTGAGGTATTAACTGATGTTTCACACGGTAATTCATGGTTCTTTCAGAGGTGTAATTAAAACTGTAACTCTGATCTGAGTTAGAGTATCAAGGCCATGACCTGCCCTTGTCTCCATGCTTTCTAGACAAGCAAACAGGCATATTGAAATGCACACAGAGCACTGAATCTATTTCATGTATTTTTTAGAGGCTGGATCGATAGACTGTTGAATCCATTCATCGTTTGCTCATCCCAAAAGAAAATTAGATGCTGTTAGAAAAATAACAGAGAATTTTCTGCTTATTTATTTAAACACTAAAAGAGGTCATTTCTAGGAAGGTTTCCATAGCGACCACAACTGTCAAAGACTGAGGAAAAAGGGGTTGGTTGGGCTCCCTCCCTAATGAACTGGAATTAGCTGCACTCCCCTTCCCAGCAGGAGACTGCTCAGCCCCTGTTCTCTTCATCATCGATGCATCTGCCAAAAGCGTGCCTGGAACAACACCTAAAAGCCGAGCTACTACTTCAGGAGCACATTAAAATATGAAAAGAAATCACTAAAAATTTTTCTTGCTGTGTGGAAAGCTTATCCTGATGACAAAGAATGATCAACAACCAAGTACTAGACTAAGAATCCATAACTGATCTGAGCAGAAAGCAAGAGATTAGAGTAGTGCTTAATATTTCCCAGCTGGACTGGGGTATTATACACATTAGCTCTTTTCGTTCAATACTACTAAAGCCCATGCAGCATAATATTATTTCTGATTTGTTGTATCTAGCTTGAACTCAGTCCCTGATAATAAAAGGACAAGTCACTAATCCTCTGCATCACATAGTTGCTATCACCTGACAATTTTATATTCATACTTTATTGATTCCTGTGAAAGAAATATTCTCTGCTGATTTTTAAATTGCATATATACCAGAAATGGCTCAGCCTTATCTATGCCTTTGGCTAGATACAACAAAGCTATGAAGATTATTTTTTCTAAGGGATGATAGTACAAAGGAGCGTGCTGACAGTGTGATTTAGATCTGCTTAAAACCAGAGAGTAAATCCAGTTTAAGACAAAGTTGAAATAATAAGTTCATCTTATCTACTACCATAAAGAGGAAGTGGGAGCACAGTCACATTACTGGAAGGATGCAGTTTGGAAAATGACACAGCATCTTATTTAAAATTTTATTCTTTCTGAAGACATATTCATGTTTTCTTGTCATCAACACAAAAACTTCAAAAAAGTCAAGCTTCTATATTAAATATGTGTGCATGTGTCAAAACCAAATGAAACAAAACCCAGGATCTATGAAGAACTAACTTCCTCTGCTACAAAGCCATGTGAGTCAACAGGAGTAGTAGAACTGAAGCTATTTGACCAGTGAGAGAAGAGAATCCAGCCTTACACGATATCGCATTTTTCCAGAGAAAAATGCCTGATCCTGAGAAGTGTCTTGTAGATGACCTATATCTTTGTTAGTATTTCCACATCTCCAGGAGGTTACCTTTCAAAGCACTCCTCGACACCTCAATAGTCAGTTTCCCAATTGGCTTATAAGTGAAGTATCCAGAATTTTAAAAGCCTTGAGCACCCCAGCTGCTTTCCATCAGAGTGCTGGAAAATATTTCACACATATGCCACAACATAGCCTTAAACATCAGCTAGCAGTTCCTCATGCATCTTTCTCTTTAATTTCTTTTCATTTCCTGACAGAAACAAGCACAACATCCTCTGGACACACAAGCACTTCCAGTACTGTTAAAGGTTTCAGCCCTGTCAACGTTCCTCTATAATTATATTATAAATCTCTTCTTTTACCATTATGTGGAGATCAAGCACTCCAAGGAACAACCCTCTTACTATAGGTCATACATTAATAGCTGGATCCTGTTCTAATTACTGTGATGGTAAACCAATGTATAATTCATGCAGTGAAGAAACAAGGGAGTCTGGCCAAGGCAGTGGTACTAGTTCCCTTGCTGATTTAGAACTACCTCCAGAGTGGTTCTTTCATTTGTGCTCATCAAGAGTCAGGGAAGTTCAGAGTCAAATCAATAAAAAACATGTCCTCCCTCTACGGCCTGGGCAGAAATAGCCACATCGATACAGAAAATCAATTCATTTTTTTGCAGTTGCATAGGATTAGCATCAAGGAAGACTAGACACATTTGACTTTTAAAATAAGCTCAGAAAAGGCCCAAAGAACCACCTATAAGTCTGACATTTATGAAAAAGATTAGCATGTCTCTGCTCAGAAGGTTCTGAAAGTACTAGAAAATTTCCATTTTTAGAGATCCTTTACTTGAACATCTCAGACCTCTTTACCTTTGTTATTTTGACATATTTGATTACTGGAACCATATAAAATGCAAAATACTTTCTATACCAGCCTTGTTTACTGAAAGCAGAAGCAGTCAATAGCTTTCCACTTCTTAGCCATTCAACACAATTTCCCAGCTAAACAAAATTTAACGTAGCATTCACGGAAGAGAACCCACGTTATACTACCTGATCCAAACACAAGACACCATGTGTAAGCAAAGTCCATATCTGTTCAGGGAAGGTGGCTGAGAAGCGAGCGCTCTGCCTGCAGACGGAGCCTTCCAGTTCATTAGTTACCATTCGCCAGTGAGTTAAAAGACCCTAACTTCTGAGGCATGAACTTTCAAGTGAGTTATGAAGTCCCTCCTGTTGCAAAGGCTGCTGCTTAGATCTCTGTATTTCCAGAGGATCTCTCTGTAGCATTGCTTAAGCAGCAGAGACCTGGAAATTTTCCAATGGAAACAGGTAAACAATGAAACTACTGTTAATATCTCAGAATTAAAATAAAAGTGATGTTCTGTCTGAATTAAGCGTTCCTGCACGTTTGGCTAGAATATGCTAAGGAGAATTTTTGGCATGATAAGGGAAAACAGTAACAGAAGAAAAAAAAAAAAAAAGATTCTTGGGTCGAAATGTCACCATTCCAGTAAGAAGTTCTTAATTTTCCTCTATTCTTTACAGAAAGTAGCTACACAGTATAACATTACATCTTGAAGAAAGCTTGTATGGTAATTAAAGAACAACGAACGTATTGCAACGAGTCTTAAATGACTTGAAAGAGACGTTTTATCTTGCAGGCACCACGCTCCAGCCTGGGCTGTGAATGAAACACACCAACACAAATGGCCGGGGCTTGCTAAGCAGATGCACAGCACAACCTGTCTAGGGAAGCAGTAGGACAGAGACAAGGACTTCCCCATCTAGGCTTCCTCCTAATTATCTAAATTATCACAGAACTGACTGCTATGGAACAACACACTTCAATTAGTTGCAATGTCTTCGCACTAAGTCCAAAGATGCGAATGGAATGCATTGTCAACAGTTTTTGCCAAAACTCTCTATTTCTGGAAATTTTGATTGATGATATTTTAAAGTATCTCAATGGTATATGTACAGATTCCACTGGATTATAAAAGATAAGATACATAGGAATGTCATATAGGAAGTATGCTATACTTCTAATTTGAAGCGATAGCAAAATATATGCTATTTGAGCCAATGTACTTTACTCTCCGGGTGTGTGCGTGTGATTCATTAAATAATTTGAGGTATGTTTTCAAAAGGCAAAATGCTGCCTTTAATGCACATTAATCTGATGTGTTTCCTTTATTACGAATGTTGCATACCATTAAAAAAAAATCAGAAAAAGAAACCAACCAAAAACCCAATACTGGTCTTAAAGATTCCTAATGGCTTTTGAAGAATGTCACAAGTTTCATCATACTGTACTGCAGGAAGAGATATTGTTATTTAGACGTATTGCAGTTCCCAGAATAACCTGCTTGTATGTTTGCTAAGCAAGAACAAGAGGCAAAGCAGTCCTTGTAACAAAGGATGTTTTTTTTACATTTAACCAAGTTCACCCATAACGTGAACTAGATTGAGGCAGCCAGAAGATTGCAATAGATGGAGGAAAATGTGAAGTGAGTCAGCTGGTTGTGGTGGACAACAACGCAAAAGCTTGAAATTTTGATGGAATGAAAGGAGAGAAAATAAAATAAAAGAGTCGGTTCTGACTTAAAGGCAGCAAGGAAAAACACAAGGACCCAAGAAAAAACACAGTACAATGTCTAAGATAGATTAGCTCTCACTTAATTGTAGATTTGCTTATCTGTAGTAGACATTTGAATGAATGTATGTATTCTGCAATTGCTGATGATCAAGTCATACATCAGGTAACTTGGTGGCACAGTGTTTCAATACATAAGTGTTTTGAAGCATCACAATAAACTGGATTAGCTCTTTAAGTTATCTGCAGGAATTTTCTTACCCACTTCCTTAAAACCAAGGAGCGGACTGAAAGCATTGTGACAGCTGGCTGGCCAGAGTGACAATTGCAGTGGCCCCAAGCTGATATGCAATGTGTAAATCCCCATGCATCACAGTGTAAGTCACTGAATGTGACTCCAGTTCCCAGCAAGCAACACACCTCAAAATACACACAACGCTGTTGTTTTGTACACTACAAGATTTTAATCTAGGAGATTCCCTAGATTCAACCACTCTGGGACTGATCAGCAGAGAATATAAAAATACAAACTTCCAGGTCAGTCAGTATAGCTTGGCTGAAATAAACCCAATGACCTTATTTTGAACATTTTCGATAAATTGCGCAAGAAACAGAATCATATAATTGCCCAGGCTGGAATAGGCTTTTAGTATCTTCTAGTCCAACTATCAACCTTACTCTGATTAAAAAAACTCCAACACATCACTAAAACACGTCACCAAGCACTACGTCACCCATCTTTTGAATACTTCCAGGGATGGTGCCTCAGCCGCTTCCCTGGGCAGCCCATTCCAATGCTTAAGAACCCTTTCAGGGTAAACAGTTTTCCTAATATCCAATCTGAACCTTCCCCGGTGCAACTTGAGGCCATTTCCTCCTGTCTTACCACCTCTGATGTGGGAGAAGAGACCGACCCCCACCTGTCTACACCCTCCTTTCAGGTAGTTATAGAGAGCCATAAGGTCTCCCCTCAGCTTCCTTTTCTTTAGGCTGAACAACCCCAGCTCCCTCAGCCTCTCTTCATAAGACATCAGCTTTGCTGCCCTTCTCTGGACCCACTCCAGCTGCTCAATATCTTTCTAGTGGTAAGGGGCTCAAAACTGGACACAGTATTCTATGATCATCATCCTCCACTTAAAAAAAAAGAATAGAAATTATAGACTTGTAACACTCATAATAGGGAAGCAAGGAAAGCAAGAATTGCATTTCTAGCAGCAGAAAATAAAATGCATCCATTCATTGCTCCTTTTACATTTTTACAGAAACTATTTAATGGCCATGTCTTTTCTTCAGCTTTCTTCTTACTTGCTCACATCATCTCTCGCTTTGAATAAGAGCTAAATTCAGCAACCCATAGATGACTATTTCCAGCAATTTTGTAACAATTTTTAAAAGTGTTGCATATTAAGGAAGCACAGAATTCACAAAACACCTTTCCTTCAAGTTTTCTCTAATTTATAAAGGGAATCAACAGAATTCTGATTTATTCATATTTATTGTGGTGCTTTGTTTAGCAAAGAAACAACTCTAAGCTCCTCATCCCATTATTCTCAGAAAGGGCTTGTAGCTTCAATATTTAATGTCAGGGAGAAGAAGATGGAGTTATAAAATAACCACCACTTCATTACTCATTCTATGAGTATGTGAAACGAAGACATAGCAATGTACATGGTAAATTATGAAAAGAACAACTGGCATTGCATTCCCTGGATTAGAATGGCTCTTGCTGTAAAAACAATTCAGTTTTCACCTTTGGCAATCACACTTCAAAACTGGTTGGGATCAAAGATAAAACCGAACATAGCAGTGGTATCTAGTCTTCCCGCTGTCCCACAGATATCAACTCATAATACAATGCAGGAAAAATATTAAACCTTTTTAGTATTTTCATTTTCATAGGAATAAAATTACAGGCCTCAAAACCTTATTGTATTGTTCAAAATAGCAATGAATAAAAAACAGAAGGGCAACTGTGAGTTCTAGGTTCAATTTTTAGAAATATTAAACCAGCACATTTTTACACTTCGCATTATAAATAGTTAACCTTTTTGACACGCTGATAACTTACAAATGAATGCTGAGGGTTTCTTAGAAAGGCCACAGGTGCTCCAAGGGCTATGAGAGAAAAAGACAACTGCATTCCACACAGCCATTGATGCATTAAGGGTCAAAAACACAAACATGTTACGCTCCTACAGTTCTCAACGAACTGAAGTCACAGCAACTATTCTAAGGAAATCATGTTGATTATTTTGTAATTATTACTGCATTTGTTATTATTAGAATGCCAGGCAACAAGAGCCACAGCACCAGGAGATCTCTAGGAAGACCAGCATGGTAGCCCAAAATGCCCATTCTTTTTGTCCACAAGTAATTTCACCACATTGGTGGGGGCTGCATGGCTTTTCCAAATGCCATGATGCTGAGATCTTATGTGTATGACGTTGGGGCTGACTCAATAATAACACAGGGCCTAATTATTTCAGTGTTAATTCTACCAAAAGTGAGGTCATCCACCCTTGTTACGGCTGCAAATACACAAAGTCAAATCATTCTTCACAGAAAGCTTACAACATGGTAAAACAACGGACTGTAGATGGAGTGGATCAGCTAAGCAAAATGGCTTCAAGAATAACAGTATTTATTTAGATTGATAAGAGTAGGCTTGAAAGGTATATGGTCCAACTACTGCCCACTCAATTTATGCAGCTCTAACTCTTACCCACATTTTACTTGGCACATGCAAAATCAAAATTCAGTGTTTTCACTGATAACAAACATTTTACCAGATGGTCACTTAATCAAATGTATTTGCTTGCTATTACAGAAACTTTGCAACTACTAGTACATTTTTATAACATTGACGTATTTATAAATCTAAAAGCTGTTTCAGCTCTTTTTATAAAGTCAAATATTGTACAATAAATACTGCAACAGAGTTCCTGGTTTCAAAAAGAGTAGATCTAATACTTTTTGGTTTAGAACTTTTCCCTCTACGCTTCAGGATTTGCAAGTTCGAGTACATCAGAAAAATACATTTTCTACCTATTACCTTTGGAACACAACTGAGATTATAAGCATTGTCTGCAGGCTTCATTTTGCTATGTAGAGTTTTGGAGTACACTAAGAGAGGTAACATAATGTTCACACTGGAGCACAGCGCGTCAGAGGCTACACCTCCAGAAAAGAACCCGCCAGCCATAAGACCTTCTGCTTACTGCTGTTTTACACTGCACTCCACTTCCACGCAAAAAAGCTCAAGTGTAGGAGAAGAAATTAATTTTTAGGGGAATACTCCAGATGGACCTGTTCAGACAGACAGTCTGATCCAGCCAAAACTGAACTCATCCATCACGTTCGTCCGGCACAGCTCATGCTGAGACACCAGAAAGCTGACAAACATAAGGCTCATCACAGAATTTCCCAGAGTGCCAAGACAAAGGGTTTGCCATGTCCAGACACGTCCATTCATTCGTAATAGCTTCTCAGGGCTTCTTAAGTTACTTTCTTCTCTACATAGCTCAGACTCATCATATACTCAAAAGAAAGGAATAGAGTGGATTATTAACAAAGCTACTTCTATGCATATAATCAGTGCATAATAGTTTTTGTCTTTTTTTTTAAGTAGGATTCTCTATGCAGTGTGATTAATTAAATGGAGCTAAAGGTCTAGTGCCTGTTTTAAAAAGCATGACTTTATAGGACAGATGTGTGTCAGTGTATTTGTCCCACCAGCAAAATATTTGTCCTTTTATTTTCATTATCCACTCCATCTTTAATTACTGAAAAAAACCCCTCAGAGAACAGGGTTTAAAAATGCCTGAAAAGATGATTCCCATACTAGACCAGTTAGGGCTAAGTACCATCACTTGGACTTGTTGTGTCAGCTTGTTAAGACATAGCTCAGAAAAACTAAGAACAAACCAACAACAGCCCCAACAACAACCAAAGCAAACAAAAAGCATTAATGCTCATTCTAACACTGTCAGCAGGTTTCAAGTCACAATTTGAAAGACTGAAACCCACATTAAATGGAATTTGTACGCTTGCCTGCCGCAACAGAGTCTCACGTCAACATCCAACATCCAACACACTCTTTACAGTGAGCTGGGAAGGAAATCTAATTTTCCATTTTAGTCTGCATATCAATACCATCTTCCGGTGCTAAGACTAGCTCTCTTATTCCCATGCCATATGGCAAATCAAATTCACAGCTGAAAGTCAAGCAGTCGCAACTGACTGACTGTAGGCAGCCTTTAAAATAGGAAATTCCTATTTTCCTATACAACCCTCTGCATTATCTCTGATCAAATATTTATTAATTTTCACAAATATTAATTATTAATTTAGCTCCAAATGCGTTCTTTTTCCAGCAAGAGTATAGCTTCTGCTTAAACTGTATTCAGTAAATGTTTTATTGATCAGTCTCTTTAGGAACATCCTCAGTTATATGACAGAAACAAAACTTCAGAAAATCCTTTAGGATGCAAAAATTTGAAGCCACTTCTTTTAACTAGTTACTAACTTTTCAGCATGATGTCTGAAGTGAGGATACAGAAAAAATTTACAGGCGCATCAAGCCAATGAAATTGTTCTCCTCAATATCTGAATTTGAAGCCAAATTATAATATTCAAGACAGACTCTCATTGCCCTTGGTTTACCTTTACAATTGAAAATAAAAAAGTATAACATGCATGTCTTACTATTTTTTTTTTGTGTCATCATTCTCTCTCTTTCATGGAAGCAAAGAAGCAGTGTGTCTCCAGGAACTTAACAGGCAGCAAATGTTTATTTCATCTTTACGTTTCTCTTCCTGCTCTCTCCTCATGCCTTCGTATGCCAACACACACTTGTACTCATTTTACTTCTTAATGAATCAGATAAACACAATACACTGAAGTATGCATTAATAGTTTTTTGGTGGGTGTCAATATTTACTACTATCATTAAATGATGTAGTTCACAGCATTATGTACAAAGGCTATTTCCAATAAAAAATTACTTAATCTTACGGAACTTCTTAAGTGGCGTAAAGAATTTCTCAGAAGACATTCCAGGAACCCTCCCCTCAACAAGTTTTTCTTGGTATTCAGCCTACCTTTTTCCACTATTGATAGCAATTAGTATTAGTATTTTTTTACTTGTATTGTCATATTATTGTAGTAGCATTTTTTGATGCTTATAATCTTCTACTACTCATAGGATACTATGGTTCCCTAACTCCCAGACGTTACTATTATTATTACTTATACCAAGGTAGAATTTAAGAGGATTTTTGTACGAATCAAAAATATTTTGGTAAGAGTTTTACAAAAACAGAACTTAAAATATTACCATTTACAATAAGAACATGGGCAATAAATGCATAGGGTTAGTCATTCATTCAAAATTAAATCCCTCTCTTCCCCTATAATTATTATTTCCCTCTGAATGCCTTTGATTCAGTTTGCCAATATAGCACGATGGTCAGATAGAACTTAGCAGTTAGAAAGGTCTCCAGGTGTCTAGATCATACATTTGAAAGGATCAGACACTTGCAGATTATCTTCAGCTTCTTCAGAGCAGACGCAAAGCAGAGTATGCATTTTTGCACCATAAACTCATGCTTATAATGTCCACACCCGACTGAGTGCACTGACATGGAGGTAAATGTAACTTTTCCACTGATATACCAATTTGTATTTTTGAAAGCAGTCTCTCAATTTATTATGTTATGCCAATATTTCAAAACTCGATACTTTTTCCTGATGATGATGAATTATAGTCAAACAGCTCTCGCTTATCAATTTTATTCCAATGATGTGTCTGTGGCCGTATAAAGCAATCATTATAGTTTCCTCAGAGCTGTTTTCAAGCCTTTTTTATCTTTACAGCATAGTGAATGTTAAACGCTGTATTTACCAAATGCTAATATGGAAATTAGAGAGGGAATCTTCCAGAGCTGAAAGGGAATACCAATATTAAAGTCTGAAGATTCTGTGCAAAAAGCTAAATCATTAGACCTTAATATCTAATGGCCTTAGGAACACAGACCAGCTTATTGATGCATTAAAGATGCAATGTATTTACATTTTTCCAGTTCATGAGTGTTTTAATAATTTCCTGTCCTGTACTTTGTCTCCCTTATAATCTGTATAAAACGGACACATATTTCACATTTTGGTAAACAGGATACAATAAATATATCAAGAAAAGAAAACCCCACATATTTTGGTTGTATAAAAATCTGAACCTGACAAATTGGTTAAAAAGCATTTTTACCAAAAATCCTTTTTTTTTTTGAAAACTAAATCTAAAAAGTTGATGTGATTTACACTGAGGTATCCTTTTTTCATAAAAAAATTTCAAATGCCTCAAAATGCAATGGAAAATGATGGCCTACTTTACTGTCTTTTTCTTTGACTTTTTTAGATCAGCAAATTACAATCTTTTTTCATTATTCTTTCAAAAAGTTGGCTTTTACTACAGCGTGCTTTGATGTTAGAGGCAGGACCAAAGGCTTACAAAGTATCACACTACCTATTTCAATGATGAGTTACTAATGCAGTTAGAGTAACTATAAATGCAAATCTGAAGGCAACAATTGTACAACCACAGACTTCAACATGGTGATGCTCAAAATGACATCTCCTACTCACACATAACAGATGAAAATGTCACCTGAGTTCTACTCAGCTATATTTACTGAAGTTTGGGGTTTTTTAAAAAAATCTGTGCTGCTTTTCTAGATCACAATTAGTCATTTAAAAAACCAGTATTCTTACACACAATAGAATTATCCATCACCTTCAAATATTGTCACAATTAAAAGTGGCAGCTTTCAAGGATTTATGTGAGACAAAGCTCTATTTTTCCTCCTTGATTTTAAATCACTGGTGAGTTTACCATATTTTATTTCATTAATGTATCATCACTGGAAAAGAAAGCATTAACTACAAAAAAACATGGCTTATCAAAAGTTAAAATGGAATTACACCAAATGGAAAAACGGAATCCATTTTAACCAGCTACAATTTCACTAGGAGTTTCAGGGAATTTGTATTAAAAAAGATTTATCATTGTGATCTGATCATGTCATCAGAAATTTTCTGTGGTCTCCATCTTACGTATGTTCAACAAGATAGTCCACAGGAGAAACAGGCAATTGCAATAACTTCCTTTTAGCCCACTATTCCAGCTGCTCAAAACTTCCTAGAATTTCAACTTTCTAGATGCAATTTCAGTAAACTGGATGGAAAGAACAAACACATATAGTGTCTGGTAAGTAGTAGAGCAAAAAGTGAAAAAAACCTGAAGAAAGCAGGAAAAAGCAATTCCCTTCCATGTTTGTTTTTAAAAGGAGAAGACAATCACCCTAGTCCTTTAAGAAGTCTGGAGATCTTAATATGAGAGAAGGTATAATAGAACACCACACAGGAAGACAGTTTTGGGTAAAAATGGATAGTTAGTCAATACCATGAGTTTTGATCTGAAAACTCTGAGCAAATTATATGCCATGTTCCCGATACAACCAACTTTAATGATACTATCACTGCTTCTGAAGTTGGATACCTGTATAGATAACTGCAAGTTAAGAGATTCAGCAATGAACGCAGAGACAGACGATCATTGTTTTTAAAGGACATTGTGTTGTATCTCAAGGAGGTACATAAGAGCTCCTGGCAGCTGGTGAAAGAAATACAAATTCATTGTGGCAAGGGGAAAAGCCCCTTATGTGAGAGGTGCAGAGCTGTAGCTGCTCCACTGTACAGCCAAAGAAAAATCAAGTCATTCACCAAGACAAAAGCAGGCAAACACCCTGCTAGTTAAGAAATCCCTCCCTTGCACTTCAACACAAAATTCTACAGCTTTATCTTTTCACAGTTAGAGAACCTGAAATTACTGAACATGTCCTTAGTTCAGTTACTCTCCTGACATAAAAGACAAAGTTGTAGAAGCAGAAAATGCACTTAGCTCCCTTTGCACCTCCCTTGTGTCATGTTGTAGCTCCCAACCGTGATTCTTCTTTGTGTAAGCAAACTGTAATTGTTTTCTTGCCCATTTCAGTGGGAATAGAATTAGACCCAAAGCTGCTCAATTATAAATGTTGCCCATGCCTCACTTCCCCTAACCATTTGTGATGACCTATCAGTGTGCAAGTACCCCACTTGTGCCTGAAACATTTTAAAATCATATGAACCTCACGTAGCAGCAACTTAAGACTTGCAAGTAAAAGCTTGCCGTTTGCATTATTTTAACTTTGCCACAAAAGAGGCTACATAGGAGTTAAATCTTGTAATGATTCTTCAGGCACCAAAAGGGTTTCTCTCTCATACATAAAAGAGTACTGAGCTTCTAGCAAATAAATAATTTTTTATGCAAACTACAACTACAGAATCATTTTCTGTTTGGTTGGTTTTTACTACAAGTCTGCCCCTGAAAAGCCCTACTACTTGTTTCACTGTTGGCAATATAGTAGAAAGTCTATTATTAGTGGTTTCCAAAATGCTGTTAACAAGACTGGAGAATAATTCATGCAAATAATTTTCATTCCAGAAAATATTTTTATTCCATTAAGGATATTTTCCCATTTTGTTTCCCCAATGGTAAAAGCCACCAATAAGAGACGGAACCAATCAAGGAAGAAGCAATTGCTTTTCTATTGCTGATCAGACAACAAATTAGAGCCAGTCAAACTTCCCCTGGAGCATCTGACTGCTGACAGAGAGAACACCACTATTAACTACTGATTCCTGTCAACCATGGGGCAACGTCTTGTGAAAAAGTGTTTAAGGCTTCACTTTCCTAAGCCACAGAAATGCTACAGTAGTATTCTAAAAGAGTACACAACGATAGGCTTGAAACAATATGGATATTCATATGTAAGGGAACAGTCCATGATGAAAGAATCAAATTTCATGGCTAATAGGTTCAGTGATTACAATGAATTGTTGCTATTTAATTAAAATACTTCTGCTCAGCCAAGAAGGTCATTATTTTCTAATGGAAGCAGGAACATTTCGATGAACACTCTCAGTTGTCATCACATCTTTGGCACACTAATTATTTCTCTCAAATCTACTGTATTTGCACTGGAATTGTGTTGTGCATGTAAAAGTAATTAGAAAATTTCCAAAAGTGTTAACCTGAACCATAACTCAGTTCTGCTATTTAAAAGCAACTGGGGAGGAGAGGGGGAGAAGAGTCTTGATCTTTTTGTTGTTTTTTAAAAGTTACACAGAGTTATTTGAAAAAGAGCAGGAGTATTTATTTTTTATATCAGTTTGTGTTAGCAAAGCTAATGTCCTACCTATGCAAGCTGGAAAAATACCCATAATGATAGTTACACATTCATATGAGATAGCTGAATGTTCCATCTGAGACTTTTGAAGTTGCCTCAGAAACCTGGCTGCCTGGTTACACAAATTTATGGTGATCGAGTGTTCAAACACCCAGGTACAGATGAATTATTGGAGGATCTGTGAGGGAAAAAACTTTAAAAGACTGTAAAGCAATTACCCTGCTGCAAGGGCCAACACTGATGGTGCATCTCGGGAAGCAACAGAGTCTGCTGCCTGCCCAGAGTCACAGGTTTTCCCTGGTGCTCCCCACACCCGCCCCGCAGCCCAGAGAGATCCCTGAGAGCAATCTGGGGATACTGGACACACAGAGTAACTCACATTAAAGGGAGATCTATAAGAAGTCAATGTTTGCACTTGCTCCCTGTGACCCTGATCCAGGATCTTAGCAGCATTCAAACATGCTGGACCTGAATCCGTGAAACTTCTCCCAATGTTGAGTATGTGAACAAATGATTCCCTGAATCACAGCATATATATATATATGAAATCATAACAAGAGATTCTCCTCAAAGCATCCACATCATCACTCTGATGAAGTTCTCATATATTCAGCAAGAACAGTAAGTGGTAAGGAAAAAGTGGAAATTTTAAGAAAGAACTTAAAGGACAGTTCCTTAAAAAAACCCTCACCTTTCCCAGAGGCTGTGCATAGCATCTGATGTTGTCTGGCAGATAGGCACCATTTATTAAACAGCACCTGTTGCCAAATCCTTCCAGTAAGTGTCACACAAATGTACAGCTAATAGGAATCACTGACATCTACAAAAATCATATAGGAAAGTAGCAATTTTGTTATTAAACATTTATATCTCTCTGAAACGTCTGTGCTTACTTGGTTTATCAGATGGCAGCACTAAACACTAAGAAATTGCAGATGATATAAAAATCTTTAGTTTAACTACAAAAAATCCCAGAGACCCTATGTTAGTATGGCTCATCTTTAAAAAAAGTAATAATTATTTTTAGCACTTGCTTTGTCTAACAGAAGCAACTGAGAAATTTTCAATGCTCTGTGTGTACTATTAGTGTCATTAGAAAGGACAGATACTAGGCCAGATTGTACAGTATTAACCCTGACACTGTTCTCTGGAAACTACCCACTATAAAACCACCAAGACTTTCAGATTGCCTGACCAGCTAACAGTGAGCAGAGAACAAAGATGCTTTCTCTTCTGGTATGATTTAATACTAATAAACGTGTGCACCAGCATGAGACAGCTGTATTTCAAATACCATGCTGTAAAACAATAAAGTAGAAACTTCTGCTCCAATAACACCAGCGAAAATCAGTTTTCTGGCTTTCATTACTGTTGCAAATCATTACTGCTAATAAGATTTATCTCTAACCTGGTTTAAGGTCAAAACATGCTCACAGTGGCTGACAATACTGTAAAGTAGCCATCGTTCATTTCTAGATTCAAGCTTCTCGCCTTCTCTCTTTCAATCTGAAATAAACCAGCTGAATTGAACATAAACATCCCTGGCCACAATTCCTTTTCTAAAGGAGATTAAATCTGTAACTGGAATTGAGGATTTCATACTGTAAAATAACAGGTGATCAATGCCTGAAGCCCTCACAACAAAAGAGGCAGCACTAAAAGAGCACTGGGATTTGAACAAGGATGAGTAGAATAAAAAAGGCACAAAGCTTTCTTCCACCCTCTGCATAATCCTCATAAATCAAACCTTGCAGATCACACCTTGCTGGTAGGTCTCCTGTGTACATTGATGGATACAATCTGTAGGATGGAGCACTCAGCCCACCTACGTATCACGGCTTTTAAATTGAATCAATTATTGCATTAAGATGGCTTAATAATATGAGTAAATTCATAGTTAGCAAGAATTCAATCCCTCTTTATTGTGAATTTGAAATTCAGAAGATATGGGGAATGTAAAAAACAGATTAGGGTGCTACAGTAACTCACTGTAGAATCTTTGAGAATTACACTTTTCCAACTCAAACTACGCCACCTTTCAGTTAAATTAACTCTATAGAAGATCAGGGACAAGAGTGGTTAGAAT
The DNA here is from genome assembly GCA_013400055.1 of Nycticryphes semicollaris. Classification (NCBI taxonomy): domain Eukaryota; kingdom Metazoa; phylum Chordata; class Aves; order Charadriiformes; family Rostratulidae; genus Nycticryphes; species Nycticryphes semicollaris. The sequence goes on from VXBJ01002454.1 coordinate 191,244, forward strand.
GTCCTTTCTAAACATTTACAGACTGGCTGCAGATGGGGATTGCGTTTTGGATTCACATTGCCACACTGGGGAAAAAAAAAAAAAAAAAACAAAGACTTTTACACTGCTGTAGTAACTCCTGAACATTTGTCTGTTTGGTTTATTAAGTTAGAAGTTACTGTCTGTGATATAACCAAACAAATAGCTACTGAAGTTGGAACAGCTCTTTCAATTAGCATTGTCATACAAACAAGAACATTTGCTCTGTGAATGAGTAAGTGGCTGGTACAGGCAAGAAGAAGGACTGCTGTCTGGGGGAGACTGAAGAACGACTGCAATGTTAGGATGCAAGCACTCATGCCAGCTCCCCCCACTCACCCACACCCTTTTCCAAGCCTGCATTGCGTGTGCTCTCTCGAATCAGCCAAACATTATCAGTTGGAAGATGGGAAAGTATGACTGACATAGCGTGAACGGCTGGCTCCTTTCCCCCTCGGCAGTGGGAGCAACCCACAGCAGATCTCGAGCAGGGGAAGGTGGAGCTGAGAAGAGACCCCAGGACACACTCCCCCACGCCTCCTGTGTACTGCTGCCACAAGGAGCCTCAGCACTTCCCCCTCCCACTGCGACATCCAATGGCTTAACCCCTTCCCCATGGTGACAAGGAGAAAGGCCATGGCATTAGCCTGATGCTGGGCAGAGCAAGCACCCCAGAGGGCTCTCACAGGAAGACCAGCCTCTGAGGACTCTTCTCTGCTAGGGCCCCACAAGGAAACCACCAAGCAAGACGACCAGTCATACCCAGCCCACAGAGAAAGCTATGGCACCAGGTGGCAGATCCATCCATTACCAAGCTGTTATGAGGACTGCCTTGTGGGATGCCGCAGCTGGGACTGCCAAACCTGTTGGAGGTTTCTGAGAATTGGTCAGTGGGAAAGTAGGGTGTTTATTCTTGAGAGGTAAGTATAGTCTTCATTTCCTCTTCCTCCCAGTCCTAAGTTGACAAGCACACACCCCCAAAAATCACCCAAGCCATAATGAAAAAAACATAAAATATTTCTTAAAAGTGTTCACCTTTCCTAAAGCTGAAAGCAGCCCAACAACAGTAAGAAAAGGAGTGGAAAGAGAAAGTGCGGGGAAGGCAAATGGAGCCTGTAGAGCAGAAAGGCAGAAAAGAGCTTAAAATGTCAATAGCCACACATTCAACCAGCATAGAAAAAGTTCTGTTCCTGACTTTAAAATTACAGCACACAAAATAAATAATGTAGTAGCATCTATCTTCATCCTTCTTCTGATTCTCAGTGTATCCTGACAGACCAAATGGAAATTAACTCCAGCAGTATGGAGTCACTGGACTAGTCAGTTTATCCATCCCACCCTGCCCAGTGGCGTCAACTGCCTGAACCAAAGAATCTTTACACAGTGAGCCAACTACTGTCTGCTTGTAAGCACCTAGATACTTAAATGTCAAGTCAATTGGGCTGCTAATCAAAAGTGAAGCTGGGAAAAAAGTCCACCACATTCACATTAGAGGGAAAAAATGCTGTTATAAATGAATGCATTAAGCTCCTCCTTGTAATTACCGTGCCTACTGGCAGCAGGTAAGGACTGTCTTGTCAGATGTCACAGAAATTGATGCTTTTACAGAGTATGACATACAAAACCTCTCAGACAACTGAATTAAAAACAAAGCAGATTACCCCGATGCAGTACATCTACAACTTTGATCTTTCATGCAAGCTACAGTATTTTTAGTACATAATCACTCGTATTAATTTATTTTATTAAAAACTATTGTCCTACTTTATCAGGACACTCTTGTGCCCCTGTAAATCTTACCTGAGGGTGTACCAGTCAAAGCACCTTCAAAAGACATAGATTTAGAGCTGCCTCTAATTTGGAATGCTAACCCTACTGTTAACACATCCAGAGAAACAGCCTCGATAATTACATTACCTAATTATTTATGATAGGTCAAATTTGAAGTTAGCACAATTTAGTATTTCTCTGAAGAGCTCCCAGCTAGGACACTTTAGTTGACTTAGTGAGTAAATGAAACCAGATCTGATTGATGAGGTAGTAACACTGGAGATGTTCAGGCTTTGCACGAATGGTGGTGTTTTCTAATGCCATGCCTCAGAGCACTCAGCAGAAATAATGGGATCACATTTTCACTTCTTATTGTCTGCAGTGTCTTCATGCTGGGACAGCTACTGGTACGACTTAAGACAGCACTATAGATTAGAAGTGCCCATTACCTCCTCTGTAATTACATCAGAACGTCTCTCCCAATAAAGAACAGAAATGGAAATTGTTCTTATGAATAATGGGTTTGGATTTCGATTCAGGAAACATAAGCAAGCAGAATTTAGGAAACACTGGCAAACCTGAAAGCAGAAGAGACTGGCTTTTTTTTTTTTTTTTAAATCTCTTAAAATAGAATAAAACAGTCTTCACTCTAAGGTCACATTTGCATTTACCACATAAATACATCTTGCTTCCATCTCAGCAACAGTCAGTATCTTAACAGCTGTAACTATCAAAAAAAAAATAATCAAGAAGCTTTAAATTACAGCAACTTCTATGACCCTCCTGTAGACAATTCAGCCTTTTATATAATATTGCTTTCTGTCCATGAACAGTACCTAACATTTAATTCCAGTTTGACACACCTGGTTAGCTTGCTTTGTTTCACTCAGGACGTTTGTCAAAAATATCACACAGCACAACCTATTTTTCCAGGAGAACTTAACAATACAGTGTGTTACCTGCCAAGATAAGAAGAGATTACACAATTGTAGTTGTGTATGCTTTATTGACTGAACTCAATACGATGTTTCTGGTAGGGAAAGATGCAAGTAGAGACAGAGTAGATTAGGATCACAGCATAATTCAGGCTGGAGGAGATCTTTACAGGTCCATCTGGTCCTTTCAGCCCTTAGCAGGGATAATGCCAGGTTAGATAAGGATGTTCAGGGACTTACCCAGACAAGTTTTGAGTACCTTCAGGGTTGTAGATCCCACAAACTTGGGTACTTGTCAACAAACTGGTTTCAATAATTTTTAAGATGGCACATACAATGAAATCTTCCATGAGATCCTGCTATCATTCAGTTGAGCAAGACTAAGTTCACAGCACAAATTGCTCTAAGTATTTCACCTCAATGAATGAATTAATTTTGCTCTACTCAGATTCTTACCAACACTTACTATCGAGACAGAGATCTTTTAATGGACATGGAATGTCGTTTTCTATCCAGACAACTTTACTCTAAGTTTTTATACTGTTTTTCTCCCTTGAGAAAATTATCACAAATACAGAATTTGCAAGTGTTATTTTTCTTAGACTAGATTCTAGCATCGCCTTGTAAGACTGAATACAGAACTATCCTAAATCTTCTTTTCTGAGAAGAAACGAATATATTTAGTACAGAAAATGGAATTCAACGTCTGTCTTTAAGTCTCGGGGCTATTTTTCTATAACATCTTGTTTGTCAGCAACACATGCAAAGCTCCAGCAGAACAGCTTTGAATGTCTTTATAAATAACGGCACTGAGAAAATGCAACTACATTTAGCTTCAACCAAAGGCGATTTTGTTTATTGTAGAGGAAAAAAAAAAGGTTTTGTTCCACTTACTGCACATCAAAATTGATTACAAAACTATTCAAGTTCACGTTAGATTGTGCAAATACAGTTTTCATTCCTATGATTATATCTCTCACTATGGGAAGTAACATAGTAGTTTATGAGATGCCAATTTGTGTCTTTCAGTGGTGACTGTAAAAAGCCTACACGGCATCTGCCCACTGCTCGGCACTTTCTGTGACTTCTGAAATATTTCAATCATTGTCCTGGAACTGCCTACTGAAACAAGCACACATTCATCAGATCTAACACCAGCTTCCATCTCTTTAGTGAATTGCTGAGTGTAAAACTACACAGTGCCAATTAGCGACAACAGATATGACTAAAATTTCATAAAAGCTTTCAAGAAGTGACCTTTAAATAATAAAAACATCCCATGATTTGAAATATCTGAGTCAGATATAACAGATGAGATGATTTTCCCATACCTCCTTTTTTCTGCCTACTTGCTGGATATGCATTAATGAACTGAATATAACCACCATCATGAATTCAATTTATATGTACATGAGCACAAGCAAAAACCCTAGCAATTACCAAATAAAGCATCATGCTTATCTTCCCCCAGGTTATCCACCCACATTTCCCTATCTTTCCATAAAAAAAGATCCTTCTAATAATTCCATTGATACGTTATAATTTTTGTGGTTAGTGATCTGAAGAAATTAGCAAGGCAATGATTTCAGGATGAAGTGGGTTTAAATTAGTAATTTAAAATCAACAAATATAAACGAAAAAAATGAAAATACAGAAACCTTACTTCTCTTACTACTGTTATCAATATTGTTTTGAGATGTGAAAATTAAACATTTTCCACTAAAATATCAAGTTACATGTGTTTGGCCTAAGTCTAGTTTTTGTCTTCTAGATCTGCTGCAACATCAACAACGTCTAGCACTGCCCTCCAAACCACCAGGCCAATGGTGCTGAGATACTTTAACAGCTTGCACTGGGGTTGGCACATGGCCTGTTAAATGGCATTTCAAATAATGTGATCACACGTGCAGTCCCTGGGAATTTAAACGTTCATTTTTGAACCTGCAGTCCTCTACACGGTGTTACAAATACAGATCATTTTCTTGAGTGATCCATTCAGCATTTAAGTACCCGATTAAGAAAAAAAAATAATTAAATAAAAATGTCAGCACTTTATTATTCATTTGCTGTGTATCTGAGCTGCACAGGAGCTCAAGTCTTCTTTCCACATGCTAACAAAGAGAGTACTTTAGAGCATATCCTTCAGAGTCAGTTTGTCCTGCCTACAGATATTCCTGTGCTTTCAATTAAAAATAAGTTCCAGTGATTTTTCAAACCAGGCACCTGACAGACACACAAACACAGAAAGTAGATTCTGCAAGGAGTGGAACAGACCTGTCCCACCCACCACAGCTTCCCCCATTAAACTCTACTGGCAGTGGGATGCATAGTCCTCTAGATGCAAACCCCAAGAAATAGCACGTGGTCGCTTTCTCAATATGAATACCTGGGTCTTGCTTAATAGCAGTGGGCTGATTTAATTCTGCCTGTAGGGCTACAGTTTGTTAGCTTTATCTGCAAATATTCTTACTAGCTGGAAAAGCCAGGCCTAGTGGACGAAAAGCTGTTTATTGTTTCTTCACCTAACCTGGCAGTTCTGCCAAATGACCTGCACTCAGGGTATCTGCAGACAGGTGTGAAAGCAATTACAGAGATACCTAGTCTATTTTTGCTGCTTTTTTCTCCTCAAAATTTACCCATTTCAGGCCAAATTAAAGGCTTGGAACAAGTAATATTCTGGGCTTCAAAACAGATCTCATTTTCCCTATCAGTAACACAGAAGTTGCAAGAAATCTGGTACTACTCAAGAATAGCAACGGATAAAATATTTTTTTGTCACATTTTATTCCATCATTATTGCTTTTTCAAGAATCACAAGAAGAAAGGGATTTCCTTCTCTTTTGTCAGAAGACAGCTTCTTGCAAGCTGTAGAAACCCAGCACAGATATTTTGTTAAAAACCTTTGGTGCAGAGGACACCTGAGGACCATACGCTTTACTGCAAAAGACACATCTCTCGAACTCTGACACATCCTCCTCGAATGTCGATCTCGTTAGTCTGTGGCAGGGGTCAGTAATCTCTACATGGAGGGAACAATTCCCCCAGTGAGGCCCAAGTATTTAAGGAGCTGTGATTAGTTGCAGCAGGAACAAGAACTGAACAAAGTTGTTCCAGCCAATTTGGAATCCAATAATGAAAACTTCCCTAGAAGTAGCTGACAGTCTTTTAAATGCAACTCACAGCAGTGGCTCCTGAAGCGAGACACCGCAGAGTGCCTTCATGTCCACAGACCTACATGTGCTACCACTGTGAAACATCTGTCGGTTCTTCGGGCTGGCCATCATGCAGATTTGAGAGACTCCCGGTGTTTTTGGCATGTTTAAGAGACAGTAAAAAAAAAAAAACTTTCTGTACACTTTACATCAATTTTCTTTCGGTGTTTGTTTCAGTCACCAAATACAGTTTAGAACAAAAATCAAACTACTCCCAAACCAACAGGAGAGAATTCACAAGAAGTTTCTGAACCCAGAAATGTGATACCTGCAGCTCCGTTGTATATTTGATAACGCTAAAGTGGACACAAGTGCTATATTATGGAGAGAGATGAATCTCCTACTTACCATGCCTGTCTTACTTGACATGAAGACTATTTCATCCTCTTTTTACTTGTGCTTTCATACTTGCAAAATAAGGATAGGGTAATTCCAAACATCACAAGTATATAGTGAAATGCATCTCACTGACAATTAAACAACTCTGACTGCAAAACCAAAATACTTTCAATGGTTTCAGGTATCAGCTCCAGAGCCTTTGCTAGAGGTATGATATTTTTTCTTTATGTATTTTTTAACAAATAATTTTCATTAGGAAGACATTTTAATTAAAAGAACTCCATGTAAGTTGATTTGGTAAATAGCCTGCCTCTACATTTTGAAAGTAAAGCTAAGTCACGTGAATTCTGAAGTTGATTCAAATTTCAAAGACCTTCACATTTTAAGGAAAAAATAAAAGCTCAAATTTAAATAAGAAATATAATACATATATAGTCACACACACACTAATGGTATTTTTGAAATCATTAATTTTTCTTTGTAATTTTCAGGGACATAAATTTTTCAGTGTTGACTCTTCATGAAAATATAATTTCCTGAAATACTGAAAATGCACTTGAAGTGAGAATGCAATTTCTTTCTCAATTCGTATCAATAGATACTAACATTGAAATACAGTCACCATTGTCATTTACATGTGAGTGTTAAACTTTATGTGGCTGATTATAGGTATAAACATTTAAATATTTACCTTCTTCAGTGAAACCCAGCCCAATAATGTAACCTCACAGTTTTTCCTGTGAAAACCCTTACCACAGTTGAAGCTTTCAGCACTCAAATGTCATTAACAGACAAAAAAAGGCCTGTAAATGACTTCAAACTTGTTAGGGATTTAGATTTAAATCTAATCCATTATTTCTGTATTGCTGGCTTTGGTTTATAAAATTTACCTTGTATAAATGTTTTACATGCTACGATATGCCCATTTAATAAGCAGGAAACACATCAACAGGAGCATGGCAATATCAGCGTTATCCTGCCTTCTCAGAACAATTCCTCCGAATTTCGTAACTCGTATTAACAGCAGAAGTTGGACTGAAAGATGGATGTTTGCCCTCATTCTTGGTTGCCACAAGAGCAATCCTTTAAAAAGTCCTTTAGAAATACAGGGAGTTCATGTACATCTACGCACTTACTTCATTATCTGCCATGGAGAAAGGCAACTTGGGATGGGGAAGACATGATCTCCTTTCCTTCTTTACATCTTGCCCAGAAAGTCAGTAAGCTATTCTGCAGCTGTCCTGCTGTCTGACGCTGTGCACTTAGATGGACCAGGTAGCAGCTCTTTAGAAAGAACTAACCAAATGCCTCCCAGAGGAGACTAATTACTCTCCTACAAACACCAGAAAAAAGTTCAGTGTGTAAGCCAGGTCCCAGCATAAACCCCCGGGCACCGGAAAGGAATACAAAAGTAAACGTCTCTTCAGATCTGCGTATTGAATAAGCTTGTTATATATTTAAATAATAAAATGAGCCCTGAAAATTACCTAATCCAGTCTTTTGGTTAATAAACTCCTCAATTTCTCTTGTCAGTGAAATGAGAAATGACATGCAGCAATTCCTCGTCTAGCATGATGCCATGCTAATGGCCCTTTAAAGCCCCTGGTCCTCAACAAATACTGTCTCCTAGATCAGTGGGAAACATGGAAATGATATAGTAATGTCTTTGGCACCACTTCCTTTCCTTGACAATCATGTTATACAGAACTGTTTCACACCAGTATACTAAATAAGTAAACCAATACTAAGTCTGAACAAAAACAGCCACATAAAAATTTTCAAGAATACTGTTTAAAAGAAAGTAAATTAAAATAGCACCTTGCTCTGATACTTCTGTCTGTCTCCACACTGCATGAGAATCGGTGAAGCACTCACACGGAACACAGGATGGCCTTACTAACCTTGAGACATTTTTAAGAGAAATTTGCCTGCCCAAGCAAGTGTCTGACATTCAAAAATAACTTCCTGAAACATAACCAGTATGCAAGAGTTCAGCCAATGAATGGGTTTTAACTAGGCAAAATCGGTATGTTTTTATGATAAAACTGAGAGCTTTGGCTCCACACTTCATCTTTTAAATGCCACATACAACTCAGCTGGAGCATATCAATAGTAACATTGATTTTTTACTTTTTTTTTCACTTCAGTGAAATTACTTATTTTCTGCAGTTGTAATGATACTGCAAAATTAAAGCAGCTTTTTGGATACTTGAGACCATTAGCTCAGTCCTCCTTAATGTACACACCTTCACAACACCTCTGTATATGGCTAAAGCTTTAATGATATCTCCTCATGGTTCCTTCCCATGCCTCCTATTGAAACTCTCACTCAAAAACCCCCAATGTGCCACATAATAACTATATTCTTTACAAAATAAAGAAAACTTGGAGGAAAAAATGAAATATGGATTAGGCTTCCTGCTGGTTTTTCCTCCTCATGGTTAAGAATAACCTCAAATGCTATCCAGGTTATTGCTAGACAGGTTTTGTGCTTCCACTGCTCCAGACTTGTTTCTTCCACAATTCTGAAGTGTTTTTAACTGCAGGTCAATTATGGAAACTTAGCTTTGATCTAACAGTCATGCCTGAACCTTGTACATTCTCTGGCCTTTACTTGGTAATTGGATTCTGCTAATAATGGTCTAATAATGTCCACAGGACATCTTACTTAAACACAAATCCTTCTCCATGACCTGAAATCCACTATGTCTTGTGGCTTCATCTGGGTTAGAGTTAACTTTATTACTAGCAACTGGGATAGCACTATGTTTTGGTTTGGGGATGAAAACAGCGTTGGTAAAACACTGATGGTTTGAATTGTTGCTAAGCAATCAAGGCCTTATTGCACCCCAGCAGCGAGTAGGCTGGGGTTGCACAAGATGCTGGGAGGGGACACAGGTGGGACAGCTGGCCCCAACTGACCAAAGGGATATTCCAGGCCATGTCACATCATGTTCAGCATATAAAGCTGGGGGAAGAAGAAGGGTGGACGGAGCCAGGCTCCCATAGGGATGGCTGAGCACCCACCTGCCACTGGGAAGCAGTGAATGAATTTCTTGTTTTGCTTTGCTTGCATGCACGGCTTTTCCTTTGCCTATTAGACTGTCTTTATCTCAACTCATGAGTTTTCTCACTTTTACCCTTCTGATGCTCCCACATGGGAAGTGAGGGAGCAGCTGCGTGGTCCTAGTTGCCAACTGGGATTAAACTACAACACTACTTTATTAGCTATCTCATTTCACATTTTTTTGCTCTCACCCTGTGAGATGTTAAAAGCTGCAACTTCATTATCTACTTTCAAACATATCAGAACCAAACATTGCATTATGATATTAGGACAAAGAGGAGATGGGGAGAACACAAAGACGATGCCTACGAGTTTGACAGGATTAAGTATCTCAGGGTTATATAACAGAGATTTTTTTTAATTGAACATATCACCCTCCTGCAACAATGAAAGGGAGTCTGCTATTATCTAAATAAAGTTAGGGATTTTTCCTTTTTAAAATAAATTGCTAGACACTAGCATACTGAAACAGAGAAATGGTTGCTGTACAAATGAACTAATTTTAAATGCATGTTTTACATTGTTCAGAAGACTGAAAATGTTGAAACAATTAAGCATGAAAACAATATTTCTCTGTTCACAGAGCACAGAATGAGTACTAATTACCTGAAAATAATTTTTATATTTCATTATTTATATAGAAGTATTTTATAGCACCTAAAGGTAAATATGTCGGATGGAATCCATAAAATTTCAAATCAAAATACATTTCCTGGTTTCTAGGTCATTCTTAACAATCAGACTTTCTTTTAAATGTCATTCTCCAAAAGGTCACCACTCCCTCTCCGCTTCACACCACACACAGCTGCTACAACAGTTAGCCAAATTTATTTTACTCACTTTTTTTCCCCATGCAGTTCTTTTCTGTATTTTTTCTTTAAAGAATAGGGAAAACATTGGACAAAAGGAAATGAGGGGAGCATTAAGTTAATTTTGTTTGCCTGTTTGAAAGGCAGACTGGAATATCAAGAACATTTAGAGATGCCCAGCTCACATTAGTACGATTGTTTCTTGTGTGCCTTTGTGTACTCATAACAACGTTTCATAACACAGGCAAAATAAGCTTTAAATTATTTCTTCTTTGGTCTTACTGGGTGACAGGAATCTCTAAGTCATATTTACAGCAATAAGTAATAATTTAGGATTTTAATATTAGTAATAAATTGTTAGAATTAATCCTTATCTTACAAAGAGTGCTCAATTACTAAAGTATGACCGGTCCCTAACAACCACATCTACATTAAATTCAATTCTCCTATGATCAACAGGCCAAGCTCACTTCTGTCTTTTCTTACAAGAGGAAATAAAATTGTCAGTCCTTATTAACGTGATAACATTTGGACTTCAATCCCAAGTCTTCCAAAGTCTTTTCACGGTATTTTTGATGAACCAGACTTTGTAGACAGGCCAAATTTTGTGCAGGAGAAAAATGCTGATAATGGGCAGGATTAATTAGCAGATAGTATCATACTAAGAAGGCTTTTAATGTACTCACTAAAGAAAATATGCCCTACCAATGTCTGCTGAAAACAGTACGTTCATTTAAATTTCATTGGGAAAAAATCCAAACATTGTTTTGTTTGTTTTCACAAGGCATACAAAAACTCTATTCCTTAAAACATCTTCTACATTCACATTTTTTTCTAACCAGCAGTATTTTAGATCAATGTCAAACCAAAAATAGACATTTACTAGATGCAAGTAAGCCATAGATATACCCAGAAAGTTTTGGGGAAAAAAAATAACATATCGCTCTGCTACAGATAATTTCAATGAAATCAGTGGGTTCATCAGTACCCAAAACAATTGCAAAGAAGTTTTCTAAAACATATGATGTGAAAAATAAAATTAATTTATTATGGCACTATGCTTTCAACATTTTTTTTTTATACAGTACAAAATTTCCTCCCCAAAGTTATCAGTTGCAGTTTAAAGTGAATTACAGAAAATAATAAAATCCTTAAAATCACAGGGATTTTTTCAAATTATTATGCTGGCTTTCGAAAAAAAAAAATACCTTGTGCACATAATTACTTGCAGTTTGAATACCTCAAGTTCATGCAGCTTTAAAAAAAAAAAATCTCATCTATTCATTCTTCCTGTATCACTATTAATACTTAACATCATGATGAAATTCCTACTTTCTTAGGGCTGCAGAAACAGACCTCACCCAGTATCACAACACACGCTGCTCTACACGAGAGCAATTCTTCAGGAAGGCTAGTAGTTGCCTCCCCCAGAGCAGATGGAGGTGTCAGCTCCATTCTCTCTCTTACCTGACCTCTCCTTTGAGGAAAATTTTTAAGCCTGTATTGCTACTAACATAAGGAGTTCTATTGTTCCTTTGAAATCAGTCTTAAACTCAATATACCAAAAAATGGACCAATAGTAGTCTAATATAACAATTCTTACATGATTTCAACCATTAGTTTCAAAAGAAAATTGTATGCCTGACGGATTTCAGTGTGAAGCTTTTTACCTTCAATACTTCCACCCAGAAAGTCTTCCTTATTTGATTATTTGCCTCAACTCTTAATTGTTTACAGTTCAGCTGCACTGAATGCATCCTTCCCTGTACATTCCCATGTCAGCACTGAGAAAAGCTGCACCAAATTTTTTATACACCTTCCAGACATTTCACAGTTACTCAAACAGCAGAAAGGTAGTTATTTAGATTAGTCAGGAGACAAAGAAATTGCTAGCAATATACATAGAGATTTCTATCTGTCTGTATAAATACAAGGGATTTATTTGTTTCAAAAGCTTGCAAATCTTGATTACCCTGACTCTGCCATAACGGCTGGACACGTGTGAGGATTTGTAGTCAATCCTTACTGAACATGAAGCTAACTAAAGCAGCTTAGATGAGATCTTTTATTTGATGGCAGAGCACTAATCTTGGATGCAGTACAATGTGTACTATCTCAAATCACTACAGTGATTTTAACACCCCACTCTCTTACATCATCTGCACGTTGTAATTGCAGCCAGACGATAGCCCCCATACTCTTACGATGCAGCGCCCCATCAATTTACGGTACCCAGAGCCAGCACCACTGTTTGAAAGAGGCATGGTCAGATCTCTCACTCATCTCTGCCTCCTCAAACAAAGCTGTGGAAATCATCCATCTAAATCCTCCCTGATCGCCTTGACGTGATCTCACTTCCAGAGCTGTTCAAACATATGGCCAGCAATCAGGCTGTACCTAACCTCACATTTACCAGAGATGTTTAGAACAGCTCGCTGCCCCCTCTTTGTCTGTATTTTCAGTTTATACATATGTCACTCCCTTGAGACACTATTACCTCGCTGAAGTGAAAAATCTTATCTGTATACACGAGAAAAATAACACTGCTACAGAAGATGTGAAAGCTACTGCATGATAAATCCTCTACGCTGCTTATAAGAAATAGCACAACTCATAAAAGGGACAAAGTTCATGTAAATGCACATCCTGTGAACTTTATAAGACAAGGTTCCTCATCTACCAAATCGCAGGAAAAAGGTGCAAGAATGACTCTGCATTTTTGGCTGTGATTTCAAAACCAGGGCTGTTGAGCTATATGCTTATTGGCTTATTGGAAAAGTTTAGCTTCCTCAGTAGCTAGAAAATTTCAAAAAGTCTCATAAGGTCAGATATGACAGGTGTCTACTGAAACTGATTCCTGGAAAAAAAAAATAGTATTTTTATCTATGTGAAGTTAAAGCATTGTTACACCTCACTGTCTGATCCAAACAAAATGGAAATATGCTACCTTGAAGCAAGGAAGTATCTACAGCATGATAAGAGAGGTTCTCAGATTTGAGGTGCTTTCATTAGGAAACGTTTCATGAATTAAACAGATATTTTTTAGCATTTCTGAGAACTTTTTTTCCTTATAATCTAGGGATTTGAAACTATGTTTAAGAAAAATACCTTGTACAAAAGCAAATTAATGATTTGGTGACTTGTAGATGCTGCAGCCCTTGTTCTAGTTGACTTCCATTAACTTTATTGCCGGTCAATGAGACCTGTGTGACAATTTGTAGAGAGAACCACAGTGCTGACAGGCTGGAGTAATTACAGACTGAAACTGAAAGTTAGGCAGGATGCTTATGCTCTCCCTATTCTAGCTCAAGGAGTATTTACAGAAGATGTCTAACAGAGAATAAAAGCCCATATGGAAGAATTATTGCTGTATTTCCTGGTGAATGAATACGTGAAATATTGAAGCATGGATTACATACGCAAGAAAAGCTTCTGAGAGAGCATGAACTTCAAAGGAGTACAGCAAAAATGATAAAGTTTATTTGTTACGGTAAAAGTCAACATTGCATGCAGGATAGCTTAGAGCCACTACTTATTTAGTGATTTTATTTGGACACACTACTACTAAAGACACGCTACTGGCTAAAGATAACGTGAATATAAAGCCTCTGGACATGGGATTTAAAGACCCGATTAGAAGAGAGCTAAAAATATTCCTAGGAGGAAAGCAATTCTGTTACATTTGCTGAATTGTGTATAAATACACATATGTATACAAACACAGTATATACAAATGCATACACATAAACATCCATTTCTATTGCATATATACCTATATACATGCAGACTGTAAAACATTTCTTTTGCATTACATATATGAATATATACACCTATCTATATATAATGATAGTCCTGGTAAGCAATTTAATTTATTATTTTATGCCAACTACCAGGCTGACTTCATTACAGCCCAAGCATTAATATAAACATAAAATATATAGCAACAAACACAGTAAAACACAGTACAAACTTAAGTACTCTGATTTATCCTAAAACCACTGCACCCATTGTCCCAGCACGGCACTCTGTTTGTGATGTATTTGTGGACTCCTCTTTAGGCATGAAATGGGATGGAAAAAAGCCAGAGTAAAAGCTCTGCAAAGCCTACTTGGAACTCATGACCTAAGATGAAAACAATTCTTTTCACACTGCAATTTCCATTTGCTCTTACTGCTTCTAAGTTTTGGTTTCTAAGAGCATATAAATTAACTCTGCATTTCCTATCTTAATACAGGTAAAAATTGCAAAGCTAACCTTATCTAGTTTGCAATTTTCAATATTCATATTTCCAGTGTAATATGACAACTTTTATGTATTTTCAAGTTGCATATTGTATTTTATATCCTATCTGCATGTGATACATTTTCATTTTATCTTTCACAGCAAAGCAATGAAAGCTTGTCTTCCTTGTGTATGTGGATACTCAAAGAAATAGAGACAAGACACATTTAGATGCCAGTATCATCATTAAATCCTGCTATTATACCAAGAGCAGATGTTCAGAAAGCAAGGATCTCAAATGTCAGATTTTGTTTCTTTTTCAAAAATTGTATTTTGTCTTCCTCAAACTGCAAAATGAGATATACACTGCTAAAGGTTTCAAACACGAAGAGCTAAAGAGTTAAAGGTACCCAGTATGAAATGAACCCTCTCTTTTCCCATCATTTGTTGTAATATCTCTAATCACACTATGTATGCCTTAATTGGATTCAGCAAAATCACTCGAGCTTTTTGTGTTCTGAAAGCCTAAACAAATGGATTAGCACGCTGAAATCTGCACCTCAAAAAGATAAAGGAAAGATTTTTATTTCCTTTTGTTTAGCCCAATGAGGGAATTAAAAAGATATTTGGAAACTAGACTTACAGCAGGATTCCAGACAGTTAACTCTGAGAACACATAATCTCAAAGGAATGTTCCAGACAAAGAAGAAGTTATAAAATAAACATATTCCCTTTAGCTACATAGGAAGAACATATGCAATGCACTTTGCATCAACTCCAGTTCTATGTAAATTACTCTGTGTCACAACTTTTTGCATACATTCTATTTAAATATGGTAAAAACCAAATAATTAAAAAAAAAGCCACTGACTTTTGTGCCCTAGTGATTTTTTTTCCTAAAAAGTTAATACATAGACTTTTTATCATACAATTTATATAACTAATAATTCCTTGAAATTTGGTGCGAGACTAAAAGCTTGGGTGTAATTCAAGGCCTAGAAATGCAAATTTTCAATTTCATATTAAGTCAACAAACCAGAAACAAACAAAAACAATTACTCTAACCCAAAGAAACAAAACTGGCACTTCTACCAAAATGTTTTGACTAGCTCATGAGATGCTCTAAGCATCCTATCAGATCAACCAGCTACGGGTAATTGCATCTTCATTAGGAAGGCACGTTCCTGAACTGCTTAGATGCACTCTGAGGGGCTACCTAGGGGGCAAACAATTTTTTTGCACGCTTACGTATTTCAAGATGCATTTTATTTGATGGACTTAATGCTGATTACCAAATAACAGCTCTTTAACTGCAGGCTGGAGGGAAATGCAGACCGATTCCGAATAAAGTAATTGACACAGATCTGAAAGCATTGCTTTGGCGTGAGCAAGAGAAATGCTGTTTGCTTGTTTTTCTACACAGATTGAAGGACAGCTTGAATGATTCATCCTTAAATGAGTAAACAAAAAGAGAAGCCTGGGTTGAATAATTTCCTTTAAAAACTTGCTGTGGACATATAGCTATGCTGTCGTCTAACAATGACCGTGAATAGGACAAACACTGGTAGACACACACAGTAGAAGAATAGATGTATAGGACTAGTCTTTAATGTTAAGGATGGGGAAAAGCACAAGCAAGGACTAATTTCCAGGTTCATACTACCATCTATTTAACCCTTTGAAAGTATAATTGCTTTGCAGCATCAATGGGGGACTCCCTCAAGCCATGCTCAAGACTTCTTCAGTAATTCACAGAGTAATTCTGTTCTCAGTTAAGGAATATGTACGGTAGCAGCTTGGTAAAATTTCTGGTTTAGGACATAACCATGTTCAGTGCTCATTTCTGCATCGTATAGATCATTCAGTGTTTAAAAACCACATTGCATGGAGGAAAAATAGCTAATTTATTCAGTCCTTTTAGAATTAGATTTCATATTGGAAACTTCTGAGAAGTACTAAACACCTCTAAGCTCCTGTAGGCTTCAATGATGCCTGAAATGCAAAAGGACTGAAATCATCTTTATAACCTAACAGGCACACATTAAGATCCTCAATTTGAACTTTTTTTCATACAAATAAATGAAGAGGCTCTGGGTGAACTAAGGCTCATAAAAGGAAAACCTTCAAAAATACTGTTTATTCAGCACGAAAAACAAACATTATATCTACATTGAGCAGATGAATAAATCTACTTAAGTCAATAAGCACTAATGAAATGAATGGGAGTAACATTGATTTCAGGACAGCCAGGACTTTGCCCACTGTATTTACTCTGAACAAAACCATACAAACACATTAACTAACTCCAAGGTTAGGGATTTAGAAAGATACACTATAAATTCCACTGACTTTTTTTAAACCAATACTTTTGACTCAAGCCTTACTGTTACTTGAACTAATTTTCTCTTTAAGTTCTATATTCTGAACCAAATCAATAAACTATTATTACCAAGTCTATTTTTACAAAAATCAAACACTTTTTTTCAATAAAATATAGGTTCTTTCAGTCTATTCACAGCACACAACCAGCCATGAATACTGTTCAGCTGTGGAACTTTGTTGCATTTAACACACTTCATGTTTCTATTTCAGTAATTACTCGAAAGAAATTTGGTAACCTGATTTTTAAACTCATATAATTATCAATAAATATATAACTCGGGGAATTATTTATAAATTATATCAAATCTAGGGTTAGGAAAAGAGGAAGATCCAGAATTACCTCTTGTAAAACCATTGAAAAAATGTGATTAAGAACAGCATGAATAGCAGTGTCAGACCTCTTCCTAACTTGACACTATATAAAATAGACTGTGTAAGGTTTGAGACAATGCAAGTCAATCTCACATCCAAAAACTGTAACAAGAAAAGTAAGAAATATATTAATCACTGATACATAATGTGTTGTCAAACAGCTACTTAAGCTGAAATGTAAATATAAAGTACCTAAATGTACATATAGGGAGAGTTTTCAATAGACTACTTTGGCTAAAGTATAAGTTCACAACAGCCATAAATGTACACATCTAAAATTTCAGAATTAATAACATTTATTCATTTTACATTTATTTACTGATATAAAGGATCCGGGAAGACCTCAGGAAATGATTCTCTGTCACTTTTAGCCATGGATCCAATGGGACCAACAATATTCAAAGTCCATTTTGTAAACTTACATACGTATCAGGGACCAGAGAGACACAACTCCAAGATATCTCTGTACAGTAGCCTCCTTTACTTTTGTTCATATACCCTAGACACTAGGAATTCCCTGTAAGCACACAGGAAGAGTTATAGGAGTTCACACCAGTTTTTAAAATGATAAAAGCCTCTCACAAGTAGAAAAAGATGTAACATTTGATCACTTCAGCTAAACAATTGTTAAGCATCACAGCCCAAATGGGACAGGGACCATGATTATTTTATAATTAATGGCTGGATTATTTTATACATGACATTAGGGAAAATAACTGCAGTATTCAGTCATTGCATATAGGAATTCCTAGACTGCTTTGTTNAAGGTACTTCTATTATTTCAGTTCAAAAAGTAGAGATGACTTCATAAGAAAAAAGTAACAAAAACCTTTTATGTTTTTGTGGCTTGCAACAGGTACAAAGGCAAATATATGCACTGCTGTAAATAAATGCTAAATCATTATCAAATAAACAAGCCCTATATGACCTAATTTTTTTTTTTTAAATTATCTTATACACCATACAGGGACCATGATTATTTTATAATTAATGGCTGGATTATTTTATACATGACATTAGGGAAAATAACTGCAGTATTCAGTCATTGCATATAGGAATTCCTAGACTGCTTTGTTGTGTTTGTTATGCTGAGTAGTTTTAGATATGACAACATATTTTAGCCATATGAGAAATGCAGGGGATTTCTAATTCAACTACAGTCAGCAAAATGAATGTGTTGCACAACCAAACTGCACTCTATGGGAACTAGAAAGAGATGCGAGGCACTGTATCCACATGGGCTAATCCTATTTAATTCCTACCTATAAAAATACTACTTGCAGTCTACTGGATTTCAAGAAAAGCTCTTAAATAAAAGAGAGATGAAAGATATTGCACAGAATTAAAATTGTTATGCCATGTCCCTTCCAAGTCTGCAGTATAACTTTTGAGATTTTATTATCTCCTTTTTATTTTTTTTAATAACAGAAAATATACATTTGGCTGGCATACCTACGCTTAAATAATTCTCCTAGCAATCAGGGTTGGAAGGAATTTCAAAATAACTTTTCAAATAATTTATGAGCATATTACTGAATCAAGGTACACACGTGGCAATGAAAGGCATTTCTACTAAGGTAGTTCACGCTTTCTAGAGTCATGGAAAGCAAAATCAATTCTCAATTTTATTCAGTACTTTCACCCTTCCAAATTATTAAATCCAGATTATTAAATTTTGTCAAAATATTTCCCAAAATATTTGTATTTAAGATTCAAAACTATGTTCTTCAGCTCTATCCTAGCGTTGTGAACAGATTGGACAGAGGAAGGGAATATTATTGTTTCATCATAGAGGTCAAATAGGAGAGTCTATTACTGATCTGCTATCACTGGCAGACAGGTACAGGTGTGAGTTTGATGGAAATACAATGGTTACTGCATCTGAATTACTGAAATTGTTGTATGGCAAAAGAAAAGCATGAAGGCAAGGAGCAGCTACGAGTATGAATCAGGATTTCTGAATGACTCCCTTCTCGCTGCAAAAGCGTAGTGTAAGAATAAGGTGATCATGAGAAAGAACTGAGTTAAATGTGTCTGTGGGAGCCTGGAAAGAAAACATACAGATTAATACAATGACTTTACTTATTGAATAGTTTCAGCATAATTACAGCTATATTAAGACTGTCATAGTGAGGCATCAACAGTGCCATCATAATGCCTACATAAAAGGTGACTCATCAGAGCCCAGAAACTCAAGTGAAACACTTACTGTCACTTAAAATGGTTTAGGAAATGAAAGCAAATTTATGCAGCCTAACAGACTAACTTACTATGCTATTTTAATTATTTTTCATTCAGACAGGTTTTTCTTGGCACATAGAACCAATGCAACGAGAAGTTTCTTTTGAAAACCATGTAGCAAGATGGTATCAATTAAGGACGCAGGAGTAAAAACAGAAGAGAAAGAAAAAAAAAGGAGAGATGCCATCCAAGATGCTAAATATTACAGCTCATTTTTACAGAAAGAGGAACAAGGAAAAGAATTAGGAGAGCCTGCAGGCCTTTAAATTTATACATAGTCAATGAATGAATTAATGGACGTATTTTGCTGGAAATGTGTCTAACAGAATTATGCAACAATTATTCCTAAGGCTGTAAGTAAACTTATAAGCCATTCAAAAAAGCATGTAATATTTCAACAGTTATTCAGTATTCCAAAAGCTTACAATCTGGACCCAAAAAAATAATCCAAACCACATTTTTTTATATAACACATAACATCATATACGTTATGTCTGTGAACATCCAGCGATCTGAGATAGCAATACAGTGAATTAGCTCACTGGGACAGGACTTCACCAGCAGCCGATCTCCAGCACAACAACAGATGAGCCCAGCACCACTGCCCTCCTCCCTGCAGCCCACTCCACTCCGAGAAAGCAACAGTACTTGGTCTACTTAATCCTTATGGAGGCTCCAAGTGATTTTGTTCTCCTACAGGTTGACAGTATTTTCACTTATGGAACCATTCTATGGTTCTAACTGTATACATTTGTGTCATATAGCAGGAAAGCACAATTTAAAAACAATAATCAAAATTGCTTTTCTATCAAAAAAGTCTATTTTAACAATCCTATACAGTCTCTATTACTTTATTGTTGGATAATACAGGTCTTGAAATTTTTTCGGTGAAATACAGGAAATTAATCTTCCTAGACCTACAGTAGGTAGGATTGGCTAATACAGCTAGAAAGAAATTCCTTCTTAAATGCATATATTTAGATATAGTTTGAATTCTAACACAGCCCAATAATAAAATAAGGTAGAGAATTGTATTGTTTTGTGAATTGCATGTTGAAAGCGCAAAAAGCATTATGAGAAAACCTATGAAAACCCATGAGCTTTGGAAAAATACACACATCCTTTAAATATCACCAAAATGCTCTTTCAACAAAAGAGGAAGTTCTGAAAGTTCCTTCTTGCACTTTAAAAAAAATGGTGTAATCTGTAAAATTCAATCTATAAAGTTATATTGCATAAGTACAGATATGATATAGCCAAATGTTCCGTTAAACAATATAAAAGTGAGCCATTCCCTCTGAGGGAAATGCTGGGAAAAAAAAATTAAATTTCAGAGCAGCGTACTCCGATTTAAACAGAAATTTCCATTTTCCAAGCTCTCAAAACCATATTTCTATAGCATTATCATACACTAGAACTTAACTTCATTTCACAAAACCTAAAACTTTTGGTCTAGTTATAATCTTCAATAAATGTACTTAATACGCTTCATGGTTTGTCAAGGTCAGTAACACACTACTTCCTCAGAAGCTTTTTGAAATTATTCCTCTCGACCCATGAATTATAAAAAAAAATACAGGGGAAAATAAATGGCTGAAAATTATGGCACATATTGAATAACTGAGACGCTACTGACCATCAAGCCGCTTACTTCAGAAAAACTGAGGTAAACTGTACTGAAATTAAGTATCTGCTAGAAGTAGCAGAAATGTGAGACAAATACTGGTGACTAATCTCCTGGCCGGAGCAAAGACTTTGAATTGAAAGTTCAATATTAAAGTATTTTACTAAGAGCTCAGTGCCCGTGAGTGGTTCACATCATACCACATCCTTAGAACTGTAGATGGCAGGCAGATATTACATGCTCTCTTCTGCTTGGATGGGAACAAAGCCTGAAACTACATCCGTGTATGAAAATCAAAACCAGCCCAAGGATTCTTTGTTTAGAGTGGCAGGATACCTTCAGATTGAATTTTTTTTTAAATATTAAACTGGTTAGATTTTCATTCCAGTTATATCATTAATAATGCAAGAATGTATCCTACACAGTAGCTGCTTCAAGCAAAGCATCCTTCCAAGCAACACCCCAGGATGAGATTGCACCAGCCTACTCTAAAAATAAAGTCACCTGTCATGTGGCATCGCACCAGCGATGAGTAATCTGTGTTCTTTCATCTCTGGCTTTCAACTAACATGGCAGGTTTGAATACAAGTCTTTTCCTGAGCATAAAATAAAATAGATATTAAGTGAGAACAAGCCCAGTGAAACTGCTTGCCTTGCATTACGGGCTGCTGTGTAAGGACAGCAAAAATGTATTTCCATGTGGCTGCTCCTTCTATTGTAAAAAAAAAAAAAAGTAGAGATTCTTTTTTTAAAGTTATGTAACAAAAACCCAAAATAAAGCATTCACATACTTACTTGTGTTGTAAAAGCACAAAAAGCTTCAAGCGATAAATAGCATAGAGCTGTTAATTAGTTTTCAAGGGTTACATTCTTGCCACCATAAAATGTGACAGAAATGGGAAAGAAGTAAAGGCAGAATACTCTCTCGAAGACTATGTAAGGATCTGAACAAAAACGTGGTTTCCAGATCTCATGCTCTGTATCTTGTATTCAAACATTCATCTAAAGGGAAGTACAGGGTGACAAAATGCAGTCATTTTGACTGAAGAAAATGCAGGCATAACCAGAAAATTTGGCACTTTACAGATTATAATAATAGAAAAAATAGATCAAGGACAAGCAATGAAACAAAATATTTTTGAAAGTTTACATATACTCAACTTCCAGGAAAAACACACAGTTTTGTCAGTATGGGCAGGGAGAATTTTTTTCTCTGATTGCGAATTAGATCTTTTTTGAGCTTTTACAGGCCATGGGACCCTTTGAGGTCTTTATTAGTTCAAGTTAGAATTAATTCTGTTGGTCTTTTCCTCTTTATGCATAAGCAGAATACATAATGAGATGTGAACAGATTACTAAAGACTGTTTTTTTAATGGCAATTCCTGCCTCACATCCCTAGAATTCATCACTGAAAAACACCTTATGTCCAAGTACTACTTTCCGAACCTCCAAAAATACTAATTTTTACTAGGGAAGAGTGTATCATTTTGTTAAAAAAGAAAAAAATTTTTTTTTCAATTGTAACTCAAGAATTTTCCTTTTTCTTTAGCCATTCATGCAAACACAAACACACGTGCACTTAAAAATCCAGTTGACCAGCACAGCCATCACTTTTGGTTAGCAAAGCCTTCAAGAGTAGCATTAATTGTTTTCTTCTGCCAATGATGAGGGAAAAAATCCCACACTATCCATTACAAATCCACATTACAAATATAACTCACCAATAACCAGACACACTTCTTAGATGCAATAAATCCTCAGTGCCTGTGAGATTTATTCACAGCTTTACCTTAGCTAAAAAAAGGCAACGAGACAACTTCCTATTGGAGGATGTTTAAGAGAAATTACAAACTCAAAAATAATTTTCAAAACTGACAGAAAGGAAGAGAGAACTGACCTAAGGCATATTATCTCAAACTGGTTTCTAAAAGCCACGTTGCCTGCCATGTGCAGCCTGGACTGGCACAATTTACACCTCTGTGGCGGGTAACTCAAGCTAACACTGACCGGAGCAGCATCGCAAGGGTTGTCTCTACGAAAGGATGCGTTACCCGTGTATTCATTTGTCAGCTCTTATACACAAACTGGCCTTTTCAGAAAATGAAGAACTTCATGACAACAACAGCTAACCTAGATGGAATGAAGGTTTCGTATCGTGGTGGGTTGACCCTGGCTGGAGGTCAGGTTTCTACAAGCTGCTCTACTGCTCCCTCTCCATCAGGACAAGACAGAAGATATAACGAAAGGATCGTGGGTGAAGATAAAGACAGGGAGGTCTCTCAGCAGTTACCGTCACAGGCAAAACAGACTCTACTCAAGGAAATTAAATCAATTTACTACCAATCAAAGTAGAGTAGGGCAGTGATGAGAAATAAAACCTAAGCCTTAAAACACCTTCCCCCCTTCCCTCCCTTCTTCCTGGGCCCAACTTCGCTCCCCATTTTTCTGAGTCCTCCCCCTGATCAGTACAGGAGCACAATCAATGGGGGTTGTGGTCAGTTCATCACACGCCGTCTCTGCTGCTCCTTCCTCCTCAGGGGGAGGACCTCTCCCATTCTCCCCACAGGCTTCCACAGGAGACAATCCTCCGCAAAATTCTCCAGTGTGGTCCTTCCTACAGCTTGCAGTTCTTCGTGAACTGTTCCAGCGGGTGTCCCTTCCATGGAGTGCAGTCCTTCAGCAATAGACTGCTTCAGCAGGGGTCCCCCATGGAGCCACGTGTCCTGCAAACCTGCTCCAGCATGGGCTGCTCTCTTCAGGGGACCACAGGTCCTGCCAGGAGCCTGCTTCAGAGTGGACTTCCCATAGGGTCACAGCCTTCTTTGGGTATCCACCTGCTCCAGCCTGGGGTCCTCCCCAGGCTGCAGGTGGATATCTGTTCCACTGTTAACCTATATGGGCTGCAGGGGGACAGTTTGCCTTACCGTGGTTTTCACCATGTGCTGCAGGAGAGTCTCTGCTCTGGTGCCTGGATCACCTCTTCACCTCTTTCTTCACTGACCTTCGTGTCTTTGGGGTTGTTGCTCTTCTCCTATTCTTTCTCCTCTCTTCTGGCTGCTGTTGTGCTGCACATTTTTTCTTCTTCTTAAATGGGAGGAACTGCCACCGTTGTTGATGGGCTTGGCCTGGGCCAGCAGCTGGTCAGACTTGGAGCTGGCTGGCATTGGCTCTATCTGACATCGTGGAGGCTTCTAGCAGCTCCTTACAGAAGGCGTCCCTGTAGCTCCCCCCTCACCGTGCATACACTATACATGTATGATCCTCACAAAAATTAAAAGTGAAAAAATAAAAATTCATTGTTAAAATCCTAAGAATATTGCTTTTCTGCAAATCTATGAAGAGGTTGCATATATTATAAATTAGTTTATAGAGATATAAAGAAATTGCATAATATGAGAGCAAACAAGCCAGTTGCACTGATTTCCCTCTCTTCTTTAATTTCAGCTGACCACTTTTCTTTTGAAAAGCAACAGCAACCACTAACTTTATCTGTGCAAGAAAACACCACATTTCAAAAGTATAAAGGACTTTTGTAAATTTGTAAGCTATAAGTCTCCTTTGAAGCTACACAGACAAAAAAAAAGAAGCATAGCTTTTAGTAATCTAAAACATTTTCCTTTTGTTTGAAGGCAACAAGGCAAAACAAAAAAGGTCAAAGCACCCATCTCAGAATCTGGAATCAAAGCCATAAACTATAACAGTCAGGGTCAGTGAAAATGGGCAGACATATTAAGCCAGGGAATACATGATGACAAAGGGAGAATAATCAAAAGGATTATCGTCTGTCTCATCTCTGAAACTAACGTCTGAAATGGGGTACTTCTACATGGAAAGTCTCCAGTAGAAGATATGATATACATTACCCTAGGAAGGCCTGAAGACACTTTTAAAATTAGAAAGGCTCTAACGCCAGCATTTCTATTTTACAGCATTATCAATTGTAATGAGGAAACAGAAGCCTTCTTTAATTTAATAACCAGATGCCTAGCACATAAATGAAAGAGTTCACAACGCAATAAACGACAAAGGTATGTTAAGGAAATGTTTCATAAGGAGCATGAGAACAGTGACATTTCAGCTCAATTCAAGAACCGAAGGATGTGCCCTTACCAAAAAAATGTGTCCTGGAATGATCACACATAATCCAGCAAAATTTTTCTTTCTCTCTAGTAAGAGAAAGAAAGTAGACGGAAATAGTACAGATAGAGGATAGATAGATTTCTTTTTTTAATGTTTCAGCTCTTATCTTTTAACTTCTCATTTCTGCTTCTCATCTCTTGGGCTATTATTTATGACAAACGTGTGACTCTTAGCGAAAGCCAAATTCAGCTACTGCCCTGACTGATATATCCAGAATGAACTCATTCCTACACTCAATACTTACACACTAGCTGGATCACCTCCATCACAATGTGCTGAAATTCCTGAGTAAACTAGCTGATGGATTTTCCATTACCTTCTGAAATAATAGATAATATGTATAGCAAGCAAATAAACACAACAAATGTCCAAGGGAAAAAATCCACCAAACAAAATTATTTAAACCACCAAGACAGAAGATTTGAGAGCATGAATTCACAATCCTTCAGGCCTGACATGTCAATCATCATCAGCTCAAACTGATCACTGCTTGGCACAAGTGATTAAAGGGATTTGTACATTCAGATTGCACAGTGCAGGTTAATAAGAAGCTAAAGCATCCCAAATGATGCAAAACACCACTCTACCTCATCCCTGACCTTCTAGTTACCTGCCACTAGTTTATCGGCGTGCCTCACACACACAGGACTTGCTTCTGAGTTAGAAATAAGATTTGTAAGAGGAAAAGGGCATAAGATTTCTCTAACCAACACCTACTGCGTACACATCGACATCTAGTCTACTAAGGTTTCTCTCTCATCAATGAAGAGACGTAGGAGCAGGTATGCAATAATTCACCTAAACTTTTAGACAGATGTGAGATAAAGTGAGACATATTAAGACTATCATCTTCACGTGTTCAACATACTTCAGTTACCTCTCCTAGTCCCTTTTCTTCCTTCTTCCCCTTTCTCCAGAATTTGATGTAGGCTAACACTGAACTTCTCAAAGTTTTTATATACATATAAATATATACGTATGCACTTTGCCACAACACATCCCAGGCAGATACGTACAGAAAAACACCTTCTACTCATTAAATCACTAAAGCCCAAAGGAAAATGGTAAGTTTTCTTGAAACATCTCTGCTGAGATCCAAATTCCCTTCCCTCAGAATCATGAAAATAAATCATAATTCTACATCTTATTAAAATACAAAGCTACATTAACATACAGTAGCTTCTAAGTGCACTCTCACAAAATAGAAGTGGCTCATCCACCGTCTCCAGCAGTCGCAGTGACCAGTGACCAGAAAGACAAATTATTATTGTGTGTCTACGCTGCTATTATTACACTACTTAAATACTCCTATTTCTTCTGGGTTCTTGGATCTTGAAGGTCACAACATATTTATTCTGACAAAGTTTTAGAAAACTGACACGAAGCGACAGTGAACAACAAGCTTCACAGTGATTGAATTGTACTATTTTTAAAGTTACACCAGATTTAAATTGATTGTATCCTATAATATAATACAATACACACTGTATGAAACTCCATTCTTTTCGTTCCTACTCATCTACACAAGCACATATTTAAAACAAATATGTATTTTTTTTCTGACATAGAACAGTAATAATTTAATTCCCTGAATATCTTCGGGACATTGTTGTAGAAGTTGTTAATGATAACTGAAATGTAACCTTTATGATAGGTCAGCAAACATCAGATCAGTAAACAGATCAGGCCTTTGCCTCCAGTGAATATATTGCATTTTAAGAGCTG
The DNA here is from genome assembly GCA_013400055.1 of Nycticryphes semicollaris. NCBI lineage: Eukaryota > Metazoa > Chordata > Aves > Charadriiformes > Rostratulidae > Nycticryphes > Nycticryphes semicollaris. Next base: position 218,100 of record VXBJ01002454.1, read on the forward strand.
TGTTCATCCTGTCTACAAATACAATTTAGCATAAGCATTCACATTTTATTTTCTCACTTTAAAAATGCCCAGAGATCAGCTGTAACATTTATGCTTTGATTTGCTTGAATAAAAGACTATTTGAAAATTTTGGTTGGTGTAAATAAAAAGGTCGGATATAAACATTTCCTGCATTTCTGAAATGAAAAACAAAATCATATTAGAGTTGGACATCTGATGCATCAAATTACGATGACTGGAAACACATTAAATAAGAAAAACCTCTTACATTGCATTTCTCTTTAAACATAATTCATTTCTATTCTACACACTTAGTTAAAATCAATCACAGACCAAGTGTGGCTGCAATTAGTTTGCACTTCACTACCCCTATCGCTGATTATATCTGGAGAGGTGTAGGGAATAATAGCACTCATCTGGCTTTTTCACTACCCAGTAGTTCACTACAGAGGCAGGACTCATGAGGAGTGGCTACCATTCCTTTAGTGTTTGCAAATAAGTGGCTCTCTTAGCCCTCAAATTACCTGCTACATGATTTTACTGTATTAGCTTAAGCATTCTCGTAACAATCTACTGCTGTATTCTGAACATAATGCCATCTTGAGAGAATTACAAGGCACGTTTTCAAACAATAAATTAAGTGTACTGCACACAGGACAACCTGATACAACAGGGGGGCACATCCAACAATGTGAAAACACTGATGGCTCCAAGTAGAGATTTTTCTGCACAACAGAAACACAACAGTTCAATAGTTTGCATAATAGGTTGACAATCCTTGAAAATTACTAGACCACTCCAGAAAACCATAAAAATAGCTATTGTTGTGGTATTTCTTCCCTGTTAAGACTCAGGAAATATTCCCAGAGCTGTGACTCCAGGATTTTAGATTGTTTGAGACAGGATTATAAAAAAGATGTAAAGCACTAGTATGCCACTTAAGAGATAAAGCTGGAAGTGGAGAGCTACTCAGGTATTTCAGAAACCTGGGATAAACCAAGAAAGTGTCCACGAACAGACCACTTCAAAGTGCTTAAAACGTTCAAGCATTTTGCCAGATCCTCTTGCAGACACAGAAGTTGCACAGATTTACTGGTTCTGATTCACCTCACGCGGAGACCAGCTGATGCTGCAAAGTTGCATAATGGGTGTGAAATACGGAACAGCTCAGTGACATCCGCAGACAAGGCCAGGAACAGCTATTTCGTCTATTTTGGTAAAACCTTGTCTCCTCAAGAGAAGCAGGTGAAGTAGCAGTTGCGTTGTTTCAAGCAGCACTTGAGAGAGCCACACAAAGGGATCAGTGAAATGTAAAGACAAACGGGAGAGCAGCTGTCCGCTCCTAACTGACACATGGGTGGTTAAGGCAATATTCTGTTGTTAATTACTTGTGCTGCTGGTCTGCACTGATTTGTAAAGACAAATGGGCCAAATGAATTTCACCTGACTTTGTGATTCTTGGAAAAAAAGTGAGTATGTACATGTACCCTTGTAACAAAACCGAGCATCCAGCACAACCCTAGCATATGCTTACATAATCTGGAATTTAAAAAAACTTGGAAAACATTAAACACCTTTCAAAACATATTTTTCTTCAAAAGATCAACCACTCCATCCTAAAGAAAAAGATACTTGAGAGACTTAAAATTATGAGAAAGTTCCTAACAAACTGTGAAAATCTTTTATGTGGCATTCCAAAAAGATTAGAACTTTATTCACTGCACCACTTCAGAGCATGCTGGATCTAGCACTTCAGTCAGGCAGAGTGTTTAGGGTTGAAAACCTAAGACTGTATGAGAAACAGGTAATCATTTTGGTATTATCCTTAATTTTCCCAACAATCATTGCCAGAAAGAGAAATGCAAGTAATGGCGCTTCTTTTTTTTTTTAAATTCTCATTACAAACTCTGTCTTTCTGAAGCAATATCAGAATTTTAATGACTCATATATTCTGTGAATGAGCGTAATGAACACTACCACTCTGACACTTTCAATGTTCTGTAATTTGATTTGTTGGCAATTCCTATTCTCTCCCTTATACAACCTGCAGGAAAGAGGTGAAATATCCAGCCAGTCAAAATAGAGAATATTTATAAGACTCGACTTTATGGATTCATTTTAACTCTCCAGTAAAGTGGAGAGCTTTACCTTATTATACATCTTGAAAAACCAATATGCACATACCCGAGCAATAGTAATCTTTCTGAGAGCAGCCATATTATGAGTTTAAATAGCTTCAGGGGAGAACTTAGCCATATGTTTAGCAAGTCTCCCAAAAGTTTAAATTCTTCTGCTTAATCAAGTAGGTACACAAATGCTAATGCCCCTTTTCTTAGTGCAGAGCTAAGATGAATTTTTAAATTTGCAGTTTCTAGCTGTTGTCTCAAGGACACGAGGAGAGAGCAAGGTGATGTCCCCCCCGCTGTGGACTGACCAACTGATATGGGAAGGCTGCCCAGCCGCGAGTTGTATGGCAGAGGGACCAGTTGTCTCCTCATTTCCAAACTCTTTCAGTTTCCTGTCACCCACGTTCCCCCTCGTCACTGTGATTCCATTGCTAGGATGACCCTGCTGTCTCCCAGATAAGGACTAACAGCTACTCCTTTCACGGTAAATGATGCTCCCTACATAAATCATACCTGACACCTGCACGGGTACGATAGCTAGAACTTGTCTCTTCCATCAGTTATGTTGGCTGTGCCCAACATGACCCTTTGCACTGACAGAAAAATGAGGAAAACCTTTGTTAAATGTTCCCTGAATTACCATCATTAATAAGGTTTTGTGAAAATAACATTTTAGGGTTCTTAATTCACTTTTTTTTTTAACGGATTAAACAGAAAAGCTTCTAATTTTATAACAAATAAACCCAGCATATCTCCATATGTTTATTGTCTAAGCTTTCAGCAGATAGACAGATATAACACCTCTAGTTTAGGAAGTCTGTATTCACTGTGTGTGACACAATCATTATCTCAGTACAACTGCTCATGCAACACACAGCATGGACAGCAGTTAAGGCAGAGCCCTCTCATCTCACCATGAGCAGAAAGCAGTAACATCAGGTTTCCTCAACAGCCCTCTTCATTCTGAACTAGAAAAAATAAGAAATAGAAATTGCTGAGGAGTGTGGCTTAGTCTTTTTCCTCCAGTGTTCTCTGTTACAAATGCTGATTTGTGCCTAATTTGATATTTACTCCTCCCTAGTAGTTTAGAGTGATATCCCCCTATCTACATTTCACCTACTGGGGGATGAAAAAAAGCTTGTTTTCCTTCATTTCTATTCAGATATATAAAACCAGTCATTTTTAACTGTTTTTTTCAGATTTGCACAACCAACTTTGATACAAAAAGCTTTTTTATGGCCTAATCTCTCGGACTGAATATAATTTTAAAAACTAAGCAACTTTTCTTATATTTTAAATGCTCAGGAAACAATTTTTTCCAAAAAAAAAAAAAAATTCTCCTTTCCAAAGACAACTCCTGCATAAACTGTAACAGCAGTTTCAAACTATTTCTTAATACCCCCTCTGATTTATACAACACTAAACACCACAACATTTTAAAATTATCTTTGCAATATTTTTAATAATTCTTTTTGAAACACCAAAAAGTACCTCAGCAAGGAATAAGACGCAAGCACCGGCATTATTGATGAAATCCCACTGATACATTTCATATACATGAAAAATTAATGCAAGATGAATGGCAAACACTGAACAAATGTCTTTTGGCACGGAGACATCCATGTCATACTTTTGGCTGATGACAGAAGTTTATTAACAAAATTAAGTCACAATCTTTTAAGTATATGAAATATCGGTATATCAAGGAACAAAAGAAAACAGCTTTCAGATAAAATATAAAACAAATAAATAAATACAATAAAAATATAAAAAATACCTTACCTATGGTGAACGTGATAATGGTGAATGCATATATATTTTCCTGTAAAATACTATAACCTGGCTCGATGGTCTAAAGAGAAAAGCTCTTAACTTTACTAGTATAAAACATCCAAACATATGAACAACAGCTCTTCATTGTATTTTGCTCAATGTACAAGAAGAATGAAACATTCTCTTAAAATCCACCCGTTTAGTCCAATTTTAAGAATTAAAAGATAAATGCTTCATTTACCTGTTCTACTATTTTCAAAGCACTTTTGTGAACTAAAATAATTTTCAAAATTCCCCGTAAGATTAATTTTAAGCTTTCTGAGCTATTAGCTTAGCATGTGTATGATATACTGTGGCCCAAGGAAATGAGTACATCTCAAAACCAGTTAAAAAATTCAAAATAGGAGGCGCCCTCTTCACCTGTTTCCCACAAAGAAAGCAAGCATATTTCACAGTAAATTTCCAGCATTTGCCTGTTTTACTGCTGTAGTACTCATCAGCTTGACAGAAAATATAGGGAAACTGCTTAGATACTCAGCTTCCACAGCACCTTTTGTTCTATTTGACGAACAAGAGCTCCAGTTGCAACACTTCTTTTCGGTGCCAAAATCTTTATTTTAAAGTCCTTCTGCCCTATTTACCTGGCATCTGTTGTGCCTCTACCCCTAGAAAACACCATTTTCTTATAACCTTCTCTCATCCTCTCACTCCCCCTGCTTTTCCATGGCAGGGTGCGCACTTTTGGAGGGCTAATTACTCTGAATTCACTTGCTATACAGGCCCTCCTAGCATAAAGAAGAGAGTTTATGAGCAGTGTAGCTGTGGCCCACGTCAAGTGAAGCATCACGCTATCTGAAGCATACTAAGAATGTTTACATAAGGAATTCATGCTGGTTTACTACCTTCTATCTGGGCTTGCCTTTTGAGCCCCTGAAATGTCAGCCAACTCCAGGGAAGATTGCATCAATTTACTGACTCATTATTTGGGGTTTTGGAGACTACTCCTACGGAAGCAATACATGGAAATAAAAATTTTGCATTATCAACTTCTGGCAAATCTCACAGAGGAATCCACATTGAAACAGCAAGCTGAAAAACATGAAACAGCAAGGGGAAGCACAGCTGTGATTTCAAGAATTTTAAAATCCAGAATCTCTCTGGTCATTTCACAGTAAATGTGGATGCAGAGTGGAATCAAACTGTTTAGAAATACATAAAAACAACAGATTGCTTGATCTTCCACATACTAACAATGATATTAACACACCGTAAAGGAACAAGAAACCTGAGAAACTCTGTCAGAAATGTAGACAAATTCCCCGAAGTCCCACTCCCATAACAATCCCAGATTTTTGTTTGCTGGACCCATGCTATTGAAACAGCCTCTCTCTCCTGATCTCTAGCTCCTAAACCAAATCCTTTCCTCAAAGAGCAGCCATCACTCTCTGAAAGCTGAGGGCAGAGAGGAAAGTTTGGGAGAGGAGCAGGTGAAAGCGTGGAGGAGGAGGAGGAGCAGGGAGCACTCACAAGGTTACCAGCTGACTGCCAGTAAAATAGTACTGTGCCTCACCAGGGAGAGCATCCAAAACCCGAGAGAAGGAAAAAAGAACCAGCTATTTAGAGATGAAAAGGATTCATGCTAAGAATTGCTAGGTAGGAAAAATCTCACCTTTGACAGAACAAGACACACAAATTTTCCACTCACCAGAAGCAGCCACTGAAACTACAGAACAGTTCATTACTATAACCAGTAAGCTCCTTTTGGAAAGATTTGCCCTGATTGTGAATGTATTTTTCTAAACCTGACCTACAACAACAGAGTTGATTAAAATGAGTAGTTAAAATACGGAAATCTTGACAAAAAAA
>VXBJ01002454.1:223892-258658 GCA_013400055.1 Nycticryphes semicollaris
AAAAGAAAGACATCTTTCCTAATATTAAATATTCCCTGATTGTAAATAGAAATAAAAAAAAAAAAATCAGTTACAGGCTTATTTCACAAGTGGAAAGCATTACAACCTTCATGGATATGTTCAAGAATACTGTTGCAAGAAGATGTTTATTGGTTTGGGGGTTTTTTCACAAGTTTTGATATAGGTTCCTTTTTCCTTTTTGGGAGACTACTACGAAATTGTTTCCTAACTTACAGTGAAAATGCAGGTAGACATTTCAACAGCCTTCCCAGAGCAATATTCCAACACTGTCTAGTCATATATCTTTCTCTCAACATATTGATACATAAGTAATAAAGTGTTAAACAGATTATTTGCTTTTACACATTTCTGGGTGTCATCCTCATCTGAGCAGAAGCTGCTCCTTGTGCAATAATCATAAGCTTATCAACCAGACAGGAGAATTTCACTCCTTCAAAGGAGAAGCACCAAGCTGTTGCTGCGGTTTATTATATAAAACCCTTAGTTTTGATAGGCGATTAAAATGTCAATTTTCTAAAAGAGCCATTCTCCATCAGATAGATCTGATTAAATTTGCATATCTTAAGTATGAAAATTAAAATTAGTTGAAATTGAGATAAACTATGATTGAAAGCATAAACACATTGTCTGCACAAGTGCCTACACAAATAAGCTCTTTAAAGCCACAACCATCAGAATATTGGTGCAGCATTTATGCGGTGTCTCACACAGGCTCCAGCAGCCCAAGCAAAGATACCATTCTGCCAAAATAGCCTCCAGAAACTCGATACCCCAGGAGAACAAGAGAATGGATTTTACAGTCAAATCAGGGAGAATTACAATCCATAACTCTCTAACGTGCACTGTATAACACCAGGAGCACTTCTGCTGGACAGCAATGGTGCTATACAAGTGTCACAGAAGCAAGAGAAGGCTTTAAAGTCAAGACAAGAGTCTGAATGCAAATCCCTGGCCTATAAAAGAACATGTTAGAGACAGAAATGGCAAGTAATTGCAGCACTGCTTGGACAGGGACAGAGACTAATTTAAAAGCCAAACACAGCAGCCTCATGCTGCAGAGTAAGCACTTGCTCCTTGGATTCGTGGTACAGATATCAGGGGTTCGAGGCCTTGGTCCAGTCACAAACCTGGTAGGGAGGAGATGGCCCAACTCAGGCTGAAGACACGAAGGGTGAAGACAACCTTCTCTTTTTAAAAGGGCACATCTTTCTCATTACTGAAATGAAAACAGCATCATGAAACAAGAAATTTAAAATATGTCAGTAGATGTCAATCCCCATTTAAGAGCTGGCTGAATCCAGCCCTCTTCTGAGTGCACAGCATCCAAACTTATTGTGTTGAAGATCATCACAAGATAAATAAAAAAAATAATTGTATTAGATGTATCTGGATGTATTTGGGCAAACCCTATTATGTACAGATTTCTAACTGACTACAAGGAGTCAGGTTAGAAGGAAAGAACCCTCCCCTTCCCGTTTTACACTCTCAAGTATAGGAAACATTCCAGAATTTAGAACAAAATCTGTACGACTGCACAACGCCCTTAAGTAATAAAAGGGCCTTACTGACTGGGTTTTATTTGACAATTAATGTGATACGTATAGACAAAAAAACACCTATTGAAAGGCCACTATTAATTTTCTCCTTTCAACAGTTAAAATAGTACTTGAAAACACTTATTTTTCTTTGTCATTTAAAAAAAAAAAATCTATATATTCATTCCAGATCAAAATAAAGCACCATGACTGGGAAGGAAAACAGTGCTTTTCCCCTGGAGCTCAAGAACTGATATATCGCAGATCCACGAAAACTCAGTAGAAATTTGTGATGTGTTAAAAAAAGAATAATTGAAAATAAATATTATACTTATTTGAAATTACAAACCACTTCACACTATTAATTACTTCAGCAAGTGGTGTATTTTTACACTTGTAATCACTCATAGAGGTAAGATTACTGCTAAAGCAGTCTCAAAATAAATATACATGCCAATAGCTGTTTAAAAAAAAAAAAAAAAAAAAAAAAAAAAAAACAAAAACCCAAAAACCCAAATAAAAAAAGCAAAAAGTGTTTAAAAAAAAAAAAAAAAAAGAAAAAAAAAAACCAACAACCACAAAGCCAAACTAAAAGAACATTTTCCCCAAACATCTTGAAGATGCTGATTTGTGCCCAGGCTTGCCGAGAAATCCTGTCCCTACTAGCCCTGTAATGATGATTTGGAATAGCCGTTCACAATTCACAAATGATCAATACATAATCCCCCTCTTACAGCTACCAGCTCATAAAAGGTTTTACTGTATTATGGAATCAGTGTTTCCCACATGATAGAATGATAGAGCAGTTCCAATTAGAAAGGACGTCCCTTGAGATCATCTAGTCCAAGCCCCTGCTCAGAGCAGGTTTAATTAGATTAAGGTGCTCACAAACTTTATCACCAGGTAGCTTGGAGGAAAAGAAAGCAGTTCCCCTAAACTTTTGGGATTAGTAAAAGTAATTTACCATGCAGAGAAACAGATTAAGAGCTATAAAAGAACATCAGAAAAAGATTTTATTTTTACAAATAGAACAAAAATTAAAAGTAATTGCAAGAATGAAATTACTAGCAATATTCTTTAAATAACAGCACATATAACAGGACAATTTGATTAAAATGGATCAATATAAAACAAATTTCCCTGTAACTCATTAAAGATAGCTACCCGTTTCTCAGAATTGCATAAACCAAAAATAAACATCTCAGTAATAGATTCTCACTGAACTTAAGGATCTTCCTTTCAATATGAACGGAATAACATCTTCGTATCTATTTAAGATGACGAAGAAGCAGGCTTTTATGAACTTGAGTGGGCAACTTTTTATACATTTACACAACCTCCAGCACACAAAATCTTTAACTCAAGATTACAGATAATATGGATAAAAGCAACTTTGCAACCTTTGCAATCAGGGCCTGATTGACAACAAAAGTGTTCTTGCAGTTAAAAATACAAGTTTTCCAGAAGTTAGTGGTGCTAAGGAATTTGGTTTTCTTCGAAAACTTTTACAGCATAGCTATTCTGAAGCTAGTTCTCTCTTCGAATGAAAAGGAGGTGGGGAGGGCATAATTTACTTGCCTGTGGCTACCATTATAACTACTGAGACGAGGAACAAGGGGAAAAAACAAAAGAAGGAAAAAAAAAAAAAGAAAGGGCGCGAAAGAAAGCATAGATTTGCAAAGAAAAGAAGATCCCAGGTGCACTGAAAAAAGTTCCCAGTAGCAGACAAATGCGAATGAAATAATGAATACTGGCAACACAGAGAATAGGTCAGTCATCCCAGAGCCTCTGCTGAATGTAAATCAGGAGATCCAGACACAGGCAAACACAAAGCTGGATTTCACTAAATCTATGGGAGTGCTACTATAGATCAATTTCTTTTCTCAGTTTCTAATCTCCTAAAGTAACACATCTTTACTTTAATGTTCTAAAGACGTCAATACTGCATTCCTAGTGCAGGACATGGAACTACAGAAAATACTCCTTTTTAATCCTGAGCAGATTCCTCATTTCCTGGCAATGCTATCTCTATCCATCTGACTTCTCCTGCCTGTCACAGAGCGGTGCCCTACATATTCTACAAGGTCTCCATAAAAAGTGCAGAGACTGTGGCTGCTCTTACTTCCATTTTAGCTAGATTATTCTGCCTCTCTAACTCAGTGTGTGTTAGAATAAGCACTCAAGTAAGGAGATTTTCAGAATACGTAAAACCTTTACTCTTTCAAATGTGTGACACAGTAGCACCATCTTAGCTGTAATAGTCAACTAATATTTCCATGCATGTCTGGTTCTTAGAGCTAAGAAAGCTTTCAACTTTGACTTTAAAATTTAAAAATATTTCCATTGTTTGTTTGTTTTTCCCAACTAAAAGTAGCATCCTACATGGGAGGCCAAAAAGAATGTGACACCTGTTTGACAGTTTCAGAAAACAACAGTATTACTCACTAAGTGTGTACAGCAATGACCTTGGGTATTGTTGATGACAACTTTTTTATACTGTCCAGTGATCTAAATTTCTGTTCATTATTTTCATTACAGGCATTCTTCCAAGTAAAACCAATTCTTCAAAAAGCAAATTTAGAACGAATTTTCCGTCGTTAATAATATATGTTAATTTTTGATTGTGTTCAATTCACTAAAATTCTGTTGTAAAAGTTCTGTTCAGAGAATTAAATGTTATGAGAAAAAATATTAATGTTTAAATGAAGTCTTCACAGAGAATTTCCTCTTTATACTCTGAACCGGATTCTATGAAAAACGAGCTTTGTATTAGCTCTGATAAAAAAGCCAAAGAATCGGTTGTTTCAGAGCACAGATTGTATAGTAATCATCTTGAATAATTACTACACATCTTAAACTGAGTGAAAATTGAGGCACTTCCACTGGACACTGCATCACTTACTGTCACTTCTCCTCCAAGCTCCACAGCAGCATCTTCTATCCCCATTTATACAACTATGGCTGATATAGTGCCAGCTAACAGCAATAGGCTAACACTGCAGAGCAGACCAAAAGCAATGTCCAAGTTACATTTTGGGCAATTTGGGGTTCATTTATATTTGTATAAGTCAACTGTAGGTAAAGTTCTTTCAGTGCCAATAAACTTTTCTAAACAATGATTCGATCTTCTAAGATATCAGTACTATAAAAATGATACAAACTAAATTTGAAGTGCTAGGGGCCTTTTATTTTTTCTTTTTAATATTAACACTGGCTACCAATGACAAGAGCATGTGCGAACAAGGAAAAGCAAACTACAAGGAGCTCTCCTGACAACAGCAAAAATTAAAAAATCAGAATTTTCTACTACATTTTTTTTAATTTGTTCTGGGCTTTAAAGACATTTCAGTGGGAATTTCTAAATTAGTAATATATCATCGTTGCTTTCATTAAATGATTACCCAATTTCAGAAGTTGGAGATTAAATCAATAGGGCGCATACCAAAGTTTGCAATACTGTCATATACTAATCCAGAGATGTTTTGACTCAAATTGTACCAGTTTTTATAGAAGTCAAGTATTTCTAAAGCATACGAGTCCAGTCTCTGCTTTCAGAGTTGAGATTCTGGAGAGCAAAGTGACTTCCAGGTCTCCAGCCTCATTCATCCCCCTTCTCTGTGCTCAGGTGATACTCACAGTCTGGCGGCATCCCTACGCAGGTAAGGCCAGAGAGGAACAGCAGGCACAGAGCAAACAAGGATAAATTTCTTACTAGTGACATGAGGATAAGTTTGTCAAGTTCATGCTGCTCCTAAGTTTATCACAGAAAACAATTTATATTTGTGGGTTCGTAAACAAAACAGGCTTTGTACTGATTACCCTCCAGAAGTTAACTCAACTGTGACTTATTTTCTCCATCCATAAAATGGATGTATATATCATATATCTCAGATGGAAACAGACCTAATGGACCACTTGATAAATGACAAATCAGAAAGCTGTGGCTCAAAGACTGATGGAAAGGCTGAGGGAAAATAGTTGAGGATAAGGGAATACTGAAGGTTTTATAGGAGTTCTGTACCTTGTCTGTAAACCTCCACCAGGAAAGGAAGGATATGGAAAAAGTGGAGGTCCAATGCCTAATATTTCTATCGTACCTACCATGTATCATACACATCCCATCATGTACACCTGTCCAGATGAGCACAATTCCTCCATTTCTGTCCCTAGCCTGAAACCACACTTTCATTGAAGTCTTTTACGTGCCTTTCTTTACACAAAATGTCAGTTTCCTGCATCTTCCTTATTCAGTTTAAAAGGCTTCCCTGTAGGACCAAAACTGTTGTTTTTGCAGAGTTCACAGTACTTTCTGACTTCCAGACCCAGTAACAAACACAGCGCTTGGCAATGACTCCATCTTGAATTTTATTTGAAAACTGTTCTCAGGTTGAAACTTCAGAGAAATGAACGATCTAAAAAAGGAAAGTCTCTGTTTTAAAAATACTCTAGAGAAGTATTTTAAACAATTCCTGTGTGAGAACACCCTACCACGTGGGGAATCCAGCTCAAAGCATTAAAGTATATCTGTGGGAAAAAGCAAACTAAAAGCACAGGTATAATGTCATCAACGTGCTAAACCAGACTCCTGTAATTTGCTGCTCTCATTCAGGACACTCACTTCAATTAGAATGAGCCAGGGCTGAAATATGGGAGCCGTACCTCCCATTCAATAGTCACTCTTGACACAGCAGGCCAGGGGTCTGCCCCCTGAGCAGCAGCAGTGATATTTGAAAGACACGTTCTATTCAGTGAATTGAATCCAAAAGGGCACTTAAAAGTGATGTGCAAAGTGATATTTCTAAAACAGGTTTAAACCAGTAATCTACTATTAACCCCAGTTATTCACAGCTGCAATGTTCCACAGCAGCACACCTCGCTTGACTTGCCTTGGCATCTACAAAGTGACAGTTTTTGCAGCATTTTCTGTTAACTACATGAAAAATATTAATTACTCCTTAATACTTCCCCTGAGACTGGTAATTTTCAGGTGCTAACTAATAAATTAATCATTCTGGTAAGCTGAAACATGTCAATTGTTCACTCTAACTTGGAGAGCTCAGCATTATCGCCCATACACAAGAAACCTCTGCAAAATTTCAACAAGGTGGCAAATAGCAATTATACGTATATCAGACAGATGCACACTCCACAATGTAATTAAGTCATACAATGAGGAAGTTCCAGCTACCTGTAATTCCTCTGGAATATTCTACACAGTCCAACAGCAGTACTGTTTAAATTACTACTGATTTATGTAATCCCACATTGGGTGCAATTTTGAATTAGAGGCACTTACATTTCAACTCTCTTGTCTAAAATTACACAAACACTCGCATACCATTTTTTGCTCTAGCAGCACTTGCTTCCAGCAGGGACACTGTGGATAAGAACGCCCCATATTGCCACGCAGAGGGCTAAGCACTTGATTGCAGAAGTGATTTCCAGGGAGCTCAGTTCAATAAAGGAGCAGCACGCTCTTATCGTGTAGTCCTGCGGTACAGCTGAAGGGAACTGACATCTCAACTGTGCACAGACCACATTTCCAGCTGAAGACCCATGCACCCTCCTTCTGCTATCGATTCATCACTTTTAAAACACAGCAAAACATCTACATAAAGAGACAGAAGTTTCTGCCTAGTGCAGTACAACAGGGATAACGGGTTTATTCTGCACCACTGCAATACGGGTTTGAGAGATAATAAAGACGTAACAAAGAACCAAGGGATGGATGTTGCACAGGTCATATATATTTCCTTTCACTGTAAAGGGCAGAGATTTGATTTGGTGCACACCATTTACCATGAAAAATCAAAATTTAAAATGATCAGCCACATCAATGGTAAGGTACATGCTCCAATAATAATACCCAATAAGACTTCCTAAATGGATATTATTTTATATACAGAAAACCCTTTTTAAAAGTACCAACACAATTTAGACTAACTGTATCAGATAGCCACACAGCTTTTACTCAAGGGATTGTCCTGTAGATTGTTTTGATATCATTTTCCATGCTGCCTCAAGATAAGGAAAAAAATAGCCTAAAAAATGTTGAGTAAGGTTTTCATTAAAAAATTCAACTTAATGCTAAGGACGATAAGAAAGATTTAGCCATTAGCCACCTGCAAAATAGTCAAGTGCAACAAGAAGCTTAACAGACTTTTAACTATGTCTGAAAAATATTTTTTTAATTCGCCTTACTTGATACATCATGGAGTGATAGTAAAGAACAGAGCAAGACGTGCAATTTCAATACATACTTAAAATATTAAGTGTAAAGCACAGCATATTTGGCAACTCCTTCACTGCTACTTCCACTCAAGTGTAAAATAACATTACTGTGAATTCTGATGTGCCATAGCCTTTCCACCTCAGGCAATGATCTTATACCTCATTAACTAAGTAGGTCTGAGCGGGATCAGAACTGAAAATGTGCAAAGGGGTCAAGATTCAAACCTGGAGGATATTTGTACGTGAGAAGAATTCAAACACGCAAATATAACGTTCATCTGAACGGCTCTAATCCCCTCATTAGATACAAGGACCTGTGCTTTCTTTCATCCACCAGAGTGAGCACCATGCTGAGACTGTTCCCCCAAGACCTTCTAGAGATCAGTTGCTCTGGATCTTATTTTTTGGTCTGTTTAACGTGATTTTACATGATACATAGGTACACTGATTGCAAAGAAATTGATTTTGTGTCCCACTTGTTCACTCGAAAACATTATCTCCCTTTTTCTGCAACGTCCTGTGACAAAATTAAGTGAATGATGCAAAGGTGTAAATCAGCCACACTTGATACTCTCTCAGAATGTTATAAATGAGACGAGCCTGCTGCCCCACTACTGCAATCGGGTTACTGCTAGTTAACTACCAGCTCTTTCCTGTATCAGCTTTACCATCATTCTGTCCAGAACAGCTGTCACTTTATCTCACCTATACTTGTATTTCATTATCTCTGTATGACATACAGCATCTCTCTTCTTCAGTATTTTTGAAAAAATATATTTTTAGTCTTGCTTTCACTGTTCTTTACCAAACCTAGCTATGATTAAACCTATGTTACTTTTAGAATTTCATTGCTGCCAAATAGATTGCAAAGAAAACAACAGTAATTCATATTTGTTCTTTTTTAGTTACACTCTGAGATGGTATCATTTTGTACTTGCCTAACATGTAGCCCTCTCAGCTTTTCCACTTTAATCTATTCATTGTTCATTTTTATTACTCCCCTGTTGATTAACTTCCCTTTTTAATCACATTTTTAATCCAAAGAAGTTCTCTTTCATGATTAATGAGTTGTATTCTCTGGCATCTAATGAATCAGACTTGCACAGTTCCTAATTATCACTGGTATTCCTATGTATCAGTACTACCTCCCACTCCACTCACCCCTAACTGCTTTCCATTTCACATACAGATATTTATATATTGACCTGGCAAGTATGCCATGTTTACTCGGTAACATTGACTGTACTGTGTTTCTAAATATCAAACAAAGTTATCATAATCACTTTTCCTTCAGTGATTAGGGTCCTCGATTAACAGTAACAAAGCAGCACAAGGGGTTTTATGTCATCTAAGGTAGCTGTAGTATTTTGAATAAAACACTAACTAAAGAATAAATAGCACATTATTACCTGTGACAACATGAGTCCTCTCCTCATTCCCAAAAGGGAAAAACAAAGAGGAATCAGTACGTGAAGAAATGTGTTACATTAATAAATGTCTTCCAAGGCAGGATACGGGGGAGAGGAATATCCTATGGTCCACAAGGAATAACACCTACCTTGAAAGGCAGGCTGAGGAAACAAGGCTCCCCGGCAACCAACTGCTGAGCTGAACTAGAAACATCTTTTCATGTTTCAAGAGCTGAGCTATAATCATATAAATATTTTCTTGGATACTCCCCAAACACAAATGCACGCTCTAGGTCAAAGAAGTTTGGATTCTTATCAAAGAAGTCTCTCAGCCTTGTTTTTCTTAAAATACTGAAAAGAGAAAAAAGCCCCCAAACTCAAACCAATCAGACAGGAACGTTTTACTACGTGTACTTGTACTTTACGCTTCCATGGAGGCACAGATATGCTGATTTATTTCAAGGGACCATTTTTGCAATGAGGAAGAATGTAGTATTACTGAACTAATTTTCCTGAAGGTTTATCTTGGGTTCTATATTCCTTGGCTGTTAGATCCTGTTTTGCACATGATCGAAAAATAAGTGTATGGTCTGTGAGCAGAGGCTGCACTTTAGTAATGAAAAAATCAAAATGTGTGTGCATGCATCTGTATCAGCAATCAATTAGTCAATTTTACAAACATTAGGTTGAAAGGGATGGCTTATGCCATAAAACCGAAATAATTTACACACACTTAGGATGAATTTTCCCCTTCTAGGGCTAAGGCTTCTAAGTGTCTAAATCATTACTGAAAAGAAAATTGGGAATTTTTCTTGAAAAATGCTAACGCATATATGGTAATAATACTGTGTTTCCAAAAGTTGGTAAAATAAGGTTTCAATTACACAAGTACTTGTACATCACTCTGCATAATAATATACATGCATAATATACATCCATAATACACAATTATAATTGAATGCTTGTAATTATTTTCAGGATCAAAGCCCTTATTACAAATTCAAATTAAAGCCTTATAATGGTAGTAGTCATGATGGACTTACATGCGGATATAATGAAATTAAGTCCTGTAATAAGTGGTATGTTTTGCATATACAATTAGATAATCTTAAAAATTATCAGTGTAGGGCTGACAATTGCTAAAAGAAGAGAGATTAAATTGTCATGATATTACTAACATTTATTAGGCAGGTAAATAACAGAACTGCAGAAACAGTATTCTTTAGGAGACATGGTGAACCTACCAAATCATCGAAGCGACAGGAAACCTGAAGGGATGGGATGTTTGGCTATATCTGAGCTAATGACCTGAAACTAATCTCTAGGTAATGACCACCATTGAGGGACTGCAGTCAGAAAGAACGTAAAGTCTGCTGCCTCCCACCTGCGTCAGCAACAGCAAGGCTGAACTCTTCTGGGGAAAGCAGAAAGTTGAGTTACAGACACAAACGTTCAGCAGCAGCAGCCACACAAGCATCTTTGGTGACTTGGATTTTAAAGATCAGAGAAACATCATCTCTGCCCTGCCTATTAACGCATTCAACACTGGTCATGAAATAGCCACCTCTTTCCCGGGTCTTCTAAAACTGCAAACTGACAGGAGGCAGCTGGAAAGCTGAAATTTTATACCAGAGTAAACAGGCAGTGAAGGAATTTTTGGAAAGGTACGAAAACTTGACTAATAAATACAGTTTTTACATTACTTAAGTGCTTCTGATTTTTATAAAGCATTGACAGAAGTGACTATCACCTTCCCTTCATTATCTACCTAAACTGGAATAAAAAAATATTGTTATCTGGGGTGAAAGTCAAGCCCTACCCTGATAATGAAGTTGAAGAGCTGTGTGGTTCATTTATTTAGAAAAAATGGTCTGCATTTATATTGCATTAGAAATAAATTATGAAATCAAATGTCCATTTTCAGTGGGAAGAAAAAGTGAAAATATCAATTAGATACAGAATATAAATACTTAAGAGTCTAAACTGAATTACTGAACTACATTGCTTGAACTGGGGCAGACTTACAAAGCATGGTTTAGAGCTCACACATGATCTCAAATAAAAACAACCAGTAAAAGCTGAAATTTGCAAGTAATAGCTGAAAATCAATTTTTTCCAAAGATGGCACTCAAAGATGCCATACTTCAGAGGATGCTCCAGTCTGACTAAAGACTTGTTTGTAAGAGTAGGCTCAAAGAGTAATCCAAATACTTCTGTAAACTCGTTCCTGAGCAGAGACTTTTACTACTGGAATGTCACACAGAGTCATCAGCTCTGCTACCAATTTTTTAAAATATAATCATAGAATTGCCCAGGTTGGAAGGGACCTTTAAGATCATCTAGTCCAACCAGCAACCTTACTCTGATAAAATATAAAAAAAACCCAAACCAAAACATCACTAAACCATGTCACCAAGCACTATGTCAACCCGTCTTTTGAATACCTCCATGGATGGTGCCTCAGACGCTTCCCTGGGCAGCCCATTCCAATGCTTAAGAATCCTTTCAGGGTAAACAGTTTTCCTAATATCCAATCTGAACCTGGTGCAACTTGAGGCCATTTCCTCTTGTCCTATCACCTGTGATTTGGGAGAAAAGACCAACCCCCACCTCTCTACAACCTCCTTTCAGGTAGTTGTAGAGAGCGATAAGGTCTCCCTTCTGCCTCCTTTTCTCTAGGCTGAACAACCCCAGCTTCCTCAGCCTCTCTCCATAAGACTTACTCTCCAGACCCCTCACCACCAGCTTTGTTGCCCTTCTCTGGACTCACTGCAGCCCCTCAACGTCTTTTTATGGTAAGGGGTGCAAAACTGGACACAGTCCTCGAGGTGGGGCCTCACCAGTGCCGAGTACTGAGGGAAAATAGTCTGAAATTTTATCGTGAACTTTGCTTTTTACAAGAACCTATACATGTCACTGAAGGCTACCAGGAGCATCACAGATACCTACAACAAAGCTTTAAAAAGGGTTTGAGATTGAAGCACAAATTTTGGTCTTTACATGTATCCCTACATGTCACTGAAAGTTATCAGTAGTGTTGTAGAAATTTACAGATTGTCTCAAAGTTAATAAACTTTATTGGGAACAGTGTTCTCTAAATCTTTGTCTTCAAGACTGATGAGGGTGAGTTTTATACACTACCAAATATGAGGTTGGGTCCCATAACCACAAGTCTTCACTTTGAAATATCTCTGTATGGCTGCTTCCACTCTGTGTGGCTGGGAAAGCTGCTTCCAATTTGAACATTCAGAGTTTCAGCATCCACTCTTGCAGGATGTTTTCACTTTGTCTACTACACTGACATATCTTCTACTACCAAACATTTCAGTCACAACAGGGGAAGTCCCTTCAAAAAGAAAACATCTGAACAGCAACAAATAAGAAACAGAAAATCAAGGCATTACCCTGTGTGGTGGAGCCCTCCAGACTCACCTGTAGTCTTTTCTGCAAGAGGAGACCAAACAGTGCTGTAGGGAGGGCTTCCTCTGGATAGACTGAACCTTGCTACCCAAGAAGAAATATTGGCTCATCTTCCCTCCATTCTGCAATTTTTGAAACGTGGTGCTATAAGATTTAACAGAAGTTTTTGTTTCAACATGCTAGGTCAGCATTAAAATCATTGAACAGATAGGGCTCTGAGGCAACAGGGATGTGCTTATTAAAAAAATATTTCCAGTGCAGAAGATTGAGACTAACAAATATTCTCAACTGATGAGTTACAGAAATTCTGCAAGGGAAGCTACACACAGCCTGAATTCAGTGTCAACTCCCAAAGGCAAAAATAGGCCAAAGCACATGAGCTGCGGTGTCACCAACACCCTCTCCCAATTCAGAAGCTGGACTTCCATGCCCTATTTAAATCACATGCTCTTAGGCAGCAGGGTTCCGAGACACTCACAGAGCTGCTAAATTTAAAGACAACCTCTGGAAAGAAGCTCCAGACACGCTTCTCTGTTGTTGGGCATAAAGGAACACTTCCCAAACTCTTATTTTAACTGAGACAGCAATGATGCCTGGTTTGCACTTAAAACCAAATATTCTTGTACTACTAAAAACAGTAGATTAATCATTGAATTGCTTTAAAAATAATAAACCATTTCTAGCATTAACACGTGCTTAAAAGGCATCTGCTGTTGGCAGAGCAACAGGTGAAATGGCAATGGCAGAGAGATCTCCAGATGACAGTAAAGGTTTCAGCGTGCACCTGATGCACTGAGTAGGTGGGTGCCACAGGAAGCTCTGGGCATGTCAGCAGGAGTCCCCAGCCCCTGGAGCATGCCCAGGCTGCAGGGGATAAAAGACAGGGATGGAAGAGAGCACCACACTGGTCTTCCATATGAGAAACTGAGGAACAGTTTTGCACTCTGGTACTGTAAGAAGTTGCAGGAACACAGGAAAGAAACTACACAGGGAAATACCACTAAAGACAGGAAAGACTTATGTTTAGATTTGTTTTCTGGCTTAGTAAGGATTAATATTTGCTTTTATAGAAAACAAAGGTTAAAGACACTTCGAGCTACCATTTAGGTATAACCAGTTTGGCCAAAAAGTTTGTCTATTGAAGAGACACATTCTAACATTCACTCAGATCTTCGAACTATATGCTTGCTAGCTAGTTCATGCTGCATTTTGAAGAGAATACACTATTTTTATTGGATTCTTTACAGATGTATTGGATTATTTTTTTCACCTTTAAAAAGTAATTGAAGGCATAAAATAAATAAAATACTTGTTTCTACATAAATAGTGAAAATATTTCAATTAAAATATTGGACTGTATCCAGTCCATGTCACTAACTTTTGAAAGGAAGAACTGTCCCCCAGTCACCATCCAACAGCTATGACAGCTAAAGTTAAGCAGCAGAGTACTTAAATTAGATTACTAATTAGGGAATACTAGTAGATTCAAAATGAGGATTCTGGCTTCCTCACAAAACATCCTGCGTAAGCGACAGTTCTTTTCACTCCCATTTATCTATCTTTAAAAATAAAGCCATTTTTATACCATGTTTGCTATATTTAGGACAACATTTGAAATGTGCTTTGGGACTCCCAGTTACCAGTGGAGTGGAAGGCAACTACTAGTTTTAAGTTTAAATATGTTCTACATTTTGCTATTATTAAGAAAAAACTAATTCAAAAATGAATATAAGTACAGTTTTATTTTGCACATAGGGAAGGCAGGAAACATTAAGAAAAGAGGCTCTATTTGCAGGTTCTATTTATCTGGGTATTGATGAGCTTGTGTTTTGTCCTCTCAGACACACTGGGAACATTTTCCTTCACATTGTGCAGTCAAGAAGGGAACTACCGAAGAAGAATTTGAGGATTAATCAGTGTGTTAATTGAGGTTATCTAGATCATGATAGATGGGGACAACATATTAAGCAAGTTACTATGGCAGCCAAACTCCTCTGTTAAAACCAAAATTAATGGATAAACAAACTTAAGTTTGCTTTCTTATTGATTTTTATCCAGCTGCAGTGGACAATAAAAGAGCTATCAGGGAAAGCTATCCATTAGCTGTCGACTCAGAATGCCTTAAGAAGCAATTGCTAATCCTCCAATGATACCTCACTAAATCCTAATCTCTACAATTTGTTCTTGGAAAAAAGCATTAAACTAGTCATCAAATCAGGTCTTTAATGCTTCTTTGTCTCATTCAACCTGTAACACATTAGAGATCATACAAAGTACTAAAACGTTAAAATCCACTTAAAATAAATACATCAAATCGCAGGTCTACACCTTCCTGTGTTTTGTGTGCTGTGAAAAAATACAACACAGAAAAATGGATTGTTATAATAAAATGAAAGCAAACAAACAACAAAAAAAACACAAAAACCCACCCCAATTTAAGATTCATATAAATTACAAGACTACTGTTGTGTTTCCGTTTTGCTTTGCAATATGATCTCTTATTATAAAAAGGTATAAAACACTCTTAATACAAAGTGAAGATGGATGTATAAAAAATTCAGTGCTCACATAATTCCAAATAAACAGTAAAATTAGAAGATATTTTTTTTCCTCATCTTGCTAAAATCTTGATTGTCTCACCTAGAATTCTGAGACACAACAACTAAAATGGGTACGGCTAAGCCAGTAGGGAGTTGTTATAAATTCACAAGGTTTTAAGACTAATGTAGCATTTTAGGAAAGGAGAAAGGAGTGGTGGAGCTTTAAAAAACATAGAATAGGGATATTAATTTCATGGAATAACTGTAAAAAGATTAATATCTCCCTCAGATGTTGTTAAGGAAACAATTCTTTTTGCTTCCCAGTGCCACAGAAGTAGTTCACTTGAAGGCTTTCAATTAGAGTTCTGGTTAGAGCAGAGGTAAAAATTAGTGATTACAAATAACCATCTAAGGAGATGGCTCAGGAGAAAATAAAGCCACTACAAATATACAGTTCAAAATAAAGCTCTGTTAGTACCAAGTCTAAGGAATAAAGGCAACCTACTGTATTTCTTTAAAATTCTTTTCTTAGTGCATCGAAATATTCACTTAAATCATAACTTCTGGAAAACAGCAAGAACATTAAGTACAGAAGTGGAAAGTGACAAAAAGGCACTAAAGCATAAAAAGAAATATTTTAGGAAGTTTAAAGCATTCCCTGGGAAGCAGAAAAGAATCAAAGCACAGACAACTTATTTTTAAGTGGAAAATAGAATCCTTTTAAAATAATGGAACAATGTCTTTGAAGACATCTGTCATTCTGTATATGGATGCCCCACACCCAAATTCAATATTCTATTAGAATTTACCCTATAATGATCTAAAGTGAAGAAAAGTCATTAAAAAAGGTAGCTGCATAACCATTAAAAAAAACCCCAACTTTTCCTCTGTTGAAGTTAGAGACATACAGCCACAAACACAAATTTCCAAAGTAAAAGTGTACCGGTATGCATATCCAAAAGAAGTTATATACAACCAATAAGCACCTACAGGTGAATTAAGACAGGAACTGCCCCCATCTGTTGAAGAGAGGACAGAATGATGCAGCCTGCTGTCTCAGTGATTTATTTTGTCCTCAGAAGACAAACCTGTCAGCTGTAAGCCCAATATACTGTAATGGAAAGGAAGTACAGAAGTGGCAAAACACAGAAACCGTATTAAAGCATCCTTGGCAATCTCTCCAATGAGGATCTTGTCTTTTGGAGGAAGAAGCCAACAGGAAACCGATCCTTTGTTAGAGTCAGACTCCTCTGACTGCTGCTCCGTAAACAAATAATTTGTGTCATTCAAGTTACAGCTCTCAGGTAACAGACCAAAAAAACCCAACCCAGAAGTATACACAGCTACTGAACTGTCAGGGAACATGAAGGACAAGGACTTGCCTGTTGGAAGGGCCGATGGAATAAATCCATCTACTTGAGCACTACGCAATGCTTGGGAAAATGCCATGTTTATGTAGTATATTCATCCCAAGAATGTAATTTAAGGAATCACAACACAGATTTTTGGAAGATAGTTCTATATTGCTTTATGAAAACATTAATTTCTGGGGACTATTCTCATACACTTTATCCCCATGTGTAACAGAAAATACACTCTCAACATGTAAAGATAGTATAAAAATTACTCAAATTCAATGATCATGTGAAAACTCTGGCAGGAACTAGCACATTGTTAACAAAATGAAATAAGTCTTCAAACTCCTCCTCATGAAATAAGGGCAGGAAAGACTCAGAGGAGAGTGGATAACTTGACAAGTTTGTACCTGATGGATGCAAGCAAATAGAGAAAATTCTACCCCACTGTGGCCATTTAAAAGATCACAGAACACAGTAAACAGAGGAAAATATGATTGTATTCCTATAGTCTATTATTTTGTTATTTCTAGCAGCAAATCTTCAACACGTTAAACAGCTGCTTCTTGGAACAGCAAGAAAAGGATGTCAAGCAATCAGTTTTGACTTAGTTCTCACAGAAAAACAGAAGCGGATTCAAAACATGATGAAGAGTACGATGCAGCTCAGTCATGACAGAAAAGGGGGATGACAGGAAGACAACTGTCATTACAAGTAATAGGTAAAGCTTTTCAAAGGATTTGGAAAGCTAGAAAAAGGAAGGAAATTAAATGCAAGGGGTAAAGTCTGAGAATATAAAATAAGAATTTCAAATCTAGAGCAGAAAGGTGTGCAATTCTACTTCTCTGTGAGAAAGAAGACAGCAGGGAAAGACAGCAAGTTAAGTAACAGTGCATCCTTTTAAAAAAATCTAGCCTGGGCAAATTATTCAGGAAACCAAGAAAATTTTAAAAGCTATTAGATAAAGGCAATAAATAAAGCATTTAAGTGTATCAGTCACAGGAAGGCTATGAAAGAATCAGATGTTCCACTAAAAGATCACACATCAATTATGGATACTGCAGATGAAATACATTACTTCTGTGCATTGATCTTTACCACAGAATACGATGGGGAAACATCTCATACAAACTTTATATTTCCAGTAGGAGCCACTTATAGAGAAAATGGAGCACTTGCATAAAAGCAGCATCAGGAAAAGGATCCAGAAGATGACTTTCTAAAGCTCACTCTATTTGCCAAAAATTAAAATATAATGCAATAAAAAACCAAAACCAGTACAAATGGATAACCATAAACAGATATCCAACTATACTTTTGACTCACAAACAAAGGTGGGCAAGATATGCTGAATACTTCTCTCTCCAAAGTCTTTCAGAAGATTTTTGTAGACCAGAAAAACCTCCTAAGAGCAATTCTCAAAATGAAGCAAGTTCTATATACAGAAGATTTATTTCTCGCTTAAATGGAAGCAAGTACTGAATTTATGTTTTGCAGTTGCCTGCATCTATATTTTTGACTCTAATACAGCAATCAGCAGAGAAATGGAAACTGAGATTGTACAGGGCTAGAAACAAGCAAGACAGTGCCATCATTGGTTTTTTATAGTAATTACCCATGACACTCTGAATTTAGAATTTTTCTTTCTGGGTAGAATTTTAAAAGATATAGCTGCCCTTCATTATGTATTTTGTGAAAATTAGCATTTTGGATTAAATAATACTAAAAAGAAAATAAGAATATTGTGAGCACCATTACAAGGAACAAGATCTTTTGGGGCATGATTCTCTGCTCATTGAGACTTGTGGCAACTTTTCAACAAGGTTCAGGGGTGGTGGAGCATAGCGAGCTCAGATGACAATAATGAAGTGTTCATTGAAATCAGAGTGCAGAGGTAGCACGGACAAAATAATAGCTTCAACTGCCTAGGAAACATTTCTGTTGGGGAAATAGAAGAGATCCACCAAAATGGCCCATGATAAGTGGAATTCTCTCTCCAACTCATCTTACTTCTTTCTCTTCAGTAGCCCCACCTGTCCCAGGAGAATCTTTGGGACAAATATTACAGGATCCATCTCAGAAGCACAACAGGAATTGATCCCAGACTATAACACCTGATCGTGGTCACAGCATATCATCCTGGGGCAATTTCCTTCTTAGCTCTTCAATAATTCACCTATTAGCAGAAGTTTTATCATAATAAATTACGTGTAGGAGAAAGCATGCTAAATCTTCACAAAACATACAATTCCACTGGATTTTCTGTTCTCCTAAGCTTATAAATCTTTCTCATTCCTTCTGAGCACAAGACCTCTGCTCCCACCTCTACTGCCATGTTCTCTCTGACTATTTCTGCAAAAGGTTAACTGAACAGCAACAATAGAATCAGCAAAGAACACTGAAAATAGCATTCACAACTCCACTGCATCAGTAAAGCATAGGTAGCATAGTATATATCAAAAAAATGAAATGAGGAAAGACAGCTTCTGTTAGGTTTATTGCGTACACGTCCTTCAAATAATACATCACTTGGGAATAACTGTTACATGTCCCAATTCAAAAGATTCTACAGAACCAGCAATGAAAAGTCGATATAGTTATTAGTCTATGCTTTGAAATGCAAATATATGCAGGATATGTTACATTTTCATGCCTATTGCAAGATTAAACTCAATTTTTTTAAAAATACGCAGTACCAAATCCTCCTTTGATCTTATCTTGATTGCATGTAAAAACTCCAAATATACTGTGTGAATTTCTTTTTATTTTAGGTGTGTTTATAAAATCATCTGAAAAAATCACACTTTCTGTGATGTGTTTCACAGTGACTGCACACCAGTTACACAATCAGCTGCTTGTCTCTACGAGAAGTCGGTCATTTGGTAGAGTTTTGCATGGTTTACAGAGAAAGTACCTGGGACTTAAGAAAACTGTGGGGTTTTTTTTCTTCTGAACGGTTTAATAAATGGTATGAGACTTTAACCTTTTTTAATGTAAATCCTTATTAAGCAATGGCCTTGAAATCTCTTGAAGTTCAGTTTCAGTAGAACCATTTGAAGCTGCAAAACTGTATGACGTCGCTTTCTGAAGAACAGACACTTTTCCCAAATGGGGACTCCTGAAGGAAAAACTCTATCACCCACGCGCCTCTTACAAGAAGGTCACAAAAAAAAACCCACTTGACACAAGCAGGATTGTTTGGGATACCAGAAGTCTACCTAAATTGGTGATTTGTTTCATACTAGAGTAAATACTGGGTCAAAACAAGTCACCGAGAAGGTCTTCAATTCTGCAGAATTAGTGCACTGGTTGTTCGGATTATGAATGCTGTCTTAACGTACCAAACGGATAAATATTAACTTACTTCAATGATTTATCTCACTAACTTATTTTTTTATTTTTTTACTTACACTTTCCTTTTAAGACCCAAAGTTTACAGTGCCGCTTTCTGTACAAATGACAAACGTCATTAACAAAGTTGCATTTGCGGATCCACAAGAAAATTCCAAGGCAAGGCAACCACTTCAAACTGAGATCCCCACAAAAAAATAATTCTATTTCTCTACTGCTTATCTACCAACTAAGCTCCTTGCCACATGATCACAACCGAAACATGTGGTGTCCTGGTTTGAGGTAAAACAGAACCAGCTTTCAGTTCACTAATTTTACGTCTTAGCTAAGCCTCTCTGAAATTAACAACGTATTGTGCAACAAACTGTTCGTTCTCCTAGTGATAAGGTCTGTGTTTGTAGTCATTGCCAAGAATAGTTTGCAGAGGGGCTCTTATTCCTTCAACAGCCAAGGTCAGCTAACTGTTACTCACCCTGCTGGAGAGTTGGAAACACAAAAACGCAGAGGGGTCCCACCTGCAGGGAGGAGCGGACGGGACAAACTACCCCAAACTGACAACAGGGTATTCCACCCCATCTGCCCCATGCTCAGTATAAAAGCTGAGGGATCAAAGGGTCAGTCCTCTCTCTTCAACGGCTGATGTCTGAAGAGGACCCTGACTGTTCATCTGCCCCCAGTCCGTGTGTTCCTGATTCCTATCCATCACTGAGTCCAGTCTGGGATTTCCCCATTGCCTGCTGGTGACGTCATCCTGGGAGCTTATATGGTTTTGTATATATTATAGATATTTCATTCTTTTTTTAAAATTATTTTTAGTATTTCACTGACGTAGTTTAGTTCCTTCTTAATGTGTAAATCTCTTTTTCAGTTTCCCCTCTCCTCATCCTCTCCTTGGAGTGAGAAGTGGGGGGAGGCACCTGTCATCTGTAATTGGCCGATTTGGCCTAAACCACAACATATGGAAAGGAAGGGAGCATACCACTTTGAAAGATTTACCTTTTGTGTTATTTTTGAAGCAAGACCATCTGAAGCCACAAACTTTTTTACAGCTTTGATGTTCATGTAATGAGATTATGATATGAGTGGTACAAATGGAGATTGATAGAACCACTGAGAGTCATGCAGAATATAAAAACCCCGTCAAAAACCTTCTATACAGGCACTAGCCCACCGTTCAGTAAAATGGATATTCCAGTCAGTCACGGCTGTGCCAGACTGAGGGTTTGACTGCATCCCCTATCAGGCCAAATACAGAGGCTGACTTCACCAGTAACAAATGGAGATCCACAGGCTTCATCCACTGGTATTAAAATTAACATAGCTTTAATACTACTTCGGTAGGGGCATCAGCTCTCGGACAGACTGCTACCTGCTGTCATACTCATGATTGCCTGGTGAAAAGACATGCCACCTTAGGTGGTGCACACCATACCCTCCAGTCAAAAATAGGATGCTGAGCCCAAGCTGGTTATTAATAATACAGATCCATTTATTCCTTACTCCTCCTTTTTTTCAATCCTTTTCATTATCCTCTTTGCAACCAAAATACTTCCAGCTCTCTGTTCCACACAGCAGATTATGACACTCAATGGCAATTAAATGTGTTAAAAGCATTAAAAAGGCTATTACTAAAACATATTTTAAGGACTGGTATAATTCGTTTCCTATAGGCTTTGAAATTCATACATGAGCCTTCAATGCAAACATCTGTTTTGGGGTCATACGTCTGGCTGTTAACACATTAATCTTCAATAATAACTAATGATACTAAAACTTTCCCAAACTGCTAAGACAATCTGAATTTCTGAAAATTTTATGATGACAAAGAAGTGTCTTACCCACCTTTAGGAAGTTTCTGTTACAGATGTTGTTTTTAAGCCCCAAACCTAGCAGCAGGATAAATAAGCAAACAGGACACAACCTTAGCAAGCTTTACATGTACCTATTTACACTACAAAGCTAAACATATCAGTTCAACTCATGCAAAACGTTTTAGTTAATTTTAAAAGAGAAAACGCAAAACTTCATTGATTTTAGAGTCTTACTAGTGAAAGAGTGTTGAAAAGTGAAAGGAAAATCACTTACATCACTAGTGAGACAGAAAAGGCATTTGCCAATTTTTCTCCAATTGTATTAGTTGATCTGCTAGAATTACGCCTTCTGCAAACCTTGGCTCATTCTCTGAGATTCTCTCCAATAAATACATTATTATTGCTAGAACAGATTTCATTTTCTTGGAGATCAGCATAGCTACACTTAATAAAAGTCAACTATGAGCAAACGCAGAACAACAGACTAGGCTAAGCAAGTCACTCCTTTGTAACTGTTTATTTTAAATGTTAGCTAGAGCCCACTTATTCTCACTTATCTCATTGGGTTTGGATTTGGCTAAGGATCCCACCTACTCAGAGAGCATTTTGACTCTATCTATAGAAGACTACAGCATACTGAAAGTGTTTCTTCCTTTTGATGTGAGATATGGCAACAATAACACTTGAGTTCTAAAATATAACAAGACGGCAATATAAAACATAGTAGTTACAAAAATTCCCGGTGAAAACTGACTATGAAGTTAAGCTAAAAAGATTTAAATTGGGTTGTCATAATGGCAGGTTTTCACCTAATGAGCATCTCAAATTCAAACCTGATTAAAGTCACTTACAGGACAAAAATCAAAAATTATGAACTAGACTGTTAGTGTCTCACATCCAGCCCTGCCGGCTGGTAGATACACCCCTGTTATTCAGGGCCATAACTTGGCTCTGTTTGGAGGTACACTCTTAAATCACCTAAGAAAATAAAAGCTTCCATCTCTTCCTCTTTAGTATTAAAGTCTAACAGATTTCACTGTCAGAAAATGATTACGCACACAACCAGTGGCACAATCCAGGATACCAGATACTTTCTGAAACCTAAAATAAGACTTGCTAAGTGTACGTCCTCATTACTTTTTGAACATCATTGTAACATCCCTCTTGCTTCTCATCTGTACCTCTTCCCCGCGCCTTTATTTCACAAATAATAAAACCTGAGACTAAGGAAAAGAAGCGACCACTCTTGGTCTCCTAACTTCCAGTAGACAATAATATATGGTCTGTTACTTTCATTGGGGCTTGAACAACTTGTGACGATGAATTTCAGACTAATAAGCAAGCTGAAATTGTGAAAATTGTCATTCTGTAGCAGTTGTCCTTTAGAAATGCTCTACATTGTCAAAGTCAACCTTTTTCTGGTGGAAGTGTAAAATCAAGGTAATTTCATTGAGTTGAAACAACAAAGGGCAATGCTCCAAAATACGACAGAGCAGTACAGAAGTTTACTTAACTTCTGTCTTCACACAAAGTATCTCCCATCTATGCTCTATGGGATATGCCTGTTCAATACCTAGTGGGAAAATTATTTTGGTCTGTAATGTAGGAAAATATTATACAACATAACTAACAAAGACATGAAATAGTGTTAAGTCTCTGATACTACGTTTGGGGCTCGGGGTTTGTTGGGTTTTTTACATTAACTTATTTTCTGTAACTACACATGAAATTGCATATCACACGTGTTTAATGTAATATCCTCCTCTTTCCTTTATTTATGTATTTTGATTATTCCAACCTTTATTTAAGCAAAGATGAACTGAACTTAGAAGCTTTTAATTACTTCTTTGTCAATGCAGGGTTGGACCAAAATCTGGTAATAATTAGAAGAGTTTCATTATGTTCTAAATTCTTTAACAAGCTTTAATTAGAGGCCAGTCTTTTTTCAGTGGCGCCTAGTGAGAGAACAAGAGGAAATGGGCACAATGTTGTACACAAGAAGTTCTGTCTAAACATGAGGNTGAAATTGCATATCACACGTGTTTAATGTAATATCCTCCTCTTTCCTTTATTTATGTATTTTGATTATTCCAACCTTTATTTAAGCAAAGATGAACTGAACTTAGAAGCTTTTAATTACTTCTTTGTCAATGCAGGGTTGGACCAAAATCTGGTAATAATTAGAAGAGTTTCATTATGTTCTAAATTCTTTAACAAGCTTTAATTAGAGGCCAGTCTTTTTTCAGTGGCGCCTAGTGAGAGAACAAGAGGAAATGGGCACAATGTTGTACACAAGAAGTTCTGTCTAAACATGAGGAGGAACTTCTTCCCTTTGAGGGTGGCAGAGCACTGGAACAGGCTGCCCAGAGAGGTGGTGGAATCTCCGTCTCTGGAGACATTCAAACCCTGCCTGGACATTCCTGTGCAACCTGCTCTAAGAGGACCTGCCTTGGCAGGGGGGTTGGACTACACGATCTCCAGAGGTCCCTTCCAACCCCGTATCATTCTGTGATTCTGTAATCATTAGTTCTCATGTAAAACATTTGTTCTAGTGCCTGTCTGCACTCTATTCTGCTTCTTGCTGTTATTCTTACAGAACTGCAGAGCAGCCTACAGCTCCCACTGAATACTGGGTTACATGTGATATGAGTTCCTCAGATTCTAGTTCATTACACAAAATATAGTAAATTTATTTTTAAGTAGTATTTCTTGAAGAAAAAAGTCTAAGAGCCTGTGCTGCCATATAGATTGCATTAACAAACAGGATTACAAACCTGAAAAAAATATTAAGAGAGCGTTAGAATGTTAAGGGATGGTTGAAAAATAATCTCTAATTAAATAATTAAAATGTAATGAATTTAATTAGTTCAATATAATCTTACAGTATCTTCTTAAAAGCATTTAAAAAAATAATCTCCCTAATAAACCCACGCTCCCTTTAAACAGACAATATGCCAATAAAACATCTCACAAGAATTATAAACGTTTTCATCACTTATCATACCTCATCCTTACTCTACCCACTGATGGATCTGAGAACTTTTAGCACAAGCCTGTCCCGTACATTTGATTTTCTACAGGTACATCACTCACCAGGCAGGATCACTGTTAAAATCAGGGATAAAGATATTTTAGTTATTATCAAACTTGAATAAATACCTGTTTGTGTTTCCAAAACATGCACTGTAAACAAACAAGGAAGGAGGAGCCATTACTCAGTAGCTCCTCTGTGTATGTTCACATTTATAGACGTGCAGTGAAGCTGTGGCTGGTTACAAATCCCCTACATCTGCCAAGATAATAGAGAATAGCTTTTCAAATAATATAAACACAAGGTGTAATCAAGCCTTGTAGTCTACCCAATTACTGAAATCCAATAGATGCAAGATAGATCTCTTCAATCTTCTATAAAATAACGATATCAGACTCTTCTTGCTTTCTCTCTTAAGCATATCACACACTAACTAACAGCTTTGCATATTCAGATTAAATCCAGCCATCCAAGAACTAAAACCTGCAAGAATTCCCTATTGCAGGCAGATATTTCTAAAACCAATTTAAAATATTAAGTTACTATTCTTGCTTTTCATTTAGGACTAAGTAAGCCTCTGTAATGAATGTGCTCCACATATGAAAAGGTATTAGAAATGCTTCTTTCCTTCTGTGCTTTTGTAGAGAACAAGGCAGGACAGTTAATGCTGACTGAGTCAAGGCAAAGGTTGTGTCTTCTCAGATCAGGCTAAAGTGAGCTGATGAGCTGCTTCTGCAGAAGCACAGGAGGGGTACGGGTCACCCCGTCATCTCCACTGCCCATCCACCACCTTCTTCTCTAAGGCACGGCGACAGCAGCCACCAAGTGGCAAATGTTCACCTCCCCCAGTACAAACCAGCCTCCAGACCGTGAATCCTATGACTCTAAAAGTACCCTGTGAGTGTTGCATTTTCTTTGTCGCTTTTATTACCTTTTTGAACATCAAGGTCATCCTCCTCACAGCTCACCAGGTAATTAGTTGAGGCAAAGGTGTACCCTCCTAACAAAGCAGCTTCAGTAGGAAGAGAGACTACATGCACTATGAAAACCTGCTGTAGAAGTACATAGTCTAAGTTTATTAGCAGACCGTATCATTTTTACGTTGCTTTGAGATAATCAGTGAATTTAAAAGTGTGTATGTTATGAAGTCAGAAACAACATTCAATGAGTATTTTCACCTATTAGATACTACAATTTATAAATTGTCTTGGTTTTAAACCTGTATTTTTCTGACTAACACTTTTGATTAATGGAAACCAATTACAATCAACTTTATTACACTGAGATAGTGTCTTATAAATAAGCAGCTGACCCTGTGAAGCATATAGTATGCACTACTAATATAAGTTATAAAATAAAGATTAAACTAAAAGCAAAAAATACCCCAAACCAATTAAGGAAAAAAATGTTGCTGTATGTATTTATGCACAGCATATTGGCTTTTTACTTACTTTAAAAAAAATAATCAAGAGGATTGAACTTTTAACGCTCTGACCCTTATGCAGCTGGGCCAGATTTCAGGCTAAAGACTAATGTGGTTTGCTACTTATGAAATAATTATAAAAGTACTTCTACCCTTCTAAATCAGAAGCACTGACATTCATCAGAATAATCCCCTCAGTTAAGTACCTGAACCCACTGCCCACTGAACCCTGGCACTGCAAATACATGGCAGGAGAATCACCATACCCTTCCAGTGAAGCTTATCTCTAGGTATCAAACAAAACCCCTCTTTCTCTTTTGTAAATGCACTGAGAGATTATACAAGAAAATTCATTTCCTCTCCGCACATTATTCTTAAAAAAAAAAAAAAACCCACACTAGAAGAGCACACCCCTTTGGAAAAAAATTAATAGATTGGTTTTAGCTAGTATTACACAATCAATCCCAAGTCAAAACTTACGGGGTACCTTAATATTATTGTAACAATAATCCTCTGATCACTTGTACTATAATTCACCAGGGGATGGGAACACAAAGGTTGCCTACATCTTTTCTTAATATTTCACAGTATTACTGAGTCTGTGAGACTGTTAACTAGCTACAACTCCCAGCCACTCTGAGCACACTACTGGAAATGCTATTTTATTATGCATTAAACTAAAAGACATAAGTAAACATTAGCATTGCACAATGCAGCACAATTTTGCAGGTTAGCAACACTCTTTGATACAATACTTCTGGTTTTGTTAAAAAACTGATTACATTCTGAAGCAGCACAGCAGCTGCGGGCTGGTTTGTACATTTTCTCCCTTCCTTGCCAACCACGTTAGAAAAAAAAAAAAAAAGAGAAACACAAACCAACAAACCCTTGTCATTGCAATAAAAACAGACCACCAAAGCCCTTCCAAGAGAATAACCCCATCTTATCTCAAATGCTTGCTTTACAAGTTCTGACATCAGTGAAAATAATCAGATCTGGAAAAGAGGCTATTTGCTATTAATACTAATTTAATGGTTTGCTGTTGCACAGTGCTACAGCCCCTCTATCTGGTAACAACCAGCAATCAAGGCTCAGTTCCTACTGAACTAGAATCTTGAACTTTTAACAGTAATGATGCTGTGAAATGAACAATGTGAAGATAAGATAATGAAGTTTGGTTTCAGAAAATAACTGAATCTTAAGATACAGCTTTCCATCCCAAAGTTTTAGAAAATATTTTCTATCTACAAGCTTTAGGTAAAAGTCAGTGTTGGCGTTTATCTAGCTGTGGAAGTAATACAGAGGAAAAAAAACCAAACCAACATATAAACCTAGAAGTATTATTTTCTAGAATAATATTTTAAAAAAAGAAATCAAGTAAGGAAATAGTTTGAAAGTGATGTGCAAAAAAAATTCATCAGCCACATGACTTGTGACGCACTACAGCTAAGCAACTATGGACCCCCAGAACACAAAGATTTTAGTACAGAACATCTCTCATGCAAAGAATAAACAGGATAATGGTCTATAATGGTATACTTCTCATAGTAGTGCTAAACACAGACAAAAAAAAATGTGCTAGTGGAAATTCAGTTCTAATAAGCATATTTAAATAATGCTGTCAACTTTTTAAAAGCAGCACTTCAAAATTGACGTACATTTATTGACACAGGCGTGTTTTGTAAGCATTCACACTGCAATCTAAGACAGCCATAGTAGTAGATTTAATCACACAGAAGTTCAACACAAATTGACCCTGATTCTGCAGATGCATAACTCTACAAAAGAGAAAAGGCATCACTCACACACCCTAAACTGGGCTTAAGTGTGTGCAAAACTGGGCCATATAGCAATCTCATTATAACAATCAAAGACTCTAGTTAATTCAGCACAACACAGAATACTATCAAGATATTTTTTCCTCAGTTCTTTGCTAACAAAGTTACAAAATGCATCAGTGAAAGGTCTTTTCATACAGATTAAAATACTAATTCATTTTTCTACAAAGAGCACCTATGTATGTGCATTGCTAATGTCCACCTTCACTATGAGCATAAAATAAAAGGGGGGACAGGGATGGGACACAACTGTAGATCCCTTAGAAGAAAAGATCAATTCAAATGTCAAAAGGAAAAGATAAAAAAACAAAAAATAATAACCAAAAAGGAGATGTTAAAGCAAAAAGCATAGACTTTGCAAGTTTTTCAGCTTATTTTGCAGGGACTACAGTAGGAATTTCTTCAGGTATTTCACTTTATCTTTTTACCCTGTTATGTTTTTATTGAAGAGAGAACCTCTCTCATTCTACCTGAGCTTTTCCGAAAGGTTTAATTGTTACAGAAATACAAAAATCAAACTTCTCTGTGGAAAAGATATACATCAATTTGGACACACTGCTAAGTATATGAAGTCTTGAAGCTAAATATTTTCTCTCCTACAGTCAGCAATCATCAGAACTACATCACAAAGAAAATAAAAAAAATATCAATAGTAATATGTTCTTAAAAAGACCTGAAAGTCATGGAATTGCCTTATTTACAAGCTACGTAAAAAAAACATATGTGCAAAATACAGCCTTTAGGGGTCAGAAAAGATGGAATAGTGGAAGAATTTTACAGGTATTATTTATTTTATCTGTATTCTTATATATTACTAGAGTAATATTGAGAATACTGATAAGGTTTCAGAAACAAATATTTAAACAGCAACAAGTACTTAGTAAATGTATTTTTCCCTATCACCAAATTTCACTAGGAAGAGTTTATCCAACCAGGTACTTCTGTGAAAAGGACATTGAAATTTATAAATGCAGTTGCTATTTTCATTTTCTTTGTTGCTGCTTTATTAATTTTTCTGCTCTTGAATGCATTTTACCAAGAAGCCCCAGAACCCTGCGTAATAAAAAGTAAAAACTGAGTCAAAAAGCAATGTGCTTTTACTTTCTCTGTGTGTTGCCCAAAAGCCATTTGAATGCTCATCCTCTGTCTTGTTCTGGTCAGAAGTGTCCTCGCCTGGCAAGCCCGTCTGCTCAGCCCTCACAGGGAGCTACTTCCCATCACTGAAGATGTACTTCACTCGGTGGAGTGACTGGAGATTAGGTATGAAGGGGAATGTAAAAGTATGAAAGTAGGTTTAAGAGCTGTCTGCCTTAGAAATGTAGTTCTGAGCAAGGAAACAACACAGCCCCAGTTTTGATCTGGAGCACAGCTGCCCTATTAACTGACACTTCCACCCAAGAACTAAGTCCCTTAGAGTAAGAAATCATCTCCATAACACAAAGCATCTTGTTGTCTTTCCTAATTATGTTTTGTCTACTCTTGTAATGCAAAAAACAAACAAACAAAAAAACCCCACAACAAACCAAACACCCAACACACCTATGCTTAAGAGTAACAGTGAAAACAAATCTCTTCCACACAGCTGAACCTCAGAGAGACTTTCAAGTTAAAAAAGATGCACTTCAACTTGGCTTTCAGTCAAGCTCAGTCAAGTCGCTTAACTACAATGAAACCCCCAGGTTTCCTTTCTGAACAACACTGCAAGGACAAGCACCACAACTAAAGTAGCTGCCTTGCTTAGTACAGGCTGATCCTGACATTACTACAGCCTTGGAGGGCTCGATCCTCCTCGAAAACAAAATGCACAAACACCTGCCTGTGTTCTGCGTGGGTGTGCACATGCACACAGCCACATGCACAGTTAAGATGGGAATATTGCAAACCTGTTTAAACCACAAAGAATCTCAAAAGAAACCACCAGGCTCAGAGACAACCAAAAGTCTCTGAATGTATATATTTATTTATTTATTATCTGACCAGGTAGTCCTAACCATTTTACTAGCTGCTTTTCCTCATAGTCCTACACCATTTTCCTAGTTGCTTTCCCCTCTGCAGTTTGTTTCCAAACAAGTCATGGGAGAAATCAGCAAAACCAAACACTAGGATGCTTTAGGTACTTCCTGAAAGCCACATAAGCTATAGAATTTACAGATAAAGTCAAAGCCAAATCCATACCAATCTGTGTATTTACTGGGCTTTGTGGGAGGTTTCAAAGCAATGAGTCAGATGATAAATGTACTGCAACACTAGACACAATACTGTAGATAGAGACAGATCTTTTGCTTTAATTTTTAATTTCCATTTTCTGTGGGTTTAGACAAACCACTGACATTACTTTAGCATAATACTTTGCAATAAATCAATACTTTAATTTAATAATGGTATTCTGTTGTCAACATATAATATATCACATAATGTCCTTGTATAGATGCTAAAAAAATATGCCAAATAAAATGCAAGGCTTTGCTTTTACCAGTGATCACAGGTTAAATCAACGTAATGAGAATCCTTACAGCCCCCAAAAGAATTTTCTTCAGGGTTAAAAGGCAGCATGGAGTAATTTCAGCCATATCCCTTCCTCTCATCATGCCAATGCCATGAAAGCTCTCCTAGGTCATGGGATTCCAACAAGCAGTTCAATAAAAGGAAGAGAGGAAATAGACCTGAATAGAATCAATGTACATATCTGTGACTGGGACTTCTTTAAACGTTCCACTTCCTTATGAGCTCAGTGATAACTGTACTAGTTTCTAACTATAAAGGGAATTGTAAATGGAAAACAGAATTAAGAAGTGTCATCCAACTTAATTGAAACAGATGAAGTAAATTATAGTCATAAAATATGAAAAATAAACAATAACTTCCACTTTAGTGGTGTGACTGCAATTCTGTAGCTATTATTTTTACCTTGCCAGTAGCCACCTTCTTGACAAGTATTCAAGATGGGAAACACAAACCTAATCGTGTATGTGGTACATTGACTCATGGTATGTGAACAGAAAGTAAGCGAGAATGAGAAAGAAGCAAATGCTTTCAGAACTCCCAGTTGTTCACTTCAGCATTTTTTTTCCAATTCAACAGCTTTTGATGCATTACAAATTGATAAACAACTGGCATATTAATCTTAGTCAATGCTAAAGGCATGTGCTTTGCAGTCATGTGTGCTCCCCTCCATTTCAATGACAGCTCATGATCATAACGCAAAGTGTTCACAGATCCATGTCATTTGTTGGCAGAACGTTTTAGAGCTCTGGGAAGAGTAGGTCTGGTTTTACTACGGTTTGGCACCTCCCACAACACCCTCCAGTTGGTGAAAACCCCGCAGTTCCATCTAAGTGTCATCCATAATGTGAAAAAGATATTTGAGTCAGTGCAAAATAAAACAAACAGCTTTTACCAAAATGTCAGCGTTGGTAACAGTTCAGCTGCCAGATGCTTGTTACTTGAACCCATGTTGTGCATAACAAACAGACTGAGATATGACTAGGATAAACGACTGGACCAGAAAATCTTTAGCAGGAAACCAAAGTATACTCAGGCTGCAGTCTGGAGTCATAAAAAAAGGGTGCAATTGGACTTCAGGAGTTGTATCAATTAAGAGTTCTGTAACATCTCTTTCCTTAGTTACTATGCATTAGTTGAGCCTCACCTGCCTGACCTCAGTTCTCTGCATTAGCCTTTGGTCATATGAACACAAGAAAAACCACAGTACTATTTCATAGCTGAATTCACACAGGAATTCTTATAAGTACACTATCTCAATTTAAAGATAATAACATTACTGAAGAACCCAGAATACCATGAAAAATGCATATTGGAAAAATCAGGGCATGACTCTTTAGAAAAGAAACCAATGGCTTGATAAAAATAAAACCTCACTGGTGTGTTCCAGTCAGTTGGTTGATTTTTCTGATCTGCAGCCTGGACTATCCTTCTAAACCAATGATTGATTTTTATGTGAAGCTCTGGATAAAGAAGCTCATGCTGGAAAGCCAAAGGCCGTGCATGATCATAAGAAAAATATGCAGGCACAAGACACAGAGTGAGATTTGATGAGTAAGTGGCTTTTGCTTAGTCAGAACCTGAAGGATCTTCATCAAGAACTCTCAAAACAGCTAACAGATAGCTTGACTTTGAGTGAAACACAACCAAGAATTATTATCATTATGCACACCCACAAAAAAGTGAGAGATTTCACAACATCTCCTCAGATGAATACACACACAGAGAGAAGGCTTTAGCAACATTTATTTCAGGTGGGCAATCATCCGGCTTTCTGGTGAAGTAACTCCCGATTTGCCTTCCATTTTCCTAAGTCATAATTTGAGCCCATTTTAACATGTTTAAACAATTAAATAAACTGCCACGTGAACCAGTAAAATAAGACAGCTGCTTCTTTTCCTAAAAGCTGTGAAATGCTAAATAACCTATGACTCCTGCCCACATATGTGCCTTGCCAAGCCAGAGGATCACATAAGGGTGTGCGCTATTTTGAAAGCTGGGGCATCAGATTTGTCATGTCAGATTTGTATTCACACGGTATAACAGGATCCATGACTTTCATTTCAACAGCAGCTGGAGCAACGGGCACAGAAGGAACATGCAACTCAACCTGGGAAATGAGGATGAATTTCTTTTTTAAAAAAAAAATATCCCTTTCTTCCCAAGAGCTGTTACTGGCAGATGCAGACACTTGCTGTGGGGTCACACCATGTCAGCAGTTCACGGCAGAAAGATGGCATTTCTTCTCCCTCTCCCCTCCAGTGAATACTGCAGCCTCAGAGAATTTTACATGTATCCTCAGAGATGCCCATATGTATCAGGAAAGTACAGCTGTAAGGCTTTAAAAAAATTTCCACATGCCCTACAAATTCAAATCCTTTTTTATGTAATCTATTTAATCTCCCATTAATGATAATCTCTACTATCAATGTGCCCAAACAGGGTCAATTTCTGCTGGATTTGCACTTCTTGCATTTCATCCTATAACCAAGCTGTATTTAATGAGGGGAAACACCCTGCTGTAAAAGGTATTAGCAGTCTCCCTAAAACAAATAATAGTTACAAGACTCTGCAACTGCCAGGAACATTTCAAGATTGTGGGTTTTCTTCTTCCTTTGTGTGTCTTGCATGGAGGAGAGTCCTGCCAGCTGAACATGATTTATTAATCAGGATATTATTGCCTTCCATACCTTGTAAGGAGACAGCACAGAGGGGCGGAAATGGCTGTGGATTTCTCTTACATACCCAAAAAGACAGAAAGGGGAGAAAGGAAGAGATTGCAAGGGAGTGTTTTGACCCCAAGAGATCCCACCTGGCAAGCCCAGGCAGCACTGGCAGCTGGAAACACCATGTAACATACCTGTTTCAGACAAGGCTTGAAAACAGAGACACAGGTTGAAAATCAGGCTCCCCTTGCTGTTTTGTTTTTAAAAAGCCCCTACACAGCTCCCTACAGCCAAGCAAAATGGGTAGGGTTCAGCTCCACAAGAGACCTTCCCTCTGGTAACATCTGACTTCTTTAGGTTGTACCTACAGAGCAAGCAGGCTCAGACACACCTGTAAGGGACAATTCTCTCTCAATTACTGCAGCAGACAGCAGGAAAGTGAGTTACTGCCTTGTTTGCTCTTCTGATTTACTGAGACTTTTATTCATAATCATTCCTAGCCACCCACCACCTGCACACCCACCAATCCACACCTCCAATTTGCTGCTGTTCTCCCAATTTTGTCAATTCACAAGATCAGCTCACTCTGCATATACATTCTGCCCTGGGGCTCATCAGCAAATAGATTTAATGGACAAAATAAAGTTCAAATGACTTGATAAAAAAATCCTCTAGTGGAACAGCCAACATTAGCATGCAGAAGAGGAGCCCCGGGATGTAAAAGCAATTCAGGTGGTAGCATTCAATGGAATTGACGCTCCTAGCAGAAGCAGCTAAGAGTTAATGGAGGACACAGGGCTTCTAATTTCCTATGCTGCATCCAAGAAATCACAGAAGATGACTATAGTACAGTATAATTGAGCATTTCACTAAATAGCATCGCACAGAAGTTCTTTTTGGCACAGATTGCAGTTGTCCTAGATAACCTTTATGAGAAGCTGAAAGTTGATGCAGCCCAACCAAACGAATTTTCAGATTTAGCCCAAACCCTTAGGTTTGTGCCTGAGAGGGTGGGAAGAACCAGCTACCGAGCATCAATCGGGGAACTAGCCCCCTCCTCTGCTTAAAAAAAATAGTCAGTTACGGCAAGACGGTGCTGTGGCTACACACAGGAGCCGGGAAAGCGTTTGGCTGCGTCTGCACATTCGCGGGGTGCCCTGAGCTCCTTACAGGTGGAGCTGGCGGCGGCTCTTGAAGAAGCCGGGTACTGGGACGGAGGGAGCACCCATCCAGAACCCGCTATTTCAAAGCAGACGACCGTGGAAAGCCAAAGTCTCTCATAGGCAGAGAGGCATGGGCACAACCCACCCCGCACCTCCTGAGGACCACTCTGCCCCTTCTGGGAGCCGCCGCTGCCTGGGGGTCATCAATTGTCCCTCTCGTTCAGACACCTCCCAGCATCTCCTAAATACCTCCCGCCAGACTAGGCTGGAGGGGTCTACATCTTTCCTAAAAAACATAGCGAAATTTAGTCACCTCAAATGGCTGCTCCTGTCTCACCATCCATCACACAAGCGGGGAACATGCCTGGGGGGAAAGGGGGCGCAAGCAGGGAAGGGAGAAAAGAAGCACAAACTTCGGAGATCTCCGGCCTCCCACAGGGCAGCAGCCGCACGGGAAACCCGCGTCTCCC